>VWZK01015702.1:0-345362 GCA_013396935.1 Baryphthengus martii
AAAATAAAATAAAATAAAATATAAATAAAGGCAGCAAAATGGACATTCTTATTTCTAGAAGTTAATCAAGCTTTGTACCCTTGAGGCTGGCCATCTCTCTTGAGTGCTTTGGGAAGCCACCCCAAAGGCTGTGTCCAGCTGCAGGGGTAAAAGCGGACAAGAAGCGCTTGGTTTCCAACATTGAACCTTTGGCTGCTGTGTTCAGGCCCAGGCGGTTCATCGAGCGTGTTTGCACTGTCTGCGGAGAGGCACAGCAGGGCAGCATGGAACCAGGCACATGGACCTCCCAGTCTCTGTCCTGCAAAATTATTTCTGCTCAGACCCTTTCCACAAAGCACCACAATCTTCGGCAGAAACACTTGAAAATGTCACTTGTTGGGGCTTTTGCTTCTTCTGTAGATCCCCCAGAACAAAACGCAACAAACCATCTTAGAATGGAAGGAACACTGACAACCTTTCCAAATTCTGCTGAAGAGCCTCATTCATGGCACAGAGAGATCCCAGGAGGACTTGCTCTCTTCAAGGACTAGTTAGCTGTACAAACATACCGTTTGCTTTTGCATCTCTTTGAACTATCCTCAAAACACCGGTGTAATAATTGGATACCCTTACCTCTGCTGGCCTGTGCGGCATGGGTCATATATGTAAACATCAAACTCAAATAACAACCCCCAAATTTAATTTATTTCTACCTAAACAAGTTCTTTTATCATAAAGCAATAAATTTGTCTTGGTGCTAGCAATTTGTTGCGGGTGACATAACACTGCAAATTGATTAATCGCTACTGTACACGACAAAATGAGAAAAGCAAGGAATTATTATGAATAGCGTCCATCTGATACAGTAGGGATTCATTATTCAAAAGTGTTAGCTAGTGGTTAGCTATCCCCTTGTTGCAGATTACATTCATTTGCAGAATCCTACATCATGCTTACACAAATCAACAAACATGCATTTATTAAGACATGGAATGAAAGCTATTAAAATGTGAAAAATTGCCTTTTTCTTTAAAAAAAAAAAAAAAAGAAAAAAAAAAGAGTCAAGTTTGGCAGTAGCTTTTTTTTTTCTTCTTCTTTTTATGTTGGGGGATGTTTTTATGTGGCTGAAGCAAAGCAGCTTATTATATTATTTCTGCATTTACATCCGGAACCAGGCATATCAAGCTAGGTATATTGATATTGGTTGTTAGTGCTCAACAGTGACCCTTCATACTGCAGGTTGGAGGATTTGGTGTACCAGAAGTGTTGAGCTAGAATTATAAATGTAGTGAAACAGGCTCTCTTTGTCCTTCCAAGAACATTTTAAATTTTAGCATTAGATTGGTACCGACAGATTGCAATCATGTCTGAGAACCTGTTCTGCTTGAGATGAAGTAGAAAAGGGTGGACAAAAGAACTCTTCCCTCTGATAAAGTACAAAAGTAATATTTAGGGCCAAGATGTTTCATGTTTCACAGGCTGAGCACTGGACCTTGCATTAAGTACGACATTATTCTGAAAAAATAAATTCCATATGCAAACTACAGAAAAAGCATCATCTAGACCATTCTTTGCATAGCTGTGCTGCTATCTGAGAATCATCAGTCTCTTCTAAGACTAGGAGCAAAGTTCTGTGTGTCCATCTCTATTGCACACAAGTGATGTATCTATGCTTGTCATTGCTGTCAGGCAATCCATGTTCTCTGTGTAAGCAGGTCTTGGCACAATAACACACAAAAAAAAATAAATTGGTTTAACTTTTAAGGAAGGGCATGAAGAAAATCTAGTCTTTTCTTCTGTTCCCATTCTGGGAGCTCTTGAACTCCCGCTTTGTGATGCTTTACAGATAATGGGATTAAGGGCATCAAACAGCGAACTTTCTCTGCCTCCTTCTCTCCCTCTGCACCTTCTGTCGGCACATAGTGCTTTTCCTTCCCTTTGGAAAATTGCTTCTATCACGCATTGCTTGAGGAAAGAAACACACTAATTGTGGAAGCAGAAGTTCAGAAACAGCTCAGTCTTTAAACTCAGGTCTGTTGTTTTTTAGTTCTGCTCTGAAATGTCACATGTGAAATCATTTTAATGGCTACTTGCAGTGAATCATCTCTAAAATATCACCAAAAGGGGATTTAAAAAATGTTGCTAGAGTTTAAAGCGTGGTTAGTCATTCCACTAGGATGCTCTGTATAAGAAAATGGTAGTGGAAAATGAGCATGTAAAATAGGGGTGTTAGGTTCATGGTACATAATATTATGCATTCTGGTATTGATTATTGGTTACTCTTTTAGGTCTAGTTTCATCAACATGCTGTGATTAGATTTGTTGAGATACACATGAGGTATGACCATGGATCTTGCACTGCGAAAAGTATCCCTAAGCCTGTGACTTCTCTCCTCTGTGAAAACTGCGCCCAAAGACAGAAAACCAGCTTTGCAGTGTGAATGGTTTCTCCTTATGCCATGTAGACCTCAGTGACCATTTCTTTGCACACCAGAATCACTAAAGCCAGCTCACTTTTCAGCCAGAGCTAGAGTCAGCACTTGCCCTCCTGGTTTGGATGTTGCTGCAAGCTTGTGTTTCTAAAGAGGACGCTGCTGGTTTCTCCTGGAGCGCTCTCATGCCAGATTGTTTCAAGTGCTTTCATTTCATGGGTGCTGGCTGACTGGTTTAAAACAAGACGGTGACATGCTGCATGATGTAACGCAGTGTGAGCTCTGCCAGTGATGCTCACCGGGCCATGTGCCTCTGTAAAACGTAGAAGGGAAAAAAATGCTGTTGAGTGAGGACTTACACTCTGTTCAAGGGCGATGGCTCAGGAGAAGAAATGTAGAAATCTCTTCACACTAGCCCTTCCTGAGCCATCCCACTGAACATGCCCTGCATGGTCAATGGATGACGGCAGGGATGTTGTGAGACACAGCAAGACTGGGAGGTCAGGAATGGCCCCCTGCCTCACCTGGACCTCCTGATCTTGCTTCGAAAATGGGAATGGACCACAAACCCTGCTGCAGACCTGAAGCTAACTGACTTATATCCTAAAGGACAATAGTAGTGAACCTTGTTACAGTTGAAATCCAGGTCCCGAGGGAAATCCTGATCTCCCTGGTGGTTAAATTGGATTATGAGGTTGTGACTGGCTCTGACAAGGATTTAGGGGGCAAATATTTTCCTTTTCCCTTCCAAGGCAGCTACAGTACAAAATAATTGACATTAAATTCCAGATCAGTTATGTTTTTAATCTAATTTTTGACTCAGACTTGATTCAGCAAAGTGGTTTAAGTACTTTTAAGGTGCCCTCAAATCACTGTTCTATCTAGAACCGCAACAGAGTCAATTCCTACAACAAATTAGCTCTTGGTCGTTTACCTCTGTGTTAGGTAAGCCATTTCCATCAGCCACCTACAGGGGAGGGAACGAGAGGAATGAGAGGAACGAGGGAAGGAAAAGAAACATTTCTTTCTGGGAAGTCCTTCTTTGCCCTGGGACTATTCTTGTGCTGCTGTGCAGTGAAAAGTTAATCTTTCTTGATGGGCGATGCATCCGGATAGTACTTCATGCATTTGATATTGAATGCTTGTTATAACTCAGTGATCCCATGTAAATACTACAGAAGTGGAGAGGTCCCTGGGCAAGGAAAAGATCTGTCTTAAATCCCTGTGTCTGTCACATCACAACATCCTTCTATAATGACATGCAAACTTCAGAGAGGCTGCAGCATCTCTATCTTGTCTGGGGGACACTTGGCTGTTAATGACTAACTTCCCAGTGACAGCATTTCTCTTTGTAGCTTTCTTCCCCTTGGAGTTGTGTGAAAACATCCACAAAATAAGTAGATAAATAAAATCAATCCATCAAGGACAGGCGACTCGTGTAGGCGGACAGCAGAAATCTGCAACCCAGCCAATGAGGATTATTTTTTCCCTGAAAGCATCATCCCTTCCTCCCTCCCTCCCTCCCTCCCTCCCTCCCTTCATCCCCTCACATGGAGAAAGAATGGGGCTTTGCAGAGCTGACACTGTTTAAAAGACAGAAGAGTGACTTTATGTGAGATAAAAATGGTTCCAAAATTCAGTCACAAGACAGCTATAAACTGATAGTTCTGGTAGTTGCTTAGAGCCTTTGAATACCTGGGAACTACAAAGCTGCTGAGTGTGTTCTGCCAACAGCCTCGTCTTGCACTGGTGACAGTCAGTGTGGCTGTGCTGAAGCCAGGGAAGCAGATCAGCTAGATACCAGCTGGGGAGTTGTCCAGTGGGCCTGGAGTACAAGAGAAATGTTTACGGAGGGAGAAAGTTCTCTCTGGATAGTACTATTGCAGGATAAAATAGCTCATACAAATCTCTTTATCTCTCAGTTTACCTGTTGTAATTAACAGATCTCTAATTGTTGTTTTGGAGCTAACTTCTGAATCTACATTCAGGCCAAAATCCTGTGAAACGGCTCTTAATGGCTCCTGCCTCAGAGTCAAGGGAGCTCCTGGATGCAGTCACACTTGTAATTCTCCCGGTTTCCCAGTTAAAGAGTAGCAAAACCTTAACCTTCCCTAGAAATGCTCTGTCAGTAGGCAGTGGTGGTCTGCCTGAAGAGTTAAGTACATCAGAGATTTCATCTCTGTACAAATGCTGACCTCCAGCAAAGCATCGTAAGGTACAGAGGCCAAAAAAAATCCCAAACATTTAGCAAGTAACCTGCCTCTGTCAGCCAAGTTGCTCAGTGGGGTGGATGCAGGGTATCTCAGGCTTCTTGTGGCCATCACATGGGCTCCCCTGAAACCTAGTCTGAAAGTGTTTGGTTACAGATGGGCACAAAGTCTACAGGGCTTTACTACAACTATCTGCAAATATCACCCTGCAGCTTTGCCTCTATCCTCACGTTGTTTTTTAAATTTGCAGAAATTCACCCTTTAAATTAACAATTATGCACTAGAGGGAATGGGAAGAGAAACAGGACATGCAGATATTTGTCTTGGAATAGAAATAGAATTAGAAATAGGGATAGGAGCATGTTTGTCCCAAGGTCATCTGAAGGGCAGTGGCAGGCCTAGGAAAAGGCAGTTCTTTCATCATTACGTGCCTTTCTAAAACACTTGTGAGTTGGATGTAAATGGCACATGGTCCATCTGCACTTCTCATGCCGTGCTCTGCTCTGCCGTTCAACCGCACACCTCTCGACAGGTCATGTCCTCAGCAGAGGTAATTGAATGGGGGCATCCTCACATTTCGACGGAAATGAGTAACAGGAGGGATGAATGGAGGTGAATATGCATCGTGCCCTTTGTCAATACATCATTTTACTCTTAGCAGAAGAAAAGGGAGACGGGCTTTTATTTACCTACTGGCTGAGCAAAGGCCAACAATCCTCACTCTGTTAAATTACTTAAGTCTAGCAAATGCTCCGAGACCTGAACCAAAAAGGATTTTAAAACCGGTGAAAGATTGTCATGGGGTGGGCTATGCAGCTTTTATAAAACAATTGCATCAGGCTTGGGAAGGGAAAGAACCTAAGGCCATTAACCCAGCGAGAAATGAGGCTGCCAGTGGAGCCAGAGAGCATTAAATGTCCATTTGCAACATATTTTCAGTGGGAATTCATCACCAAACTTCTTCATACACCTCTGAAATCCCAGCCTACCATGGATGACCTCGGCACTGCTTTGTTCTTCCTACATCCGACACAGATGGGTAGGAAATAAAAAAGAGGGCATTTGCTGGCAGGAACAGAAGAGAAAGCCATTACAGAGGGGCTGAGAACCCCTGCAGTCTGCCACCAAGCTGCTGCATGGTCAGGGCACATCATTCCATGTGTTTCCAGTTAAATTCCCTGTTCACAGGTGTAAGTGTCTACCTAGGGTGGAAGGTTGTGATGGTTCCCCCAGACCATAGCGATCTTGGGCTATAAGGGACTGTATTTCTTGTCTCTCTAAGGTGCTGAAAGCTCATCTGTGAAGCTGCTGGACATTACTGGATCAAAACCAGCTGTAGAAGTGCAAAGTGCATTTGTTTATTTTGTAAACAAATATCTCTCCTGTTGAAAAAAAATCAAATAAAGTGTGCAGGGGAATCAGTGGGTAAGAGGAGGAAAAACTGGAGCTAATTATGAGGTAGCAATAGCAATGGCTTTTGAAAAGCTTTGTCTCTTTTTCCATCTAAACCAAGGAGGATGGAGAGAGAGGAAGCAACTTGGATTGTCATCAAGTCTCTTATCTCACACATTTACAGTTTCTACTGCACAGATTACTCTAGTTCACCTTTAATTTGCCTTTTAACAGTTGTAGTCTGATACCAAATACTCCTGAAAGCTGACTCTTGGCAAATAGTGCCTTGCACTCCCATCTCAAGTGTATGACATCAGAGAAGGATTCGAGGCCATTGAAACTACGAAAGCTATTGCTGGACATTTTAACATGACTTGATTTTGCTATTTCTGTGCATCCCAACTGCGTAAGTGTGACAGAGGGACATCTATTTAAAAAATGCCAAAGCAAAGTGCCAGTGATACAAGCTGGACATCTCATATCAGAAACATCTCCTTCCACCTTCCCTTCCTCTTTGGCAAAATCTCAAAAATCAAGCTGCTTTCCGTGCCCATATGTTCACCCATACAGGGAGCTGATTTATCCATCACTCTTCTCACCTCAGAAAGTTTCTCCACAGTCTCATCTTTGTCACTGACACCCTGAGAGGCCCTGACCTTTGCAGCATTTGATAGCAAGCCTCCAAGCAGACATGCTTCAGGGTTCAGATATGTTGTATTGCTGCTGCCTGAGCTGTCAGAAGGACAAACAGCAACAAGATAGTTGCACAGCATTAAATAACTGGGGACTAAGTGGTTTACTTAACAGTACTGGAAAAACACCTTGCTGTTGATAGACATCAACAGATCAGGAAACAGGATCACATGCACTTTGTGCACGTATAACCAGCAAAGATTTGAACCCAACTGCACTGTATGAAGTGGTTCAACTAAATAATCCTTGTTGAATTTTAAACCTACTGCTTCTTGACCCACCAACAGCCAACCCAGACATTATTTTCATCCTCCTTCAAAGTGAAGACTGTTGCCTTCAACCGTGGTCTGTTTACGATGTGAAAATAGCTGTTGAAATGGATGTTCTCATGATGCAGAATCTTGTTTACAGATTGGATTTTTTTGGCAAAAGTTCACATTTAGAAAAATAGCTCTGGAATTTTGTAACCAAAACAAAACGAGACAAAAAAAGACTCCAAACTTCCAAGTGATTTCATGAGAACAAAGCAAAACTACACTCCCACCTCTGATTTTTATGTGGTTTTTTAATGTGCAAAGTTGAATACAATGGGACATATGAAGTGTGGTTTCCAGCCCTAACAAGGAGTCAATGTTCTGGCTGATGATGTACTGATACTCTGTCTGCATCCAACACACTGTACAGGTATGATGCAGTCAGTGCTTGAATCAGACTACAGTGGTGTAAATCTCAAACACATCACAGAGCAGCATCTGGAGTGTTGTAAAAGTGATGGAGAAACAGGTTCCTTTTTTTCTTTTTTAGAAAAAAAGTGAGTAACATTTGTTGCTCACTGAGAGATACTAAAGGATAAAATTGATTTGCACTTGTTTGGTCGGGGTGTTTAAATATGAACCATTACCTGATCTGGGCAATAATCTAGGCTAAACACACACAGATGAAGGGGAAAAATACCCTAAGGGCTTTGTCACCAGTTCATGTTGCTGCTCACAACCATGCTTCCCTTCTCTTCTGTCCAGATTTGGTTTCCCGTATATTTCTAAATAAACATGTTAGCCACCACCATCACACATAATTCAACATCAGGCATATTTACTGTGCAATGAAGGGACAGTGTCCTATGGAGTGCTTGGAAACGAGGGGGTTGGTTTGGGGAACAAAGCTCATTCTCTGGCTGCTGGGGACCTCCACAGGCTGGGAGACCTCCATGCCTCTGAAGTGACTGAGTGACCAGGAGATATTGCCTTGCTTTGTATGGGCATTGCTTTACGCAAAACAGAGACAAAACAAGATGTAATGTATTAGCTTTTGACTTGATCTGCATTGAAGCCAGCCCTCTTGCAACCTCTGACTCTTGACTCTTGGCTGGGCAAGTGGCCCAACGGGTCACCTTGCTACTGCCTCTCAAAATGGATAAGGAGTGAGCTGTAATTACCCTTCCTTCAGCAGGAGCGCTGCATTTGGTATTTGTCTTTTGCTGATTTAAAAAAAACAACAAAACAAAACAAATTAGGGAAATTTCATGTCAGGCAGACAGACAATACCAGCCTCACTCCCTTAGAAAAACGGGGTGAAAGTTAGCTAGAAAAAAAAGCTGTTTTCTTGGAGGCTAATGCTTTTCTATCACGTTCCTCTTGCTCCAGCCCCTGGATAAGGGAGTTCTCAATCTGATATTCTAAGCCTAGGACATAAGACATAAACCTGTGCTGCCCATAAGAACTTCAGATCATTCCTGTTCACATTCCTCTTGCTGTTGTAGCTCTGCTTTTTCCATGGCAGTTAGTGATACAATAGTGATCAATAAGAAGTCTAACGGTATCAGTTGTTGGGACATGCTTTGGAACCCATGGACCCCAAAGCTCTTCTAAAAGAAAAAAAAAAAAGATACTTTGTTCAGTTAGTAGATGATCACAACTTTCCAAGACTTCCCCCTTCATCCATGACAACGTCACCATCTCCCTGCCTTTTCCCTTACATCTTTTTTTATGCAAGGTAAATCCAGCCAGGCAGGGTTTTGCTTGCTCCTCACAAGAAGGATCCTTTGCGTCTCTTGAGATCTCTCAGAATATTCACCCCCATTTCTCCTCGCTCATCCGATTGGGATTACTCCCATTCCCTGCCACCCCTGCTCCCCTCTCCCCCTGACATTGCCATGCACCACATCAAATAATTGTTGTTATAACTCTCCTCCTTCCCCAACTAAAATATACTTGTTTAGGAGGGAGAGGGGGAACCGGGAAATGGCTGGGTTTATTTTAATAGTTTCCACTCTCAGTTCAGTTTTATAGTACAGTATATTTAACTTTAACGTATGGACAGCTGGTTGCATTTAACAGCACAATGGAAAGAATTTAGCAAGTATACATTACAGGCCATGTATTTGGAGCTGATCACCACATATTTCTTCATAATATTTAGATGCGCCTGTTACAGATTTTGTCGGGCTGATCAAAATATGTTTGTGTCAGGTAAGATTTGTCATAGAAGAGCCTCTTTATTTCTTTGGTTACTAAAACTCTTCCTAGAAGAAGAAGCTCAGTTTAGCTGATATCAGCAAGTTTAGCTGATGCTTATGATCGGGTTACTTGCCTTCTTTGCAGAAGTCGAAAAAAGCCATAAATGTACAGAAACATAGGGGCATATTCTGACTGTAGCCACATTGCTCCACTTGTGGCGCTGCCTTCACCAGTAAACCATCTGGAGGGTGAAGGATTACCAGAGGATCACCAAAGGATCAGAATCTGTCCATATCCCCCCTCCCATACACTGTAATGATGGAAAACAGCTACCACCATGAAACAGAGATGTAAATCCTTCACATCTTTCCATCAGACCTGCATCCCTCCCTGAACCTTCTCCACAGTGCTCTGGAGATTTTTTCAGTGACAGCCAGTGAAATTAGGCAGTAGTCTTCTATTTTTCTCTCAGATATAAGAACAAATTAAATTTTCAGCAATACTTCATCATTGATTTGCATTTATTAAAAGAAAAATTAAAAATCTGTTCATTATTATAAAGTAACCTCCTTCACTACTTTTGTGCTGCTCACCCAGAAGTCCATGTGCCTGAAGGACACGATTTTATCAAACTTATCTTGTTGTCTCTGTTTTGTTACTTCACGCCTATAGCAGCAATGTAAACAGGATGCAGATAAGTTAAGTGACTTGCTCACGTATTTAGCCAGCTTTGTTTCTGACACTGGAAAATAATAACAGCTTCACCTTTCAGTAGACTTGATGAGTTTCCCTATGTGTGTTTTAAAAGTGCTGTTTTCCCCTGCTGCTGTAGGGTCATGCGATCAATACTGACAAAATGTATGGGGCTGTATTTAAAAGGTGTTCTTATAAAAATGCCATAGAGAAACTGAAGCCTAAGGAACAGTAATACTTATGATTTGGAGAGATTCCAACAAGTAATACAACTCAAGCTTGCTTTCCAAGCTGTGGACATGCTTCTGTTATTTGGGAAATTATGATGATTCTAGGTGTACATGAGTAGGTAGGTTGCTTTGTCTCTAAGCATTGGGGGAGGGAGGAAAAAAGTAGAAAGACGCTCAAGGAGAAAAACCCCTTTGGAGGAAAGACCAAATTGTTGGAAACCTCTGAAGTGTTCGCATTAATGTCATGTCATTACACCATATTGCTGCACAGGTTAATATAATTGGGTTACTGTGTGTGAGCAATGATCCATAGCATGTTATGGCACTGAAACAAATGACATTTAACCAAGAGATTTGTAAGGCACCTTGTTATCTGCATGGTGAGCAATTGCAATGGAGAGTCAGATTGCTCGACGAGCGACTGACAAATTAGTTGTTAGGTTTACTGGACAGCTTGGATTTATAACCACACAATTCCAACATAATTTATTAGATCCATAAACAGACAGATCCAGTGTTTTTACTTAGATTACACTCTTATTGCAGCCTCTGATCCTGTCCTGTTTGCAGTGTTGTTACAGGCTGGTTGTATTATTCATGGAACAGTCCTTGGTTGGGGGCAAGGTGAGATTAGATCAATAAGCTGCAGGTTTCTAGCAACAAAAGTATCTACAACCCAGTTTATAAAAAAATTAGTTTACAGATGCTTGTGGTCCTACACTACTACTTTAGTCTCTCCAAGGAGTAAAGAATGTAAATAGAAAGGATCGGTAAAAGATGCAAATTCAGTTCGGAAAAAAAATTTTTGTCTCCTAGTAGAACAGATGCCAGAGCCCCATGCCTGTATGTTAACACAGGGTGAGGTATGTAGGGAGGAAAAAGGGCTTGGTCCCACCCACATGGTCATGGTGGTGTGTTTCCACCTTGGCCTCTGGAAGAAAGAAATTTCCCCATCTTGTTCCATCTCTTCTGGGCTAGGCTGGAGAGCAGAAAGCTCAGCATTGCCCTGGCTGCAGGACAAAGCTGCATCCTTTCTGGTAGAGCTTTTTTTAAAAACTCATTGGAAAGGAATCCACAGCTTCCCCAAGCAGATTATTCAAAATCTTTAACTTCTGTCAGTTCCTCAATACCTATCTGCTATGACTTAGATCAATTAGTTTGTTTTCTTTCCCCAGGGACAAATAAAAGAAACAGTCATCTCCCTCTTTACGGCCCATCTAACATATTAGAGGACAACTGTCAGGGAAGCCGCCACCACATGTCCCTGGCTGCTCTCCTGCACCTTGCTGTTCCTCTTCCCACTTTGCCCAAACCCAAATCTTTGCCCTGTCTTCAGCAGATGTTTTGCAGCCTTGCAGCCATTGCTCTTCACAGTCACTGCTGTGTCCAGCACTGCTGAAGATACCAACACTAGAGATGGATCCAGGCTCCCCTAGCCCTCATGAGGTTGGCTCAGGGGAACCAGCATGTTCCCCTAGTTTTTTCCATTTGAGGAAATGATGAAATCTGGCCTGTGTTCAGAGACTTGGCTCGCACCAAAAATTTTATGAGGTGATAAATTGATCACCTTTGGGCTTGTGGCTGCTGACTTAGACCAAAACTAGAAGACTACCACCCAAGAGAGTATTCTTGTTTCTAACCCAGCTGGCACCATGGACCACTTGCTTGTTTTCCAGGTTACAGGCCAGTTTTGTTTGGGCTGGATAAACTCTGGAGACAGGCCCAAGGTTTTTGGATGTTCCCCCATAGCAAATCTGACCTCCACTTCTTCTGGAAGTTTGCCTCTCACTGGATAGGATTTAAAAACTCCTCTCATTAGTTGGTTGAGTCAAAACCAACATGGAGTGCCTTGTGAGGTTGGCTCTGAGTTTCGGCTGCAAGCTGGTAAACTCTTTGAGTTAAGTAACAAAAATAAGAGAGGATTTCAAACTCAATGGAAGTTCTGGAAAGGCATGAACTGTGAGTGAGTTTGAAATCCTATGCTGAGATGTAGAGCTGAATGAACATCTCTCTGCATATGCTTGGCCTGAGCCACATCACTGATAGCAAAGAACCCAGGACTCAGTTTGTAACTTCTGACTTGAGCAAACTGAATGGGAAACACTGGCATCATGGATAAGGTGCTGGAGACAATGTGACTGGGAATGGAAAACAGGACATAGTCTTGCTTGTACAGACTGATGCAGTTCCAGTCCCTGACCTGTAAGTGTAGCTAAGCCTGTGCTGTGCCCTGAGCCTGGGTACAGTTCTGCTCTTCGCTTGCTCCATAGCTACAGCCGCTAACAGTCTTGCTGAACAAGTCCATCAGGGGTTCCCCTCATGTAAAGCCATTATTGTTAAAATAAACATGCATTTAGCTTCACTGTATAATATTTCAGAAGCCTGAGGCACAGCAGTTGGAACGCGTCTCCCCCAGCCTTGAAACAGGAGGCAACACAAATCGACTCGTTGGAGTATTTTCAAGGTAAACACCAAAGGATTTTATTGATGCAGGCTTTGGTGTGGCTGTCACTGTGGTGGGGGAGCTGTGTGCTGTGACATCTCTGTGCCTGAAACACCACACTGCAAGCTGATCCCAACTACTACTCTTTCAAACATATCTAACAACCAGCTGCTGGAGGAATTTGCTCTGGTTTAGTCAGATGCGCTGGATACTTCAGTTCCTGTCTGAATCGGTGTTAAACTCTGACTGGACCGAAGGATCAGAAAACTAAATCCTGCCTATTGCTGCCTGATGTCTTCCTGAGCAGTTTTTCATGAGTTGCTTTCTTGAAATAATTTGATTAATTTTTAATATTTTAAAATATTGCAAGCTGACTTCATGCCTGGTTTAGCACCACTTCAATTAATTTACCAATAGGGAAAGCCAGTGAAAACCTTAGAACTAAACCAGAGCAATTCAGCATTCTTTCTTGTTTTCTTTGAAGCAGGTTCTACACAAAGATGCATCAGAAGATTTTATATAAAAATGCCTAATTAAAGCAAGCCCCAAACTATGCATTTTCATTTTACAGTGCTCAAGAAGAAAAAAACACTCCAGCTAATAATTGCTGAAAATGAAACTCAACAGGGTGAGCAAAAGGAAATACGGATGGAGGAGAGATGCTCAGCATATGGAGGGGTTAACTAAATCTCAACCTGTGATAGTGCTATCCTGTTTGCCAGGGAGACCGAGGAGAAAATCCTAATGGACCTACTGGAAACTGTTAATGCATATTGGTTATGTGTACAAAAACGACCTGAAGCCAACAGAAGTGGCTAATGAAAAATTATGTGAACATTCAGCAGTGAACATTATTCAGAGCCCTGATGGTGGTGGAAGGATGTTAATGACGCTGGTCAGGTGAAGACCTGGAAAGCCTGGTGCAGTATCACCTTTCAAGCTGAGTGCTGCCAACACACTTAGGGAAACGTTGAATCATAGCTGGAAGATGAGATATAGCTTTAGGGAGATGTAGAGAGGCATGCTCCTAGCATATAATTCAACCCAGAGAAAGCACTCATTTACTTTACAGGTGAATAAATAACCATTTCCTTGAGCAAACCCAGTCACCTAGTAGCGTGCAATGCTATTACTCAGGGTTTCATCGCAGGCAAAAAATTGCATCTTTTACCACTAATGGGAAAATCTCTGGGCTAGATGTAAGACAACAATTCGTTGCTCCCAGACATTTGGATTTTTGTGGCTCTTGCTGTATAGCACCTAGCCCAGTGAGAGATTGTTTCGGGATGGAAACCTCCATGTGTTGCCACAGAAAAATATGTGCATGGTCTTGAATATTCCAGCTATAGCTTTCTCATAGACAAAGGGAGATGAAAATGTTACATGTACTTCTAGGAGACTTGGATTGTAGGAAAAACAGTTTTATAAAGTTCTTTGTTTCTACAGAATTTTCCTCTGTATTTTCACTGAAATTTGAGGAAAGAGAAATTCAGCACCTTTTCCCCATCAACTCAACAGATTATTGCAAATCTTAAAAATTTCGGTTTAGGGATGGGCTTCCTTGCCCTCCAGCTAGCTGTCAGCATCAACAAGGGCATGAAAAGATCAATTTTTGTTCAAGAAAATTCTCCTTCCTGTTGCTGCCATGAGGCCGAGATTGAGAAACTGGAAATACAGAGGTGTCCAGCTGTGACCTCTCTGCTGAGGTGGCCTTCTAAACTCATCTGTCTCATATCCACAATCCTTTATCATGCCATCATTTCCATGGAGAGGCCAAAAAGGGAGCCAGAAAATGTTCTGCTGTCCTCTCCTTGTGCTGGTAATGCTTTGGGCTATGTAGCATTACATTATGTCTTTGCTGGTTTAGGTCGTGTCTGAGGGAATTCTTTCTTGAGAAGGGATGATGTTTCCCTTCATTTAAATAGCTTTGAGCAAACAAGTACCAATTTGGATGTACTTTCCCATTTAATATTTGTGTGATTTATACTTCCAAGCAACTCTTCTGCTTTCCTGTTTATAAGCCCTCAAAACTCATTTTTTAACTACAGTTAATCATGCTGAAGCAAAACATAACTCACAGCAAGGTGATGCTTGCCAACTTTTATAACTTGGGCTACCGTATTGGATGTCAGCTCTGCTGCTAAAAATAACTACCCTGGGACAGGTGCCTTTCCTGGCCAGCAAAATTTAACGCCACTTTTAAAAATCCTCACCAGAAGAAGTCTTGGAAGGGAAGAAACTCTTCAGCATTTGCAGGGGTAAGGGTTGCTATTCCCAGGCCAGGAACTGAAAACTGCTTGTTTGGAGTATTAACAGACCAACTGGCTGGACACAAAGCAAACAGCAGTGACTCAGAGTGCTTTATCTTTCTACCCTAGTCGCAGTTTAGGTTGTGAAGTGGCAGGCTGAGTAATTTCTAAACTGTAAATGCTGCTATTTGCCGTACCTCAACAGAAAGTCCATCTGCAGCTCCAGAAAATAGCTCAGTGATAGGCAGGTGGGATCCTTAAGGAAGGCGCAGGACAAATGCTTTGTGCCATGTCCCTTTCTCTGCAGAAAAAAGTCTTCTAACCTCCTCCTGCTCCAATCAGAAAACCCCGTCCTCCTAGCCTAGCTGTGCTTCTTGGTATTCCTTTAATCAGGTGCCAACTCATCAGCATCTAAATACTCCAAGCAAAACGACACATCAGCAGCAGCCCCAGGGCCAGGGTGAGACCTGTAGCTTCGTTTTTTGAAGGGCAAAGCAAGGAAGAAATAAATAAAAAAATGTAAGAGGAGGTCGAGGGATCTGATAGCAATTGAGGAAACGCCTGCACTGCCTGGGCAATTTGTCTGCAATAGGGATGCACACTGCGTTCAGTCTACTAAACACACCTGAAGTTTCAGCAGTGTGGCTGGTGATACATTAAAAAGGGTGTTTAAGTGCACTGGCTAGTCCCAGTGAGCCAGAGAAGAGGAGAACTGAGGGTTAGCCATGGCTAGCCAAGGGTTTCTCTTTCCTAGGGGGTTTAAACTACCCTGCTCAGCTGCATCAGGCAGCATCGTCCCAGCAGAGCAGAGGTCTGCGCGGGCTGCAAAGCCTGTGATTAGCCCTGCTCAGCACCCTGGCTGGTGTTACAGGATTGCTCTCGGGGCATGCGTGAGCCTGTCCAAACCAATGGCTGCTGTGGAGGTACAGGAGAATTATAGGCACGATTTCTCTTCATCTTCTCTAGGTGCAAAATTCTGCTTAATATCACCCTGGTTTTCTTCATGTTTGATTTTTTGGGGGGGGTTTGTTTGTTTGTTTGTTTTGTTGATTGTTTTGTTTTTGTTTTCTCAATGGGATGATAAACTTTCCCAGATGATGGGATATAAGTACCCTCAGAAACTTGTCAGCCATGAGGGACCAAACAACTAGTAGCAGCAAACAGAAACGATCAGGTTTCTCACACCTCCATGGAGACATCCTAGCTATGCCCAGCAGCACTTTCCTCCACCTGCACCTTCCAGGAGCTTGCATTGCCCAGACTGTGCGAGAAAGCAAGGAAAAAACCCAGCTCCAGGAATGTATCCTCATTTCCAATGACCCATTTGCTCGTCTTTCTTGCTAGAAGTGTCTTTAGCTGCTTTTGAGTGCTAAATCAAGTCCAGCTGGGTTTTCAGGGACTTCACAATAACTGTTCCCAAGCTTTGCACTGGCTGTGGGCAGTGCAGGGAATGCTGGGTTGTGGGCCTGGGGGAGCAAGCAGGAATAATGCACAGACCTCCTGTGGCAGTGTGCATGACTTTCACATGCTTTGTGCCAAATTACTCATACCTTTTTCCTCTGTATCACAACACCAGGGGAAAAAAAACCAAACAACAAAACGACATGTAGCTCTAAGCCCTCCTCTTCCTCCAGGGCAGAGCAGAAGGGGGATACCTCTGTCCAATCCCTGACAGTCTACAGAGGTGAAGTTTTTTCTGTCCTTGAGTTCTTGGGCTGAACACATCATCTGGAAGGACACAAAAGCCTTTACAGACTGTTATTTTCTAGCAATTAAAATTTCGCACAGATTTACCTAAGGACAAATCTGAAAAAAAAACAAGAAAAATGACAAGGAAACAAATTATATTTCTGCCTTGAACCAGCACACCCAGATCTGGAGCCGTATCACAACTGGTTGCCAGAAGGACTGTGGTGTTGCTGATTATTTATTTTGAGCGGCAAATGCCTACAGAACTGTGCAACCTTTGTTCAGGAGGTAGCAGCATGTGTTCTGCAAACTCTGACATCTGAATTTATTTCCTTTTCAGACTTTACATTCAGAATTTGGCTTTCTTACCAGGTTTCTACAGAAACATCTTGACGGGATAACTTTAACTGGTGCACTTAATCTTACCTGGCTAGGTCTTTTTTTTCCTCCCATCCCTCACTGCCCTCCGAAATTCAATACCTGTAAGACAAAAATAGAATAAAAAAATGGCAATGACACCTTTTGTTAGAACCAGCTTCCTGTACAGAATGAGATTAAGACCAGTCATGTTTTTTTATTTGCCTTCCCTTGAAAATCATTTTAGATGTTCTTCAGGTAGTAAATGCAAGTGAAAAAAATCCAGAAAAATAACTTCATAATCAGAATGAATCTCTTTAAAAAGAGACTCCATTTCAGACACTGAAAGATGTAAGACATAAATTATAGACTGCCAAGTGTAGGAAAGGCATCACTTTCTTTGTAGGGATCTAATTAATGGAAAAGGTTTATTCGCATTGAACAAACCAATGGAGAGGGTTCAATATATAATTGACAATGCCAATGTCTCTGTTTAACATAGATGTTCTGTCATTTTTCTTCAATAACGAGATTTCTAAATGTCAGTTTGATTCCACATGTGACTCCAAAGACATCCGGTTTTCCAGTGCCAGCTCTGCACAAAGGGCCAGATTTCCCACTCTGTAAATCTATGGCATTTCATTGACATCAGTAAAGTTGCATCAACTTTAAATCTGATGGTCTGCCCAACATATCTTTTTGGTCTCCATGGTGTATAATTGAGAAACATTTCCATCAAGATGAGGAATGGGAAGCATAGTGCTTTCTGGTAGACAAAAATGGATATTGTTTCTATTTCCAGCTTGTCCTATATTTTTATTAATTGCTGATTAGGAGCTGCAAGCAGAGGAGACAACATTCATGTGTATGTTCCAGGAGTAACTGGTGTTGGGGTGAAATACACCATTCAAATATCCTATGAGAAATGGAAATATTGAAGTGTGCTACTGTTATGTATATAGAGATATTATAAAGATGTGCTTTTTCTTTCCTCCCCAGCTCCTTGGGTCCTTAAGAGAAAATCTGTGATTTAGGAATTAGCATGGTCCTTAAATATAGCCATTTAATTTCAGTAGAAAACAGGCAGAAGTTCAAGACACAGAAAACGGGGGCATTGCCATGTAACAGTTTTATACTTCATTTGCCTTCACTGGGTTTAGTACCTATACTAAAACTCATGGAAATACTTGGAAAAACTTGCATCTTGAAGCGTCGATCCCGCAAAGCCTTATCAATGTGTTTTATTGTAAGCATACAACCCATCCTATGATGTTCAACACCCTCTGTGCTCAGTGTGTTTGGCTTCGTACATGTTTGTTGTAAATTGATGCTACGTGCCTCAAAGCATCTCACTGTAAGAAGCCCAGACAAATGACTAGGAGAAAATAGATTTTTCTTCACTTGTCTTATTTTCATATGCTGCATAAATATCTTGCCAAATGCTGCCAAATACCTTGTCTGATTTGTAAATGTTTCCACAGATTTTGGTTCCCTAAATGCATTTTCATTGTCTAACATTTGTACTGCAGGAACTGCCAAAGCCATGTTCTGGCACCATTAGGAGATGACAGTGACTGTGCCTTCAGAGACTTCCTTAATTTTGATCTGTTGTGCAGAGCTAAGAACAGTAAGGGGAGTCCCGCTCCACTTTACCCTTTTAGATTTCTTTTAACTCTTCATTTTCTGGATGATATTGTTTTGAAGTGGTAATTGAAAGATCCTCAAGCCCTATTTATGTTATACTCGTGACCATTTTGCAACTTAGCTCCATCATGCATAGAATAGATATTTTACTCTTTATGAATAGATCTTCTGGGTTTATGGGTGATGGCAACAGCCTCAATGAAAAGCACACAATGAAGCCAGAATCATTGATAGCTGTATTTTATTTATTTGGGGTTATCCAATCAGCCCAGTTACGTGTTTTAACAGAATATGCTTTCATCAGTATTTTGACCCAGAATCTTCATTTGGTAGAAAGACTTGTCCTAGACAGCTAGTCCAAATTAGGTCACGTAAAGGAATCCAGCATCTGTGCGATAGTCCAGGTCACACAGCTATTTGTGGAATGGGTACTAGTACAGTCTTTGTGAGTGCATGATATATGAACTGTATGTATTTCCTTGATAAATTGTTTTTAAATATTTCCTCCTTTTTATTAATTGAAGAGGAAACTCATGCATCAATGACATTTTTATGCTGGTTTACACATAAATTATTTCCCTGTGATGTTCATTTTTATTATTATTGCCGATATTATAGCAAATGCATTTTTTTTGCCTTGTAAACAAGATTTTGCTTACAGCTAAATGAAAAGAAGAGAAGTTAATCATGTTGAAATAATAGGTTTAAAAAGGTAATTCAGTAATGTTTGGCTGATGTTTAATCTTCCCCAATAGAAGCCACGCCACGAGAAATGACAGAAATTCTGTTTTTGTAATTAAACAGTATTCATCACTGGCAGGGCAGACAAAGGAGAGCTGAAATACTGCAGTGACTGCATACTCCTGGCAAAGTCCTCCAAGCAGGGACTTCAAAGTTTGTCAAGTGACAGTGGTGGCTGCAATCTTTGAAAATGAGGAGCATCATCATAGTTTTCAGTGTAAGAACATTGTGGGTGTCTTCACGGTATTTCCAAGAGCGAGTGAAGTGTTTTCTGAGTCCATTAGAAAAGACACTCACCATTAGATGTGCCTGAAAACAGCACCCGTCTCTCAGCACAATAACAGAAACTGTCACCCAAGATATGTCTATGGGCCCTTTTCCCATGAAATCTCAATGTGTCACTGTAACAGGGTTTTCTGTAGGATAGTTCCCAAAAGCAAGCATATCTTCCTTGCTTTTGAGATGTAGAACTGAGGCTTGCTGGTAGCATGCAATTGAACATCTCCATCCTTGAATTAATGACTTAGACATTGAGGGGCATGAGTTTTTCAAGATCACACCAAAAAAAGTGTGTGTGGAAGAGCTGGGTCTTGAAACCAAACTTCATAAATTACTTCTCTCTATAGAAGAACCTTCTTTTCACACTGCTGTGCCTGCCAGCGGCCATCCTGGACTCAGTCCTACCCCTGATTCCCCACCATGTGAACACAACTGTGCTTTCCTCTAGTCACAACGCGTTTTGTCCCAAGCACTGTGTTACAGGAGGAGGAGATGCAGTGAAGAAGCTGCGGCCCCTTGCACTGCTTGGTTTCTGAGAGTTGACCATTGCAGCAAGCAAAGTCACGTTTGTGAAGTTGTGTCAGACTCTCCAGAGTCTGCTGACCGGCATGCTGCAGAGCAGTGTAGAGCTATTGGATTTAGACCCCCACAGCCGGAATACAACTCTTTTATTTGTGGGGTTTTTTTTGCCATTCAGATACCACTTACCCAATTCACTTCCAACTTTTGTGAAGAGCCTGCGATTGACCTCTCACCTGCCAGCTTTGAGGACAACACTGAGATTTAGCAGTGGCTAACAAAACCTGCCAAATCCAGCAAGGGACAGAACCCAGGAGTTCAAATCCCAGAGGGACCAGTGGAAAGATCAGAAGGCTTTGAATCTGGTCCACCTCTAAGTCCCCTGTTGTAAGTTAGCTGCACGCTCTCTTTCCATGCTTGAGTAAGCATATAGTTCCCAGCTGCTCAGAAGCACGGTAGTTTTTCTGCATTTGTCTTTAGGTTTGTTTTCTGCTTGGCAGCTGAACGGGCAATTTGCAGCTCCCCATGAAGAGCAAGCCCAGTGGGCAAATGGCATTTAGTGTGTGAGCTCTGAATGAAAGTTACATTTCCTTTTTTCCCCTCCGTAGTTTGAACCTTCGGCAAACTTCCCCCTGCAGCTCTGGAAAATATAAACAACCCTTTGCTGTTAGAAAACAGCATGATCAAGCTTTGACTTGTGGTTTTCTAGGGAAGAACTGGTTCATCCTTCAGTGAGAAGATCTGCATGTTGGAGTCGCAGAAGCAGGTCGGTCTCAAACAACATCTAATTAGGCAGATTTCTATTGTTTAGCCAAGCAGATGTATCCCTCACTGAACATTAGATTCTGTACCTTCCAGTTACAACAGCTTCTAGCTCCTTAAAAATGCAGAAATAGGAAATCTCCTTTGCTTATTGGCCGGTGCTTCAACCCATGCAGTAGCTATCCCTCTCAAGGTATCAGTAAGAAAAATAATCAAGTAGCTTTTCAGTGGTTCTGAGAGCTAGGTGCCTAAACACCTGTATCACAGGTAATTGAGTCCTCCATGTGGTTCTCCTGGTAAAAATGGAGCTTCTTTGTTGATCTATTATTGCTTTCAAACATATTCACTAAATTAATTCAGCTTTCAGGTCTCATGCACCTTTCTGGACCTTGGGATAGTTTACACTCAGAAATCACAGCAGCTTAAGTAAGAATGGTCCCTTGTGACCCATATATCTGTTATACATCTGACCAAGGTCTCATGCTATGCAACAACTTTGCTAAACAACAAGAGACCCCAGTGTGTCGTGGGAAATGTAGTCGGAGCAAAGCAGGGGAGTTTAATGCATAGAAACTCCTGTTTACCTAATACACAACACCACCTGTCCAAATCAAGTATTTTTTCCAACACAAATGATTTATTTATTTATTTATTTATTTATTTTGTGAAAAGTCTGGGTTTTTTCTGTGGAAGAGTTTTCTGATTTTCTGTTTTCATAAGTTTTCTTTTCCAATCATCTCTCCTTAGAGGACTCAATGGGACTGACTGGATAGAGCATCTGCAGTCACTGTCCTTACCTAAAACTATCAGTATCAGCCCAATAACCTCTTTGAGAATTACCTGAACTCAGTTCATAAAGGGCTTAATTTTTTTTAAAAGAGCGCTATATATTACTAAGTTTCTACAAGGTTATGAAGATGTTTTTACTGAGGAACATTTGCAAGTTTCAGATGGCTGGCAGATGTGTTAAAGAACATATGATCCAAATAGAAAACCTTTCTTTTTATTGCTGAAACACTAATAAGTGCACTCTAATATGCCTTAATGTGTTACTCCTTAATTGACAGCAGATGTTTCCTGAACAGCATTTTTTAAAAGACGTGCCGCACTTCAAAACAAGAAGAAATAAAACATTACTGTACATACTAGAGCTTCCAAAAACAACGCCTCCTCTTGCCAATAATTGTTTATAAAAACAGCATTCCGGATTATTTGAAAATCAATATAAAGTTCTGTGGAATATACCAGAGTAAATCTGGTAGTTTAACAGAACTTTACCATAGCCAGTGCTCGAGGCTTCTTTTGCTTTGCCTCCAGTCTCCAAAACGGGAAACATCATCTAGCCCTTGATGCCTGATCAAAAAAGAATGGGTAAAAACAGTCATCTCAACAGGAAGCCAAGTGTCCATCTACTTGGTCAGACAGAAAAATCTGTCAGCAGAACCAACTACACCTCTGAAATATTACCTGAGGAGCTTGGAAAGTATTTTTTATGCTTACATGTAAAATACTCCAAGATTCAGAACTTCCTTATCCCTTGTTTGCTGGCGTGTCCTCACTGAGACGGGAGAGGTTGGTCCTTTGATGTGTTGACTCTGCAAAGCTGGGCTACAAATGTTAAGGGATCGTCATCAATGTGAACATGATTTCAGGCTCTGGGAGCTCCTGACAGGCCCTAGACTTGGGATGAAGGTGGCTTTGCTGCAGGAGAAAGGCGATAGGTTTAGATCCACTGCACATTTTTTGGAGATCTAATGCCTGCAAAGCCATTAAATAGGGAAATATTCAGCAGCATGACAAAAATCAGTAAAATAAGAAAAAATATGGAATTTTATTATCTTCAGTAAAAGAGATTAACATAATCATATTATTGATGGGTAAAGATCAGAGGAAGATCATTATTTGTAAGCACAGAATCAACCTTACCAATCTCAGGATTGCTGTTGCTGTCCTGGGAAAAAAAGACTTGCAGAATTTACTGCCCTTCTCCCTAAACCCACCCAGGAGCAGCCTCAAAACTCCCCATCCCTCCACCATGTTGTGCGCTGGTCCCCAAAGGCGGCTGTTTGATGTGTGTGTGTTTGTAACACACTGGGTTCCCCAAAGCATGCTGTGAGCTGCGATTTCTGGTAACAAATGACAGAATCTTTAAATACAGCCAAGCTGTGGTCAGTGTTTATTTATTTTTATTATGTAAACAACCCATCGCTTTGGGTTATTACAGTTTAGCTTTAAAAGCACTTAATCATTTAAAATGACTTGATGTTATCGGACCTTCTTTTTAAAAAAACCACCTTGTTAAAATACTACATAATTGACAGTGCTTTTTGTTATCCTGCTTATAAAATACAAATCATTAGGGCAATAAATATTATTCGTTTATAACTGATGCAAACCAAATGTTTTCTTCCTTAAAATACCCATAAAAGTGAAGTTTTATCTTCCATCTGGCAATGCCTCTTACACCAAAATGTTCTGAGTGGAATTGCATTAATAAGAAGACATCAAGAGAAATATGTTACTCGTATCCTTTAATATGCCTTTGTAAACTGAGATACACATTGGCCTTCTATCAATAAGCATCTCTACCTGTGGGTTTTGAGAAGGATTAATAGAGAAGAACCATTATAGGATGAAAGGACAGAGCATGCTGGGAGAAAAATGAAAATCAAACATCCACCAGTGCATACACTTCCTTCCAGGATAATATTTAGATTTTATTTTCTTAATTTAAATATATATATATATAAAAAAAAAATAAAACTTTTAAGCTGGTTTTAGATAGCACACATCTGCACTGCAATAAGACCATTTTCAAAAGTCCAGCTCTCAGTGGGATATTTATTTAATTCGTATTGGTTTTGGACCTCAGCCTATAATGAGAAAAGATATAGGCACAAGCTAGAGACGGTGGCTCAGGCTTGGACTTTTTTGAACATTAAAGTAGAAAAAGCCTTTGCATGTAGGAAGGGTTTAGTGAAAATTCAATAACTTTTGCTTCAGACACTGCTTCAGAGCACTAATAAAGACAAGAGAGAACTGACACTGAATTCACGAGTGAGCTGCCTGCAAAATGCCAGCCAGTTCTGGCAGGCACCTCCCCAGCCTTTCCCTCTGCAGACACTTTTTACCTTTCTGTTAAAATTTAATTTCAAAACCAATTTCCACCTCCCTCGCATTATTCACATCTGAAGCATCCGGAGATGGTCTCTCTGGGGATCCATCTGACTCCACATCTCCATTTCTGTGTTGGTCAAAAATGTGTTTAAGGTGTCACCACCCCAGACTGAGCTAAAGCTCCTGGGTGCTACTACCGGTGCTTGTGTCAAGTTTCCTTTGCAGGCTCCCAGAGTACAGCCACAGCATCACAGCTTGCCCATTGCATGTACACTGGTGGTTTTGCACCAGATTCTTCAGGTCTGAATGATTTTTAGCACAGGGGAGAGGGCAGAAGACTTTCCCCAGGAGGTCAGGGGTTCAGCAGAGTTTATGGGCAACCTCTAGGGTAGCTGAGAATTGCTCCATCAGTCCTGCTGCTGCTGTGCGGATCAAAACTAGAGGTGAAATGGAGAAAAGTTGTTTGGCCGGAGAGCGTACATCTTTCCTTGTTGTGCTATTGTGAATCTTACCCATTTTGTTGCACCTTAGGGGCCAATTCAATGTCTAAAATTGATTTTTTGGTACTTCAGTGGCCATGTATTTTTTTATTGAATATAACCCTTAGTGCACTAGCTCACAAGCTCTTTTCGGTACACTATAATAAAGTAATACCAACATTTCCCATCTCTCCATAACTTCATTACTCTTTGTCTCTTTGGGACGCTATCAGCTCTTACCCAGTCTTTCATGGATGGTGAATTTCACATCTGATGCTAAGTCTAAGGACATCTCCCTTTCCTCTCTCTGTGTGCATGTGTGTGTATGAGCTGACACACGCATCTCTACACTTCCTCACATATGCTCAGCATGATCTGTCAGATTCCGAAGAGAAAACAGCACATCCATGTGCCAGTCAGAAAAATGCACTTGACTTTCGAGGAATTGTTTTCATTAAAGGAGGATCAGGACCTGTCTGCAGCCCTAGAAGTGTGAATGGAAACAATTTCCCTGTGCAGGAATCTCAGCTGACATGCAGCTGCCGAGCTCTGCGTTCCTCTTGGTTATGTTTTCCCTGAAACCATAAATAGTCCCTAAAGCCAACACAAAACGCCCTCTGCAACATTGCACACAGATAACATCCCACTTGCCAGCACTAGCCAAGGTAGTCACCAGCACCTCCTGCGCTTTGCCGGCCTCGCTTGGTGAGAGGCTGCAATGAGCCTCCTGCGCCCCTGGCTGACTTTGCACATCTCCCTCGTGTAGAGTAGAGCATTTCTCTTACATATTTGTGCAATCCCAAGCATGACTATGCTTTGAGCTGTTGGAGCGTTCCGGCAATCCAAGCACACAGTGATAATAGAGAGCAATCGTGGGAGCACATGCTACGTGTCACTCCCCTGATACCTTAAATGTACCTTACTCTCTTTCTTGCTACATCCTTGAGGACCGCTGGCATTAACACCCAGAAAAGATGCAGTAAATTTCTCTCTAGAATTAAAGTTATAGTTGGAAAGGTGTTGGAATTATTTAGGGCTTGATTTTCCAATCTGCTCGGCCCTTTCTTCCCTTCCCGATGTTGTTGAAATCAATGGGTATTTTTTGAAAATCAAAGCTGGGTTAATGACTAAGGGTTTTTTAAAGATGGAGCAGTTGAAGCAGTGATTACTGGGGCAAGAGGAAATCTCCTGCAGGTATTAGTCTTACAGGACGGCATGCCAAAGGTTACTATGGCGCTCGCGATGTGGAACGATGATGAAATACTATGGGAAAAACAAGTCCCCCAGCTACAATGTATGCATTTGGTGGTCATGGCTATGCACCAGTTGTGATCAATGGGTGTAAAGTCAGGGTCAGGGCTGCAGCAGCCGGAGATGCTGGTGCTTTGCAATCTAGCCGGGCCCCAAGCAAGGGGCTGAGTTTCCACAATTCATTTATCATAAACCAGCAATTTGCAAATGTTAGCACTTTTCCCACACATCATGAGCCCTGATGGACTTTAATAAAAGAGAGAGAGAGGAAAAAAAAGGGGAGGAGGGGAAGAGAGAGGGAGAAGAAAACCTACGTAATTAGCTAAAGTTCTTAGAATGATTTTAATTGGGAAAATGTTACCTTTTTCAAAGTAATTGCTGTACGAGTTTTCATTTGTTTTCCACGTTGTTTTTTTACGTTGGTTTCTCATCAGTTAATTAGCCAGTTGTCTCTGTTGGTGGGGTTTGCACCTCTCTCTTTTACCCTTATGGCTGCACAGGAATGATTTTCCAGTTTGCTTGACTCAGGCAGTCATTAAAATTTGAATACCTGCATTAATTTGGTTATTGCACTTCTTCTAAGCTAAAGGCCTCTGACGGGAAGGGCTAACAAAGACGAATAAATTGTAAACAAAGCTTGAAAATGTATGAGAGTGAGAGTTTGCAAAGCCCCAGTTGTGCAGATGCTCACAGAGGTGCTTGCAGCAGTCACTGACAGGTCTCACCAGCCGAGTTCAAACATCTCTGAGCTCTGAGGAAGTCCTGCTCTGGGTCTGGCCTGTCTCCAGTCTATAAATAGTCAGCTGTGGCTGAAAGAATTAAATCTATGAATAGAAGAAAGAACAAGAGTTGACACTTTTGACTAATATCAATGAAAACATCACTTTAACATGATTTTCCAGGCATCTTTTCTCTCTAGGCTTGTATTCTTCTTCCCAGAGTGGGCAATAACAGAGGTTTTGATAACAGGGATAAAACATTCAGAGCTGTGATTGTCAGATTTTCTCCTAGTGTTTTAGAAAGAAGTTGTTCCTCTCTTTGAGAGAAGAAATCAGACGGTTCAGGTGGCTTTCAATTGTTTATCCTATGTCAGGCAGCTTTGCCAGCTCATCTACCTGTCTGCAACCCTATCCCATTGTCTAATGCTAATTACCAGAGCAGCATGAACTTGTTCTGCAGTTCTCAGAGATTTTTCTTCTGGTGCTTATCTCTCTTCTCTGCTAACCTCACAGTACTTCAGTAGATTTCCCGTCTCATCTACCACGTGCTCCAAAGAGCATATCTATGGCGGATAGGAGCAGCTGTCATTTGCTAACTCATAGATACAATGCCAGCATCATCTATTAGAAACAAAGCAAAGGGGCTGGGGCAGAAAAAGCCCTTAAAATGTCACATCCATCTATTCAGCTAATAAGAAAATTTTTTCTTCTAAAAACCCTGAAGAGCCACCTTGGGCTGGTGGTGATGTCATCACCAAGCTCTGTCTTTAGGGCTATTATGCCCTAAAGCCCGTGATGGCATTGTAAATTTGTATGTCAGTATTGCCCATCTTACTCCTTGCATTATTCATCAGACTGTTCAGAAAAGTTTAGATTTAACCTTCTTATTGTTTCACAGGTGCTGGGCAGCATGAGGCTGACCTAGTGCAAGGAACTGTACTGAGATAAAATGGATTCTTAAAGAGAATATAAACACATTCCCATTCGAATAAACAAGAAAAAATAAAAGAAAACAAACAAACAAAAAGAAGCAAAATCCCTGTGAAAAACTTTTCAAAAATTTTATCTCCTCCAGTCTCAGCTGCTCTCCTCAATTCCTTCAAGAGCTGTGAAGGTGAAGAGTGGGAGGTTCCTACAGCAAAAAGAGCTATGGTCTAGCATTAGCTAGATAAATAGATCAGAAATAGTCTGTAGGTGAAGTGATGTAACAGACCTGATTTGGGAAGAGCTGATCCTGCCTTGGAACAGACACATCAAGTCAAGCAGCCTCCTGAGGACCATATGCCCTGCCTTTTTCATGTGGTCTGAGCTGATTATCTCTAGACTAACATAGGTATTCACAGCATCCAACACAAGGCACGAAATTGTCTACATTCTGTCATTGCTGAGCAAATCTAATAACTTCTGCTTTGAATCACGCTCTGGAAGAGCTCCGATCGGTAGATAATGGCACCCAGAGAGAATTGATGGCCAATTTGGGGCAGCAGTCCCACCAAATGACATTGCCTTGCAGCAGCCATTAGTATTAGATGAAGTAAGGGACTGCTCTTGCTGACCTTGGGCAGGCTTCTCGGTGGCCCAGTACAGCAGAAGCAGTGACCTTCCAGGCTTACACACTTCACAATCCCCAGCAGACTTGTTGTGAACCCTGACCAGGTGCTCACCTTCTTCACCTGCAATTTGGTCTTAGTATTATAAATCTCAAAAAATGTCTCTTCAGGGCCCAAAATATCACGCAGTTTGCTTAAACCTTCTTTCCCACAAACACAGTGGTGGGGTTTTTTATTCTCTCATTTCCACACCCGCAGCAAGTGCATTTCCCAGCTGTCCTTTGCAGTCTGAAGGGCTCAGACCAAACCCATCCTGCAAAAATGTGACCCCTGTTGCTTGATTCCAAGAGCCACACTTAGAAAACAATCCAAAACATGGAGGCAGCAGATGAAACCTACAAAACTGGCAACACCAGTACTTCCTGAAGCTGCAGGTGTCTCACAACCAAATCCCTCTTCCTGATTAGTGCCTGTCCTGGTAATGGTGCTCCTCACATGGTGGCACCATTAGCACTGTGCTGAAGCATCTTGCCCACCTCCTTTCCAGCTCAGGCAATGGCCCGAGGTGGTGATGGATGTGAAACGAAGCCCTATCACATAGTAGCTGAGCAATGCATATCTCTTAGTGCATTTCGTTTCCTTTAACACATTTTTTTCTTTTTTTTTCATGACCTGCTGCCAAAATCTCTTTTCTAATGTCTCTGCCACCATCGATGCCATGCAAGAAAAGTGTCTTTGTTAACACATTTAGGGCCTGCTTTTAATTTCTACAGTATTCCCTTTAATAACAATGTCTAATTAAAACATCTGTTAAAAAGTCTGTAACATTAACTTTACAGGGAGAATTTAATAGAATTATATTTGAATTGCAGCCATTTAACGGGTTTCCTAATTAGGCTGTTGGGTTTTTATTTTTTTTAACAAAAACATTACACAAATTAAAATCAAGCCCAGTTTTTTATTATTATTATTATTACAACAGAGTGTGGTCAAAAAAAAGGCAGGCGGTATGTGATGGTGTGTGAAGGGTGAAAAAATCCAGCACAGCAGCCGGTGACTGAAACGCTAAAATGCATGAAATTAAACAAATAAGAGACAATATTTGAAAGGGGGAGGGGATCAAGAGACAAGTGGGGGAAAAAGAAATTCTCTGGCCTTTTGTTCGCAAGCTCTTTTTCAAAGGAATCTCTGAGAGTATCTGCCCCTCCCCAGATCTCACTTTTTTGGATCTTGTCTCCATCTGGGAGGAAAGAGAGGAAGGAGTCTTGAAAAATTTTGATTTATGGCAGATTTGTGTTTGCCCACATTTCAGAAGCTTGGATAGGTTTGTTACTAGGCTGAGATCCTCTGCAGATCTTTGAATAATCCTTAGGATTTAATGTAGAACATTGCACCCCTTACCTAATCGACTTGCACAATGTACAGAAATACGTAACCTTCAGTACTTTGAGTAGAAGCTACATTCCCAGCTTTCAAAGGCAGGATTTTTCAAATATTTTTAAACATAAGGAACTATGGATTGACATTTTGGGAAGGAAATAGGTCTTCCCAATTGTAAGTAAAACCTGTACTGTTCATTTGTTCCTTGTCAATAAACCGAAATGAAAGCTAACAGGAAAAAAAATAGGTATATTCCATTGAAAAAATGTATAGTAGCCATTTTTAAATCCCACATTGTCGCTCTTAATTTGGTCACATTGGGATAAGGTATCTCTCAACTGGAACTGTGCTCTTTTCAGAGAAGAGTGGTGATTTTTCCAGTGAGACAGGGTCATTTCTGTGTTCAGAAAGATAGGAGAAAACAATATAGTTTAACTCTTCAACATAAATATTTCACGTGGCTCTCAACAGATGCTGAAGTTAGTGCCTGTACAAACATCTTGGGTGAAATCCTGGCCTCTGAGTTGTCAGTGATAAAACTCTTACTGACTTCAGTAAGGCCAAGACTTCATCTTTTGTCTTTAAATTGAACTTAAAGTTGTAGGAACCGTTGGCAAGGGAAAACCCACTTCAAAGGAAGGCTCTGACAGTTGGATGCTTATCTCCCACTGATCTAAACTCTAGCAATCTCTTTTTGTTTCCCAAGCTAACTTGAAAATCCCATTGAGAGCAAGTTCATCAAAATAGTTCTTTTGTTCTTCTAATTTCCAGCAAGTCCAATGAAGAACACATCTTCCCTCGAGGAATTTTCTGTGTGACACAAGCCAACCCCAGACAGACAGAGCAAGTTTAGTAGAAGAAAAATAACAACAAAACATTCACAACAAAGATTAAGAAATGCATTAGCATTCTTCAGAGACCCAGGACACTGGTGATGCCTTTGATCTCGTCTTTGCTCTCCCATACCACATTGCTTTTGTGGTTTTTGGACTCGCAACGTAAGTTATAGGCTCTTTAGGGTTTGCGGTGAGTATGTGAAAGGGATTTGTCTGAACTCTTCTAGATCAAGTATCTATTCTTCATTGGTGTTGAGGGGCCTGTCTTCAAATCCTCTGTTTCAGTACTATACTTTTTCAACCCACCGTTCTGCATACTCTCCCATTGCAAGAGCAAATGTAAATATTAGATCCAGAGCCCAGGTGACAGAATCCACTTTTTGCAATGACACAGAGCAGTCACCCAACTCTTGTAGTCTCTTACAAAGTTCCTTGAAGGGCATCCCTGAATTGGCAGAGGGGTTGGACTAGATGATCTTCAGAGGTCTCTTCCAACCACTAGCATTTTGTGATTCTGTGATCCTCCAAAAATACTTTTCTTCCCAAAGAAGAGCATTTGTAGGTTTATTTGTAGGTTGTTTGCTGGCAAACACTTGTGGTCACCAGTACTCTGTGAATGCCCAATCCAAGAATGAGCCTCAGGGAGCTTTGCAGGACCAAGTTGTGCACAGGAATTGCCACAGGACCATGGTCAATGTGTTTTCTGCATACTTAAAACCTCAAGGAATAAAGTTGTTTTGGAACAAATTCCCAAGAATTTCCATGGGTGTTGGTGGGGAGAGGACATTTTGGTAGTTTCAAATGGCATTACACATTTGTGGAGTGGAAATTACAGTTCAGTGTGTGGGCATACTTGATTGGACAATCTTTCAGTTGATGGGTTCTTCTGTTCAATTACTATTAAAATTCATCAAATGGAACAGAGTGGTTTTAATGCACGTAATTGTTGTACAAAATGCTCAGTAATTGGTCTTACAAATGAAGCTGAAGAGCAAGATCAAACTCCATTGAAAATGAATCTGTCTTTCTACTGAAGAGTTCAAGAGTCACTTCTAAAATCCATTTCACGGGGAAGTGTTTAGCCAATTCCAATTCTGGAATTCGTTTTGTGTGGCAGTTTTTATTTCCTTATTTTGGCCTCATATGCAAATGAAACCGCCAACTCTTGAACTTGGTTCCATGTGCTCCTCTCGCTCATAAATCCAAGGTGAGGGCAGCACTGCAGGCAGGCAGCAACGGGAAAACTTCAAAGCCACCTCAGGTGCATTTTGGGTGATGTGGGAAGTCTGGTAGCAGGGCAATAGGAGGTGAGGAGCCTGCAGGTCTGTGCTATGCTGCCTCTGCTAGAGGACCCAATTTTAGCAAGTCTTGCCAACCGCTACTATACGGGTTTTTGTGGGCAGGAGAAAGTTATTTTTAATCTGGATGGATGAAAGGAGAGGTAATCTGAGCAACAAAGGGAATGAGCAGAAGGTGAGAATTTCTTATGCTATCTTTGCCACCAAAAGCAACATAACCTAGAACTACACTGTTATTCAAGAAATGGGGAAAGCAAGCAGGATATTCAGGGCATCAGTCTTAGTTGGTGCTCCACAAGGAATTTGTTGAACTGTGGCTGAGAGGTATCCTAATCTGTAAAGTGTGCTCAGGGGATGTCACTGTAGGGGCTCTGTGTCCTGGCTGGTGTGATGGGACTATGGAGCATCCAGAGCACTTGGGTGCTCATTTGGGCTCTTCAGGACCTGCCTGCACTCATAGCTAGCACTTGGTATGGGTTTGTGCCTCCTAGCAATGGCAGAATCAAAGATTCCCCAGACTTGATGGATTTAACCACTGGACCCAGTGGTTTAAACAGATTTAATTCTGTTTTCCATCTCTTAAAGACTCCAGACAAAAACGCCTCTGTGGCACCTCTCCAAATCTCCCTTTCCTCTTCCACTACCCCTCACCCCAGCTGAAATCTTCCTGGTTTTCACCATCAGTTCTGGAAAATGCAGCTTATTGTTCATGCTGCTTCTGTCAGGTCTTTTCTGCTTTGTCTACTCTCAAAGAATTAAAAAGAGGGCTCAGAGGGGATCATTCTTCTTTGTACAGTTAGTCGAGAGCTTTCTATGACACCTCCTCCAATGAAATGAAATGAATGACAGGAAGAAGAACAAATCAGAACTTAAACTGAAAAAAAAACAACCCCAAAAATCAAGCTACATGCTACTGTCTCAAACCCATTTAAAAGGCACAAATCCTTCTCTGTGTTTCTGATTTGTTACCAGAGCATATTATCTGTGCATGCACACACTGACTCTGTCACCATTAATCTGCTGAGGGCGTGTGTTAAAGAAGTTCAGTTCACCAGCTTCTGGGCCTGAGAGAGAAATTGTGCGAAAGCAGCGTGTGTGCTTCCCCCTACAAGCAGGTAGGCTACAGTAAAACAACTGACTAATTAATCTGCAAGTGTAAATAGATAAGTAGAATTTCAGATTACATCCCACGACATTAAGAAAAGGTCAGGGACAAGACTGTATTTTTTAAAACCTACCAGCTCTCTTTATTAAATGCGATTGCTTCGTACACACTCAGCCCTAATTGGATTGCAGGTTATTTTGTATTTAGGTGGGGGTGGGCGAAAGGAGGGAATAGAATAGAGAGTGAAACCCACTCATAATGGCATCAGATTTGTCCTAAAACAGTCTGCTAGTCAGTATCCCGACCTTTTCTTTCCCACACAAAACACCTTGATTTTTTGATTGGATTTTTGTTGCACATAAGCAATTCCGTTGTAGTCTCATCCTCTGTTGCAGTTTCTGGGATGTGCTTGTGTGTGTGTGTGCAAGTACAGCCAGGAAATGTCCGTGGAACTGCAGGAAAGGCCTTAATTGCAATTAAATCTAGGAGCTTCACCTTCCTCCACACACGTGTATTCTTGCCTATGTAGGCTGAGGTGTTCAGGCCTCTGTTTTAAGTCAGCCAGTGAAACCACAACAAAACTAAGGAGTTGCGGTGCCAAGAACCAGCAATTTAATTTTTTTTCTCTATTTTAAAGGCAGCACACCAGAGATTTATCTTTGAAGGGCACATCTGGGAAGCTTGGAGAGATTTGGGTGGAGTGGTTAAAGCTAATGCCAAGCGGTTTTTGAGATCCTTCTTTCTTCAGCAGATGACTACAGCGAGAAACAGAAAAGAGGAGCAAAACTCAACGGAGCAGCACGGGAAGATATTTGTGCCTGTGCCTCACCTACCTTTAATTCATTGGACACAGCAGCAGAGCAGAAAGCAGGGCCCTCAGGGCCACGGGTGCTTTTATCTGTGCTGAGCCGCCCTCCGCCCCGGTATTTTGTGTGGCTCAGCACTGGGTGTCAGCGGATTTGATGAGAGACACCCACACACCCTTATTGTCAAATAACGGCATCCTTTCATCTCCTCTGCCGAGGGATGGCCTTCCCTGTGTCCGCTTTGTCTTTGGCAGAGGGTTTCCTTGTTCCTTTTCCCTCCCCCTTGGCCTCCCCAAGCTGGAAAAGACAAAAAAAAACCTGAAAGCCTTAACAGCTGAGGGTGGGTGTAGAAAAGAGCTGGCAGGAAAAATCAGAGTTAATCATTAGTGGGGCTGACCAGTGCTTGGAGCTGAATGCTCCCAATGCACTTGTTGGCTGGGTGCCACCGAAAATTCTCCTTTTGGGGGGAAAATCTTCCTAGAAAGAGCAGGTTTCCTCATCAGTATGGGTCCTTGTGCTGAACTGGGCTGGGCTGCTCCAGACATCTGCTGGAGAAGCTGGAATGGAGCAAGGTCCGTGGAGGGACCTGCTGGTACCTGGTCCTGTGCTGCTATGGAGTGGAGGTTCTTCCAGTTCCCCTCAGCTGTGCAAACACGGCCAGCAACTTTCTACCTGCAAAAATTGATGCTGCTGGTGGTTGCACAGGTCCCAGATTTGTCACAGAATGAATGTATTTAATTTGCACAAATGAATGGTAAATGAATTGACAGACAGGGCTGAGAACTGGAACACAGGAAAAAACCTGGAAAATGTTGCATTTCCACAACAAAATTTGCAGCCTAAAGTAGTGAACATTTTTTCTCCTGAAAACCAAAAGATTTTGTTTAATTTTAGCCAAAAGCATTCCATATTTTAGTGAGGAAAGCCATGTATCTGTGGGAAGGGAGCCTTGTCATGAAAGGTACAGTTTAGCTAAAATCCAATTTTCTGTTGAAACAACCAATTTGATTGCAATTTTTAGGTTGTACTAATTTCTTCTAGTTCATAAAATCATGAGTCTCTTCACATGCACGAATAGCTCATAATTCTATTTATTCATTAATTAAAATTATTGCTGGTATTCTCCAGTAATTAATTGTTGCTAAGAAAAATCTGAATACTTCTATTCATCTCCCTGAATCAGCACCCAGAGAGTTCTTCCATTCAGGCAGCATCGCTTATTTTCTGTTTCTCATGTAACTACACAGCAAGCTGAGAACTGCTGGAACTCGAAAGGATATTGCAGGTTACTGTTTGCATACTCATAACTGAAATCTTGGTAAACCAAATGAGAAGATGATTAAGTATCTTTGGATCAAAATGCACCTTCTGAAACAAAAATAATGGATCAATTTGAGTCTGTTTTAATGACAATAACAACAAAAGGAGGCAGATTAAGGTCTTTAGCAGAGAGTTTTAGGGAAAATGGGGATTGCTAGAAACAGTTTCTAAGATCAATTGACTTGAGCGATACTCTGAGGCACAGAGAACATAGAGAGGTAATGCCTGAAAAGAATAAATCAAATATCTTATGGCGTTTTAGGTATTCTTTTCTTTCCTTTCCTAGACACCGCTTTTAGTTTTCAGAAATACGAACAATTCCAGGCAAGCAGAGAATAGCCTGCTCATTTCTCCCCTGTGATGAATAGTTGCATGTTAGCCTGTTCATTTAATGACAGCTATATAGAGAGTGTATAATAAATCAGACTCCAGGACACAAATGCCTTCTGTTTACCTCTGAAACACACTTCTTTTCTTTTTTTTTTTTTTCTTTCCCTGAGAACCATGATTGTAGTAAAAGGCTGATGTATCCACCTACATGTACAGGGATCTGAACAACTAAATACCTAAAGGGTTTGGTTTGGTTTGGTAAGGTCCCCAATCCTCTCAGAACTGCCTGATGCCCTGAGATCCCAGTGCCTCACAGGATCAAAGCCTGCACAGGTGAGGGAAGATGAACCCAGCCCACTGCATGCAGCTCAGGGGAATCTCAGTATGAGCTTTGCATGAAAAGTCTCATTTTAATCAGAGATCTCAGTCAATTAGTTTGATTATTGCATTATAAACACTTGTCAACTTTTGTAATATGTGCCTTTGAAATACGCTGCCTGAACTTGTTAGCTCGAAATAGCACATTTTTAACCTGAAGTACACTGTGACTTCTCTGTAAGATGATTAACCAATTAGAGTTTATATATATATATATATTGCTATACATATATATGCTGCTATTCTCTGTCGGATTAATATATCATGTTTATAAAATACTGGAAATATTTCACTTCTAAGAAACAGCAGAGATTCCCTTTCAGGGGAAATATTAGCAACTTTACCTGGGCTGGACAATGCAACTTTCAAGTCAATCTCTTTTGTCCTAAGTTAACCTGCTCCTTTCCCTACAGTTGGTATAGCTCAGAAGACAATCTGATGTCTCAGTTTCAGGATGAGAAATTCAGGGGCTGGATTCTTGCTCTGGTTTAGCCCCTAAAGTATTGTACACGAGGGAAGAAAACGGGCAATTTCTATCCTTTTCTTTATTTTGGGAAAACTTTTCATGCAAAGAGATAAAGTATTGAGAATTGCCGAAAGACATACAGATTATGTATATTTTTATAGCCGTGAAGTCACGCAAATGGCTTTGTCTCCATTTCATTGTTTGGCATAGATCACTTATTGTGCATATGTTTTCAGATGGAAATGCTGAATTAGATGATGGTAAAATGGATAATGCAGCCCTAATGCTAGCATGAGCTAATAAGAAAACAGCAATGAATCTACTGTTGCAGATTGAAGTACATGCATTTCATATTATTACTCAAGGCTTGTCTCTCCGATTAGATGATTGCATAACCTTAATATTATAAATCTTGCATGATGTGAATTGTTCAGCTGTAACCATAATCAGTTTTTACTAAGGTGGCATTTCTGTCGTCTTGTTAAACACAAACATTATATATGCGCTAGTCATAATTTTATAACAGTTGCTTTTAGCAGGAGTCGGCTTTGTCAGTCAGGAGATGCAGTTTAGCACAGATAGGCAGTGAAAGTGCTTAAGATGCTCATACTGTCAGTATTTGCTTCAGAAAATATCGCTTTGTAGATACTTTAATTTTCTGAGTGCAAATTTCTCTTCAGAAGAAATGGAAAAACTTGTAAGCTTTTAGACAGAACTCTGTAAAAGCCACTTTTCAGATCTTCCAAGAACTGAGTTTATTTAATCAAGTGAAAATGGCCGTATACTCCAAAGAAATTGCAGCACACCATGGGCCTTCTCAAGTGCCACTGCTCAGCTCTGAGCTCCCACTTATTTCAACCCAATTTTCCACAGAGGAAACACGGCCAGGCTCACTGTCTGTAAATTACCAAAGGCACAGCTTTATGAGGAACGTGCGCTGCCGCCAGTGTTTACGGGTTTAAGACCCACCATATAAACCTCAGCAAGGTTCCCTTCTCCCATCAATTCACCAGGGATTTGAGCAGTTAAAGCTCACAACTGGGTGATAAATTTCAAGGCCTATCAAGGGAGAAAGGGGACCTGACGTGCAAATACACTGCGACGCTATCCTTTGTGCAGACCTCAGGGATTATTTAGTCCAACTTGTCTCCTCAACAATCTTATTGGCTTCGTCAAATGCTCTGTAGAAAAAGGAAAAACAGCAAAATATTTTCCTTGTTCAGGTAATGGACCCTCTCCTGCTTTTCGTGTAGATACTGTGTTGAGAAAGTCCTTAACAAAGAGGAACGTGTTGAGGAGATAAGGGCAATACAAGCGTTTCCACGTACTGTCACGTATAGGAGGCCCAGAGACTGCACAATCAGGGAAACGGGAGCATAAAACAAGAGCTTTCTCACCTCTCTGGCTCTACAATAAATCTAATAAAGGGAGATTTCTTATTGGTTTTAATGGTAGAAGAATTAGTCCTATACTTAATAATTTTATGTTTAAAATTACATCTGAGGTTTAATGTAGAAACTAAGTTCAAATCACTTCTATCAGGAAGTCTGTGGACGTGATTTTCTGGTAGGAGATACAAAACAATCAATTTCAGTGGACTGTTCTTCGGAGAATAAGAGCCTTTTCTGTTTCCAATGTGTTAAGCATCCCTGCAACGGTTCCTGGCACATTTGTTGATGTGGAAAGTACAGTGTTTTCAGAGGTGGACAGCCTCTGGTGAGAGATAAAAGTAAGGGGGATATACCAGAAGTACAAGATTTCACTGCTCAATACTCCTGCAGATCAGAGCTGAGATGAAGTCATCCCCAGTGCTCCCTGACCACTCACAGCCCAACACGAGGCAGTGCCAATAAAATTTCACACATACTCAATACTCACAAGCAGCTCCCAAACCACATGTGAGACTCAGTTATTCGTCTGGCAGCTGCCTGCTCTCTGCCTATATCTTGTGCTACAGTAAGACTTGAAGAGTGTTGTTGGAGAGTTATTAGGAATTGTCCAGAAAAGTATCTGCAGCAACCTTCTGCTCCTAAACCCTCTAAACCCTCTGGGCGAGCCCAGTCCCAGACCTCAAGGTCCATACCCAGGTCTTAATGGGCATCTGGGAGTTTTATTCTGCATGACTCCACGGAATGTAAGAGAGGGATGGCTTGGATGGCAACTCAACCTGCTGGAAACCTTGTTCAGTGATTATCCGCAATGCTCTACTGCCTGCTTTACTATGCTGAAACTGACTGACATTGGAGAGGATTTCTCACATCGTTGGGAGGGAAAAATAGTTTTTAATATCAGGGTTTTTTTAAAAAAAGAATGTATGGCGCCTATAAACTGTTAAACTTCACTTTATTGATCATAAATCTGTGTTTTGCTCAATGCAAAAGTTTTTCATCTTCCACGGAAAAAATGCTGAAACAGCTACAAATGTCAAAAACACAAAGTTTGCTCTCCTGGACAATTTATATGGAAGTTATTGGATTTTTTTGTTGTTGTTTAAAAGCACTCTTACCACGCTATGCTCGCCCACCGGGTTAGGAGAAATTGCCTTTCATTGCCAAGCTTTGTTCCTGTCCTTCTCTGATGGCAAGAGACCTGAAAAATAAAGCAAGGATGTTAACCTCTTCTACAGACCACTAGGGATAGAAGGGCTGAATTGGATAAGAAATCCAAGCAGCGGGAATACGACCTCAATAATATTAGGGAAGGAGATAGTCTTTTGCAAAGCCACTGCTGAAGTAGGTTGCAGGCAGCAGAAGTTCTATAGAGCTGAGCACGAGGCTCACAGAGAGAGACGCCTCGCATTGAGATTTATCCCAAAGTTCACCCCCAAATACAATGGCTGCTCCCAGTGCAGGATGGCCAGGCCAGGTCCACAGGGACTTTTCTGGAAGTTAATGTGGCCCTGGGGCGTGTTCCCCTGCTATGTAATTGCAGGCATAGTCCCATCTGCGTCCCAGCCTCCCTATCTGCAAGTGGGGCGATGTATCTCGGGACCAAGAGATTAACAGCCCTGTCTTGGTATTAATGGTCTGCAAAAGCTGCAAAGGTGCAGAGCAGGGCAAAGAAATCTTGATTTATTAATGGCAAAGCAGAAAACTGGATGGAAAAAGTGGAGTGTGCCAGACCAGCCAAGGGTGGTATCGAGACAGGGAGATTTACCCTGTTGTCGCATGCATTTAAAATGGGTCATTTTAGCTAAGGCAGCTGTGTGTTAGCACATTGAATATATTCGGTCTCCCAAGACATTTTTTTTTAATATCAAAGCCCATTCAGGGAGAGGAATAATAGGAGAAAGGATATTTTTTTTCCTTTGCATCCAGCTGTCCAAATTACAAGAATTGTACTTTTCCCTTGTAACCCAGAAGCCCCGTTTTTCTGCTTGTTCTCCATCATGTGGTACAACAGGTCTCCGTGCTCCCCTATGGTGGTCAGCATCTCCATAGAGATAATGAACTGGATCATCACCTGGATGTAATGTTCCTCTTTGGTCATAAATCACGATGGGAATACAGTAAACAAGAGCCATGAAATATGAACCCAGATAAATAAAGGAAAGGAAGGACTGCGAATTGTCTGGGGAAATCTGTGCAAAGAAAGGGAGGAGGGAGAGACTTGCACTGTCGGAGGAACCATGACAAATATACATCCTGATTTTACAGTTAAACTGTTACTATAATTATTTAAGATTGGCCTTCTCCAGCGTCTCACAGGATGAGACTTTGTTCTCCTTTCTGTTAATTTCATCTGCTTTCTGTTCCTCTTGGGTTTTGCTTTTATTTCTGTGCTTTTCCCACTTCTAGTAATCCTATCTACAAATACCCTTGTTATTTCACCATCCCTCCCAGCACACACCATCCCCAGCTCTTGGATGGTTTCTTCTTCCTTTGCCTCTCCTGTTAAATTCACATAATTCTCAGTACCAACCTGAGAACTCTAAACAGCCCCTACAGTGAAAACTGCAGGTCACTCAAGCCATGGGATTTAGCTCTCATCCGCATTTAAAAGTTGGGGTCCAAGTATGTCTGTATGTTTAATTAAACTTGAAATGTTAAATTATCCTTCACAACTGCCCAGCCCTCACCAATATGATCGACTCCACAGTTTTGGAGACATGATAAAGGACACAAAATTTAACAGACTGTCTTATTAGGAGGAAAAGTAAAAAGGAGAGGAAAAAGATGCTGATTTTTTTTTTTAATAACCAGTCATGAAAACTTGGATGGGAAACCTTAATGCTAAAACTTTGTTTAATCTTTTAGAAGGAAATTCACCCTTATGTTTTTGAAATGGGGATGAGGTGGAGGAATCTGTTACTGATTTGTTTTACACCAATAACTGGAGCAAGTATATATGTTCATTTCGTTGTGGAAACAGCTCTGTTTTCCTCAGCATCATCTCAGACATACCAGGTAGTCTAAAATACCCTGGGATTTATAATTTGAGCACAGTTATTTTATATGTGTCAAAACCAGTGGTCGATCTTGCTGTCCTGAGGCTACTTCCATGTTACAACTAAACTACTAAACACTTCTTCACCAAACTTCTGGCTGCCACAGTTAATTCTCTAGGCCCTGGGATCCAATACTTTGTGTTTCACAGAGTTGAAGGAACCTATTTAAAAAAATTAGTTGTATTGAAACATGCATGATACAATTTCTAAAAATGTATTTTATTTTCACTGACCCTGTCGGATTGTATTTTCTCCTTATGGGCACAATTACATGTTCATAGAGATGCTAATATTTAAGACTTGACAAACTCCCACTTTTAGTGGCTTGTTGAATGCTCATTTCAATTTCCTCCTAATGAATTAAGGCATCTACAAGGATTTTTAACATGGGCATGACTTTATTTTCTAAAATAACACATGGCTATCTGTTTGGTGAGGCATGCATATTAGAAGACAGGATAAAATGAACAGACTGTGGGGCTTTGATTTGAACCACATTTAAGTGATTCAGGTAGAACTGTGTTTCTTTTGGATCAGCTGCTTTGCTTCAGCGTTGTGGTGCAGTTAATAAATGCTGCAGACTTCTTTTTTTCAGAGCTTGTAAACTTAGCAGAAATAAAAGGAACTAAGAAGTCTGACAGCTTAGTGAAGCTTATAAATGCCACTGAAAGCCTTTGGGGCCCCGGCTCCTGGGGAGTATATCAGAGCCCTTGCAGGGTTTATAAATTCTGCTTATTTACTGGCAGGTTTCTCTCCTGACTATAAAAACCATAGGTCAAACAGCATTGCTAGACGGAGAACGTGGAGCCTAGCTTTCATTTAACTCCAACTTCTTCTTGCAGAAGTCTGCACAGCTCACCAGTAGAGCTGTGGTGTATAGTGCCAAATGTCACGTGGAGTCTGTCACATATATCTGCAGCTCCTGACTTGATATAGGACTGATTCCCTCGAGAAGTTAGCTTCTGGCTCCAGTTCAGGCATCATTTGTATCTCTCATCACGCTTTGCAGTCTGGAGAGCACTGTCAGTTAGCTCAGATGGGTCTGCTTCAGGATCAGTATTTTAGAAGCACATAAGTTAGTTCAGCTGCTCCTCTGCAGGGGACAAGCAGGACTAGACCTTGGGGCTGTGTCTCTGCTCATCTTGTGACCCCCACTGCCTGAGCAGGCTCCAAGCCCCTCAAGGTGTGACTCAAAACCGCTGTTTGCTTCCCCTCCCCAAACCCATCTCCATCTCAACTTCAGGAAATGTGGGCTCATGAATAGACCGATTTTTTCACAGCAACACAACAAGTCCTTCACCAATTTCATGCTCCTGAGCATTGTAGGCAGGCATCCACCTGGCAGGAGGAGCAGGAAGTACCATGATCACATTGGGTTTCTTCTTCTGGTTCCATCTCCATTCCACCCCACCTGCCACCTGCCAAGCTGCTTTAATGGATAGGCAGTGGCCTTCAGCAGAGGGGCTACATTTAAAACTTCCCTATGCTTCTCTTGTCAAAGTTAAAAGCTTTTCATGTCTGTGCTAATGTTTCTTTTTTTTTTTTTTTTTTCTTTTTTTTCCTCTCCTGTCTGCTGGCACCAATGACAAATACTACATCTTGCATTGAGTAACAGTATATTGAATGGCTGGCAGAGGCAGAATACGGCACCTGTAATTTATCTCCGGGAGTTTGGGTTGGATGACACTGCTGGGAACAGACGGGGGCTCTGAGCTGTCACTTGATTACTAATTCTAGGATTTCTCCTCCGAGAGTGAGAAGGAGTGAGCTAGGATGAAGGGTACAAAAAGCAAATCAATAAACAGGTTAGTGTTTGCATCATTATTAACACTCTGGCTGTCAACACACCCATTGAAACTATCGCTCAGGGCAGCTTCAGATTTAATGGTCAGTGTAACAGATTTACTGTAAACGTTAGCTAAGGCAGAACGGGAGGGGGGAAGCTCATTGACAAATAACGGAGATTTCAGTGGGATGCATGAAACCGTTTATGTGTGTGCATAAATAACGGCGGATAGCGGGTGGCTTTCTGCAGTATTTCTTCCTGCAGGGCTGCCGTGTGTCCCTCTGGGCTCCCCTTCCCTCCCCAGAGCCCCTGCCTCCCTCCCCTCTCAGGCACATCAATTAAATCATGGAGGGAGCTTTGATCTTGGGAACTTGTCACAAGCCCCTTAATAGTCTGGAGAAGGGAGGGAATGGAAGGGTGATGCTGCCATCTTCACACCAAATTAGCCTGTGACAGGAAAAAGCTGTAAATGAAGTTGAGTTTTACTGTCTTTACCTAGGTGATATACTCCTGTCATTTTCCCTTTTCTCTGGACCATGTCATCTTTGCACAGGTTTCTTTGGAAAACTCTTGGCATTGCCCCTTCCCTGGTGATCTGGCCTCACACTTTCTACAAGTAACACACAACCAAGCAACTCGGAGCAATACAAATGAATACACCATCAAGTGTCTCTGCTTAAATTACTGATGAAATGATAAATCTGTTGCAGAGTAAATTGGCTGAAGATGAATCTCTCCGAGTCCTGTCGGTGCAGCCACTTTTTCAAATGAAAACCCTCATAAAGAGATTACACTGCTTAAAATGAAAAGCACCTATATGCAAGTAGCTTTTGCAGTGAAGGATTTCCCAGATTGTACTGTTATCTCAAGCAGATCCTTCTTCAGGAACACTCTACTGCCTTACTTTCTTGTTTTAAATGGTTCCCACATGCCCTTTTATAACAGTGCATCAATTTCCAGGTGACCGTTTTCACTCACTGCCGCTGCCAGGAGAAGGAACCTGGAGGCTGAAGCCTCAAAGTGTCAGGACATACTAGCCATGTGTAGCTCACTCTGGCTCAAGGGCTACTCATTACCTCAGAGGTTTGAGGCTAATGGCAAAATATAAAATGCTTTGATATTCCCAAACTGCACCTTCATCTCCTGTTCCCCAGGCACACACCTCAGGAACAACCTTAGAATATCTGGTTTTGTACAACAGATTAAATATCCTGTGCTACAGGATGAGAGTTCTTGCTGGGAGTGCCGAACTCTGAACTCTGCCTTTGGAGCATGGACTCAGGACAGGAACAAAGACGCTTGAAAACTCCTAACCATGTCCCAAAAATAATCCAGTAAAGCTATTTCAAATACCTCTCATAGGAAACTTAAATTCAGAGCAGCTACAGAGAGATGCAGGAGAAACTCAGGGCAGAGTTTGAGGACAATTGAGAGCCCTATCTCTGCAGGGCATGTATGATTCAGTCCTTAGGGCCCAAGGAAGGTATCAGGTTGATCACTCAGGAGGTATCCCAGGAGCAAGAGCAACACAACTGCCTTTTCCTCTCACTTTGGACTGTCCCAGCCTTCATCTAGCTGCATATGACATCTCAAGATGCTTTTTTTTGCTTATGTGCCCACAGTGATGTTGATAAGCTCTGTCATTAGTGCAACCACTCTTTAAACACACAATTTGGTGGGGCAGGCTTCCCACAGATGTTAGTTTCACTATAAACAAGCTCAAGATGAAACCCAGGTAGCTCACAGCAGAGCTTCCTGAATGGCCTTTCTGCCAGGCAACGTCCTGTGATGAGGGGCAGAGGATTAACCCATCAGCACCAGCATCTCTTGGCTCCTGGACAGGCCATGAATCACCTGAAAGCGTCTTCCACGTTTTGTGGTTTGCATTATTTTCCAGGACCCTAAGACCTGTCCAGACTCAGTAGAGATGGGGAGGAATCACAGGCTTGGTGGGACACGGGAGATGCAGGCAAGGTTGTCTGGTGTTATAGTTTGTAGGTGCAAGTATTAAAATCCTCCAACATCTGTCTCAGGCCCCACCAATGTGCATTTCTGTTCATTACCCAATTGCATGGTGTCACATTGTGGTTCAACCCCAGATCTCTATGGCAGATATAATACCATAACTCTGCCCACACTGGTAAACCCACTGCATGGGGCACCTCAGATGGACATCCCAACAGTGCCTCTGGGATAAACTGGGACTGTATCCTCCACTCAAACCCCACCACTGATGCTGAGCTCCTATCCAGAGAGCGTATCGACTTGGTGCCACGAAGATGTCAGCTCAGTCTCTCAGGCTTCACAAAACTTGCAACATTAGAAGCTCGAAAAAAACCCCAACCAACAAAAAAGTGCAGCAGCTGCAAATCAGGCTTGAATTTGATTTCTAAAAGGCTAGTAGCAAAGCTCTGGCTCTGGAGCCTCTCTGTGGAGTTGAGCTCTAATGCCTCCAGAAGGGAGCAGCCCCATGAATTCAGAGAGCCGCTTGCTTGCTTTCATCTGCATACTATTGACTAGAGGAAGAACAAACCTCCCTTGCAAGCCTTAATTAGAGCAAGTGGCATCTGACGATTTTTGTTTAAACTGTAAAAGAAGACTCCTCCCTGGTGGGAGACGTTCGGCAATCAAAATGAGGAGGAAAAAAAATAAACCCCAACCCCTTGCTGCACACAGCTTGGCTGTGCAGTAGATAACCCAGCAGAGAGCAGCCCTGGGAGCTGCTGAGGTGTTTGGACAAGGTGACCTCGCAGCGAGCACATTAGCTGTATTATCGGCCGGTAAACTGTCTCGCTGCTTTACATATCTGCATGGCCCACATATTGAAGGAGAAGATTAGCTTGATTATCAATGGGGGAATGAGCCAAACAATTACTTTCATTATTGAATATCCAATTAATTATTCAGGAGGCAAATCAATTATTCATATCTCATTTAAACTGGGTGTGGGGAGAAGCGTTGCCACTTGGCAGAGCTGTTCACAGCCTCTCTGGATGCAGCAACAATTCTGCTGTTAACAGGGAGGAATTGTGTCAGGCGCAAAAGCCATCCCCAGAATGATTTTCCCCAGGCCACACAGATATCCAGCCACGCACATGCGATGGCCAAGGCCGATTCTAGAGAACTGTGACAGTTTGGGGTTCCCTGCAGGGTCACCTCAGCTGTGATTATTGCTACCTTTTTAATGTGACACAAATACCCTTCCAGGTCAGCACCGACAGGAGTTCAGAAGCCCATGGGAGTTAAGCACCTGCCATGGGAGCACTGAGGCATTCGGGACTTGGAGGTATTTTCTTTCTTTCACATAAAACCAAAACCCTCTCATCCAGATAGCAAGAAGGAATCTCCTGGAGAAGAGCAAACTCTTAACTTTTTTTCAAAGCTTGATAGCATTATGCATAGATTTTACCAGGAAAGTATCTGTGTCTTGCTTCCTTCATTTAAACGGTGGAAATTAGATCAGATAAGAAAGAATTTTTTACAATGAGAGTGGTGAGACACTGGCCTAGGATGCTTAGAGAGATGGTCGATGCCCCATGCCTGGGAACATTCCAGGTCAGGTTGGATGGGGCTCTGAGCAACCTGCTCTAGTTGCAGCTGTCCCTGCTCACTGCAGGGGAGTTGAACTAGATGATCTTTACACGTCCCTTCCAACCCAAACCAGTCTATGATTCTATGATAAATTAAAAAAATAAAACAACAACAAACCACCTTTTGTTCACCCTCCAGTTGCTTTTGCTGTGCCTTCCTTGGAGGCAGGAGTAGGTGTATTACTCCTATGCACATCATCACACACAGTCTACTCTGCATCCAGACAACATCATCCCAGTGCTGCGGTGCCCAGCACAACTATGTACCCTTTTCCATGGCCACACATTGTGTTCCCATCAAAGCACCAACAAGCAACAGACTGCTGGATTCAGAGAACCCGACGGCTGCACTGTGGAGCAGAGGGTAAGTACAAGAGAAAGGGGATGAAGACAAGAGGCAAGGGACAGCCACTGAGAGAGCAGATCCAGAAACATAACCAGGGTGCAAATGATATGGGAAAGCCAAGGTCTGAAAACTCTGCTTTTCTGTAAAACTACCCACGCAGGTGGTGACAGCTGGCTGCAACTGTTTGAAAAGCAGGGAAACAGAAGGAATCACAATTTGTGTGTGTGTGTGTGTTTGTGTGTGCATGCTCAAGATAAATGGATCCCTAGGACATTCAGTATCTGGGAATTCTCCTTTCCACCTTGTTCTCTCACAGAGTCACTTGTCCTCACTGCAGTGAAGGCTCAACCCTCCAGTAATCCCCTTTTTTTTTTTTCTTTGCACGACCAGGAGGAAATGATACCATATTGGAAACAAACTGTCAATTACCAAACAATCAAACCCTCCATTTGTTTGTTAGATTGGCTCTCAAATAGTCCGATTAATTATAACAGCACTAATTATTAAGATACACTGGTAGTCATCTCCTATTTCAGAGAGAAGGAGAAAGTCCTTCCTTCTGCTTTTACTGTCACAGTAGCAGCCTTACCCAATAGGGCGATTTATCTCTGCCAAGCCAGTAAAATGATAATGCCAATTAAATCACACAAGTAATTGCTGTTGGGGTCCCTATGGATTTCCCCCAGTGGAGTCAGGTAGAATACGAATACAGGCTGGCCAAGGAGGGCTGGATCCTGTGGCAGGGAGCCCCACACTGCCTTCTGCCTGAACGATTCCCCGTCCCCCTTTGATCATTAAGGTGGGGATCCCAGGGAAAAGCTCTCCAGTTTGTGCTCACACTCTCCTCAGGAGCCCCAACAGTGCATTTTCACAGCCAGAATTGGGTAAGATTGCTCAGTCTCAAACAGGGATGTCATTGAGGACCAATGGCATGAAGAATCATAGAACTGCAGTATAGCTTTAGTTGGAAAAGACCTTTAAGATCATAAAGTCCAACCATTAACCCAGCACTGCCAGGTCACCACTAAACCATGCCCCTCAGCACCACATCTGCACTGGCTTTGAAATCCCTGTTTTTTTCCCCTCAGACCAGAAATACAGCTGAATCTGCAGTCAGAGCTAGTGTTATTGGCCCCTCTGTACATGTAAGACTGTAAAAAATAAAGATACACATACAACACACGTATACATTCAGCCTGGCAGAGAGGCTTGGACAATCACGTACAGAGAGAACAGCAGTTATGACCACTATGGCTGCTGCACAAGGGGGGTGCGAGCCCCCACCTCCTGCCCTGTGCTTGCTGCCTATTGTAATGAATTGATGTCTCTGCATCTGGGCAAACCCCACCTAAAAGGAACGGTGTGATCTAACCCAATCTCGCTTCTCATTCAATTAAAGCCTGTGAAAGCAGGCATGTAACCTTGTTAATATCACGTTTATTAGAGAGAAGGGGGACAGAAAATTAAGATATACTTCATGTTGTTGCTAATTAGAAAAATTGAGATTTTGCATCTGTGCAAGACAGAGCAACATGTGGCATTAACAGATGTGAACTCATTACACAGCTGCATTGTAGGAAATTGTGCCACCACAGCGACAATCTCAAAATCAGATTTCTCCCAATGCCTGAACATCGCATCGCCTTCTCTTGTCTTCTTCTAGAAAACCTTGTTCTGGGGTTGTTGGGGATTTTTTGCTCTTTTATGTCAGGGAGCAGAGAGAGCTGAGAGCAGAAAGACACCATTCTGCAGCCTGGCAGCACAACAACTGCCTCCTGCTAAAACACAGGCGAAAGGTGCTGTATGGCTGGAATAAATTCCTCCTGCCTACTCATAGCTATAGCGTTTTCTGCAGGGGCCAGGCAGCGAGAGTTTCAGGCAGCCTCTTCCACAGGGCTTTCCAAACACTGCTTCTCCACTGCAGAGAGAAGTGGGAGTAATACCTTAAATGAGGTGTCACCGAAAAAGCACTTCAAATCCTGCGCTTCATCCCCATGGGAGCTGTCTAACATCACCAGACCACTTGTCATCAATAGTAAAGAGCAGGCAAATAGCAGGGAAATAGGTCACTTTTTGATCATTTCCTCCGTATGTTTCGCTTCACTTTTTGCCTGAGATAGTGGAAGTCAGTTCCTGGGGGCTGGTTTGGAGCCTCTGGGAAGAAAGCAGAGGTCAGACTTGGGATGCCTCCATTATACAGTTACCAAGAGCTGATTTGCTTTCTGACACAGTTGAAAGCAACCTACCAAAGCAGCTGCATAAAAATGCATCAACTTTGCTGAGACTTGTTTCATTTGTGCCTTATTCAGCTCTGGAGAGGCTGGGCTGTATTTCTGTGTAGTCAAAAAAAATCACAGTGTTATCAAGAGTCATCCTTGCAGTAAACTTACAGGTTTGGGGAGGTACAGGCAGGGTATAAGGGTAAGGGGGCTGTAACCCTCTTCCCAAGGAGCTGGGCACTGGACACAAATAAGACAGTCTGGAAAATGAGCCCCAAAGACTGTTTCTCTTTCTCCAAAGCTTTTGAAGGGACCAAGTTGGAAGTTTTGTTGCAGCAACACAAAGTTCTTTCTGCCCAACTCGTTCCCAAAGATTTCTACTGACTTTAAATGTCACATCAAATGTCTCTCTGACCTCCAGCACTCTAACTCCAAATTGTCTTAGAGCAGGATGGTGGTACAAGAGCTATGCTTAGGACAGCATCTGGAAAAAGAGATCCAGTGTACGTATTTTGCTAGAATAAGCCTTCCATTTAAGAGCTTTGCTGAAACAAACTTTGAGTAAATGCACTTGGCGCTCCAGTACAATTTTCCTCCTGCCACCTTCACTCAGAAAAGCATTGAGAAAAGCCCAAACTCTTATTTTAAGAAAATTAATCTGTTTGGTGAGCATGCTATGAATCATCTGGCAAAGCTCTTCCCTTCACTCGCTCAGCCAAAGAGCTGGCTAACATGGTTTTTACACTAGCTGTTCTGAGCAGCCAATGGTAGCAATGTTCCTCGCTTGCACCATTTCATCGAGAGCCCTTTATCCTTCCTTTGTCCCATGCAAACACGCTGTGTGCAGTGCAGAAACCCGTCACCCCACACACACTGCTGAGGCCTTCAATCCCTTTGTGCAGGCTGTTTCATTTCATAGACTCAAGGGTCACTTTTATTGTGGTCTCTGCTAAATGAAATCACAAAAGCAATTTAAAATCGCTTAAGCAAATCATGAAAGATGCAATATGAGGAAAGGGCTGTGAATAATGGTTAGCCTAAAGCATTGCAACAAAGGGAGTGACTGTGCTTCTGTCGAGTTCTTTCTCTTGATCTGCATCCTTTTTGCTGAATTCCTCACCTTCTGCCTCAGATTTTGGACAGGAACTCAAAGGAGAAAGATACTCTTATCAAATTTCTAACATTACCGGCTGTTTTTCATGGAAAATGATCTCCAGGCCGTAGAGAGAGCTGCAACTCAGAATGGTATTTCAGATATGCAGTAGCCAGAAAATAATAACAAAAAAACACAGGATACCATTTTTATCCTGGATATTATTTTCTGGGAGAAAAGAAATGTCACTCTACCCCGTGAACTTCATCCTTATCTGACTATCTAACATTCAGCAGAGACTTCTGGCTGCCTCCAAGCTTTGTCCTAGTAGGCAACTATCCAATATAGAACAAAGTTAGAGGTGATCAAAATGGCTGTGATAAAAATTTGCTTCTCATCCCAGCATCAGAGATACATTTTGTAGAATATTTTTTGTTGTCTCATGGATTTCTTGCAGCTTTGAAAAGGTTTGTTCATCTTTCATCACTGCTTCCACTTGTATGGCACCTGTTCCCATGCTGTCATATCCTACAAGCAGAGCAACCACATTTTCTCAGATGTTCCGTGGTGTCCAGGGTCCTGTGAGCCCAGACTTCCCAATACTTAGCACCCAGGTAGGGGTGAGAACCTCAGAGTTTCCATTAATGCAGTACTGACACAGAGTGCCAACACTTCATTCTGGCAGATTAATCAGAAATCAAGATCAAAGATGGCTGGGCTCACTCAAGGACCAAAGCGATGGCTGAGATCTCCTCTAGACCAGGTATCTCTGTGTCAGGATTCATTTCTATCCACACTTTTCTTGATCTAGGTTTTCTCAGGAAACTGCAAGTCAGCAGCGTTCAAAGGCTTTACAAAAACAACGGTGAATTCTGGCGCCTCAGTTTCTGTTTGTGAAGGGAGAGAGAAGAAAAGGACAGGGACTGATCTGGGGGTCTCATAGTGATGTTCAGAAACTGCCATCAGCACCACGAGCAGCTTCTGAAAAGCCTGTGCTTTTGCTCAGCTTTCTGCAGGAGGAAGGCACACTCGAGTTTCCCTCCCATGGCTAGAACTTCTCAGCTCCCAGACTTGACATTTCCAGCTGGATCTACTGGACAGTATTCAAAACAGGATTAAAGTGCTGCAGCAGATCCTCATCTATAAAATGTGATCCAAGCGGAATCCGTACATCTGAAACAGCAGAAATGCTGCAGATGGTGGGCCAGATGTGCCCTTATTTTTTGGATTCCCAACACCGCCTTCTCAAGTGGATGTGCTCTGCCAAACACAAACAAGGATCCTACAGAGCCACTGCCCACCAGCCTGAAGAGCCCCAAAGGCTAGACAAGATTTGGTGCTACTGAAACGACAGGTGAATTTGCACTCCAGCTGTGCATGAGGTTTCCAGTCCTGCTGCACCTGCTCACTAACTCTAAAGATCTCCAGAGTGTCTGGAAAAGTCAGCACAAAGGCAGTAGAGAAGATAGCCATGAAGAGAAGACCTCTCTATTTCTTCCCTCAGGAAGTGACTCAACAAGGGTTTTCAGCTTACACACACCCACCCCACCCCCCATCCCCCCCCCAAAAAAGCCCTTCTATGCTTATGCATAACAACATTTCCCACATTTTCATTTAGCTCGAATAATCTTACTAAAAGCTATTAATAACCCACCTTTAGCTGTGAGCACATGTGCACCTGTGTGTGCAAGCAGACAAGCCATTTCTGGTGGAGTGAGAGACTCAATGAAAAATGAACTGCCTGAAATTAACTTTAAGCGTCCGAGTGATTAAACCATTGTGCTGTGATTGTGTACGATACTCCCTTTCTTCAGCAATTAAGGCTGTATTGATCAGATACCGTGAGGAAAGGGACTGGCAGAGTAATGCTCATTCAGGCTGCCATAATTAAGAGTGATCATCTATTGTTCTGGAGCACACGACGTAGCCCAGTCCCATCAGGCTCTTTCCTTTCGCCTCCCTCTCCCCTCAGTGGCCTTCACTCCCTCATGGCAGTCACACGAACACGTGGCTTGAACATCTGCTTGGAGTCAAAATCAGAGCAGGAGCTGGCTGAAGTTGCACTACAGAGCAGGCCAGGATGAAATCCATATCTTTTCCCAGCCACTGTCTCAAGATAAGTGGATTCTGCTAATTTACTAGCAAGAAGGGAAAAAATGGGAAAGGGAGAGCAGTGTGAGAGAACATAGCCCATCACATCTGAAAGCAAGTTGCAGGATCAGCCATGGGGCAANACATACTTCCCCAGAAGGCAAGGGTATGTGGCGCTCAGCCACATGACTCTAGAAGAGATGCAGTGATTTATTATTTGTCCACAAGACCTTGCAAAGCCTGATGCTGGTGTTTAAAGCAATGTGATAATCACTGATATTTTCCTTCAGCTCTCTGGATTGCTATCAGACTTGAAACAAAAAGAAATTATTTGCATATCTGGGTTGCATTTCATGCCACAGCCACAAACCAAACCAAGGTAGCCTAAATTTCATCTTTGTGCTTTAATGTCAAGAGTGTCTTTCTTTCCAGTTGTGTGGAACCCATAAGTATGATCGCAGCAGTTTCGTTGTTAGCATCTGTCCCGCACATCAAGCTTAAGGGCAGACTGGCAAGTAGGGCTGGCACACGTGGGGCTGATCATGCAGCCGCATTCACATAGTACCTTCCTTTCAGAGAAATAAATCACTGACGCAGTCCTACACCATCAACCTAGGCAGCATCTTTTCACTTTAAACACATCTTACTACTTTATTCACAGTTCTTATTTTAATAGATGAGATGTGGCCTTGTCATTGTTTTTCCAGTTATCTCAGTCCTGGCCCTCATAAAGATTATTGTTCATCTATTTCAGTCAATGTCCTCTGCTGAGCCTAGGGCTCCTTTCTCCCTTTCAACAAAGAGCATTTGCATTTCCTCCTCCAGACAAAACCCATGCCCTTGATAACTAGTACATCCAGATGTTGCAACCTGAACCCTGGCACTATGCAGTTTCATTTCGCACTGCCCTAAACTAATCCTGCTTCCTTGTGTGTTTTGAAAGGTGCAAGATGCTGCACAATTCGAGGTGGAAATCTCCCCTTTGCTCCTTTTCTTCCTCTTTCACAATCTCGGTGTTAGTCAACAGCTCATGTTGAGGCAGAGTAAAGAGTTAAGCACAAAGCTCTGGAAGAGACTGTGCTGTCCTGACACAGTGCTGCCCTTTTGCCTCTTCCTCACACATACACACTGTTCACATAGCCTGCATTCCTCTCCAGTTAACACCATTAAGCTTTGACCTGAACTAGAGATGGAGCTAAATATGTGTGCACCTGTCCTCTTATAATGACCTGCTATTATCATTTTCCACCCCTCTTTTTTGATTGATGGATATTATATGCATAATGACCCTCAGGATTTTTTTCCCCCCTCTTTCTGTTAGGCTTTGCTAAAGCAACCTGCAAATTAATTTAATATCCTCTTTTGGTTGGGAGCTATGAAACGAGGGCTCGAGGCTGATGATGCGTAAACCATTTGTGGCATGTATTTAATCTCCGGACAATGGATAGAGATGTTAGTGCATGCTACACTAAGTTCTATTTACGCTGGCTATTAAGTGCAGTCAAGCTGAAGGCAATCGGAGCACATTACAGGGCCTAATGGGAGAGGATGCTACACAACAGTACATTAAAGACTGAAAATGAATTAAGAAGGAAGCATGGTAGAGAAAGCAGACAAGGAAAGGGTTCTGTATACAGATAACTCTTATTGACAGCACAAATATTCATGTACTCTGAGTTCCCAAATCCAATTTTGCTATTGGATACCACTCTAGAGGGAATGTTTTGAACTCCATTTTCATGTAGATACAAAATGACTTGCAGTCAGCCCGCCCCCTCCCACCACTGTCTCAGTAGCTTGCGTAGCCCAATGCTGGGAAACGCTACCTTGCAAAGCCAAGTCAGGTCACTCTTTACCACCCAAATCAAGCCAAGTATTCTCAGCCTGCTCCCTGAAATGCATCTGGCCCCAGGAATTATGAATATACCTTGCTTCACTCAAAGTCCTGTTCACCGGCACTTCTCGCTCTGGTTGTTGCACAGCTGAAAAAATTCAAGCTCTGGGAAAGATGGGAGCAAAATGCACAACAGGAGACTCTTACAAGTTGTGAGCATTATCTTTGCTTCTGCTTTTTATTCCCTGGTATCTGGGTGAGAAGAGTTTAGAGATGACAAAGCATTGGCTTGCTGTCGTTTCAAAACCAAGCTCCAGAACCCAAAATGACATTGCTTCACTACCCTCAAACCCCTCCTCTGCTCACACACGTAGTTTTATGAGTTTGCATTTATGCATAAAAATCTCAGTGTGTGAAGACTGACTTGCTATGACTTCCTGAGTAAGGTGATTTCATTTCTGTTGTTGAAAGAAGAGCTCAGTTTATAATTAAAATCTTGCACATGAGAAAGAGAAGCAGCAACCACCCTACTGAAGCCACAGGCTCGCAACTATCAGCTCTGCTCAGTATTTCAGCAAGGCTCTTCCTATTCCTGGGGGATGAGATTCACACCAAAAAGCAGAATGCAGACACAGACCTGACCTAGTCCCTGCTCCCTCAGTGGAGAGAAATAAACTGCGCCCTGAAGGCATCTACCCACTGTATTTTTGACATCTTTTTTAGGGTTCCTTCCACTCAAGATTTCCCTACCTGTATAGCCAAGACCTTCAGTGACCTTATGGCTGTCCACCATGGAGCTGTGCCACCAATACCTGTCAGAAGAATCCCATCCCTGAGTCCTAAAGACAAAATGAAGGAGTGTGTCCTCTCTTACCATGCAATTCTTAAAGATCAGAGTTGTCTCTCAGACAACAAGCTTCTTGCTACGGTTGGCAGAAGCTTCACCACCAACTTGATTGCAACAGAGAATATCTTTCAAGAGTCAGAAAAAGAAACCTGGTTAATACCCAGCAAATGTACTAAGAGTGGATGCAGACCCTGCAAAGAACCAGGTGCTCCCTGACATCCCAAAAGCCTGAGCCTACACTCAGATAAGACATGAGATTTTGCTTCAGAACAAGAGTGTGTTAATGAACAATTTTTCTTGCTTCAGGGACACCAAAGCCTTATCGTCTCCTCCTCCTCCCACTTCCTGAAGCACTAGTGTAGAGTAAGAGCATAAAGGAATTGCTTTTCACATAGACAGTTTATTCTAAAAGCATGTCTGGCAATAAAAGGAGAGAATATTAGAATCGTTTAGTAACCATCATGTTTTGGCAGCAAAGGAGAGCTTTGGGTCTCTTAAAATGCTAGCATAGTAAAAAAATCAATTCATGGCTAACATAAACAGAAACACACTGAAACCAATACCTGAACATAAAACACTATTTACACAGGAGTTTAAACTAGTCTTTTCAAGCAGGGCATTGACTAGCCACTGAATTCATCTGGTTTTAAGGAGAAAACTTGCAAGTAAACTCTGCAGAAAAAGGAGCACATCGGTTTTCAAGTAAACCTCCCAGGTCCAAAACAAATTACTCTCACACTCTACTTGGATAGAGCTGGAGGGAAGAGGTAGGAAAACCAGTGTTGTTTCACAGAGATTTTCTTTTCTTTGGCTTTTGGCGGTGGTGAAACACTTTCTCCTCTCAAGGACATTCTTGTTGATGTGTGAATAAGTGTCCTTTCTGTTTTCCAGAGCAAAATGTCTCCTGGAATAAATATAACATTTACATTTTCTATGAAATGTCCCTTAACTATTTTTTTTTAATAATTATTTTCCTTAGGGAAACAGCCTTGCTTATGTTTATAGGAAATTGAGACCTTCTCATATTTCTGCAATAAGTTCCTTTAGTCACTGTCATTGCAGTTTACATCCTACTCTGACACTGAGCCAGTCTGAATTAACTCCGGGGTGTTCATAGCAGGAAGACGCTTCACGGAGTAGCACCATGTGTGCAACTGTCCGTGATAATTTTAGCACTACCTCCCGCACTATTCCTGTGTCCGCAGCCCGACATGCTCAGTAGCTGCCTCACAGCTACGGTCTTTCTCAATGCCCCAAGTTACACAGTGTGGTGATACTCAAGTCACACAAACAAAACGTATTCATGTGAGGCCTCAGTGTGTCTTCTCCCTTTTTGGGTGTTGAATATGACACTCGGATGCTGTGAGCTGCAGAATAGTTCAAAAACAAGCTGGCCTGAAGCCGGTTTGAGATCCATCCTATTTTTAAAAACATCTTGAGAGGAGGAAGAGAGATTTCAGTGAGAAAGTGTTTCCTTCTATAAACCTAATCAGGGCTTTCTTTTTCACTTTCTTCTTGAGACGTGCCCTGTCACCTTATCCCCACCAAAAGACTAACCTGGATCAGCACAAGAAAGAATAGCACAAGATGAAATGTTCTCAGAGCTCTTACAGACCTCAAAACCTCTGTCCACAAAACTAATGGTTGAATGGACGTCACGGTGGGAAAACCTGACAGCCTTGGAGGAGAGTGAAAGAGAGGTGAGTCAAGAAGTGAAGTTGTACTGCACTTGTTCAGCAAGAAACATTGGTCAAAGACCCAGAGGACATCTTCTGGTGTTAATGGAAGCAGATTTCCTCTGTGACCAAGGAAGAAGGTGCCTCTACCTATGCAGCACCCTGCAGTGCTCGCTGGTAAACTAGGAATGTTGCTCTGGGGCCACATGTATAGACCTGTGAGCAATGCCAGGCAGGCTGTACTTTGCACTTTGCTTTCTCACTGAGTTTTATACAGCCTCACAAGTTCTCCACAGTTCAGTGAGTACTTAAAAGGTTCAAAGTTTCTTGTTGTTCATAAGAAGAATGTCTGTGGTTTATCACCAATGCAATAAATCTGAATATAATAATCATAATCTGTGAATCTAACCCAACAGAAGTGTCACAGTCCAGTTCAGCACCCCTCCCAGCCAAGATACAAGTCATCTACAGATAATTAAACTCTCTATGAAAGCCAAATACAGAAATGAGAACCCATTGGGCAGTGTCATAATCCCACATTGAGTTAAAAACACCTCTAAACACACACAGCAGTGTGAAGGACTTTGAAAGGAGCCCTGTGAATACTTGCTGGGATCCAGCATCACCTGGAAGCCTCACCACAATCATCCTTGGCAAATACACCTCTCCGGATACTCTGCACATCCTCAGATGACAGATAAACCACTCCTTGGTGCTGTCCCACATGTTTATATGAGGTAAGGGAGCAGAGTCTCCTAGACTCACTATTGACACTACATGTAACACCATCAATTTGAATGTACTGCTCTAGAAGGATAAATATGTTTTTGTTTTTAGAAAAACCTACATTTTTACAACCGTCACTGTCTCTGATCCACTGACACGTTCCAGGGGCTATGCCATTGCTCACACAAACATTAGAATATCCCCTTTTCATGCACAGAGAAAATGCAACTGTAGGGTATGTGGACGGAGGGGGCAGGACAAGAAATCTCACAAAGACAGCAAAACCTTCCATTGAAGATGTAGATGGAAGACAGAGAGAAGAATGGGAAGGCAATACATTAAGCGAAGCAAAGGGATGCGTTGTTTTGTCCAGATGTTCTGCTGCTCTTGCTGATGAACAGAACTGTCATGTTCTCCTAGGCCCACATGATGCTGAGGGTCTAGTGGAAGAACCACAAAAAATATTATAGAATCCAAAAATTATTATAGAATCATAGAATGGTTTGAGTTGGAAGGGACCTTAAAGATCATCTAGTTCCAACCTCCCTGCCATGGTAGGGACATCTCCCACTCGAAGAGGTTGCTCAAGGCCCCATCCAACCTAGATTTGAACACATCCAGTAATGCAGCATCCACAGCTTCCCTGGGCAACCTGTTACAGTGTCTCTCTACTCTCAGAGGGAAGAATTTCCTTCTTATTTCCAATCTAAATCCACCCTCTTCCTGTTTCAAACTATTATCCTCGTGCTGTCACTACAGGCCTTTGTAAAAGTCCCTCCTCAGCCTTCTTGTAGGTGCCCTTCAGATACCAGTAGGTGCAAGAAGGTCTCCCTGGAGCCTTCTCCTCTCCAGGCTGAACAAGTCCAACTCTCTCAGCCTGTCCTCCTAGGAGAGGTGCTCCAGCCCTCTGATCATCTTTGTAGCCCTCCTCTGGACCCTCTCCAACAGCTCCATGTCCTTCTTGTGTTGGGGGCTCCAGAGCTGAATGCAGTACTCCAGGTGGAGTCTCACAACAGCAAAATAGAAGGGCAGAATCACCTCCCTCGACCTGCTGGTCGCATGTTATAGGATTAATTAATTTAAGACAGTGAACAACTGAAGGACTGCAATCCCTGATTTTGTTTTCCACGCCTCAAGCTCACACGCCTATTGCTCAGGGTTTACATTTTGGGATACTTGGCAAAAGGTGGAAAGCCCGCAACTCCTGAACAGGTAACAGAATCTTCTCTTTTTAAAGATAATCTTTCTTTTTAGTTTGTCATGATGACTTTGTGATGTTTGTGTAGATCATAGATACTGTGTATTCCCCTGATAACCTTGGAGAGTGGGGTAAATAGAGGTGCTGACGGTAGGAAAGCACATTGTCCTGATACAGGAGGTTAATAGGAGAATACAAGTAAGCACAAGGGAGAGCATTTGGAGCAGGGCTAACAAGAGAGGTTAGAGAGGCTAGCGAGAGGCTAGCCTGACTTTCGTAGAGAAGGAATATTGGTTCAAACAAAATTGCTGAAGGAGTAAGGCATGATTGTCAGGAGTAATAATTATGTATTTATTTTGCCAAATTAAAACCATTTTAAAAATCCACGTGAGTTTTTTGGATTCTGAGACATCATTGGCAGCATAACAAAAGCACAGAGGCATTAAAATCCTCTATTAAACAGGAAATTGTTCAGCTCTCCACTGAAAATGTCTTCCCCACTTCATTTTCCACATTCTTTCGCCCTCTTCATCATTCTGGAAATTGAGGGTTTAGACTTTCTCAGAATGGTCACAGAAGATAGTCTTGGCGAATCCAGCTATTGAGAAGAAAGGCAGATCAAGGGTCTGAAGCCACATACGATACCTTCCTGCCATAGCTGACCCCCTGTAGCTCATGACAAGTCTTGCTACTAGAAAGTGGATATTTTTACTTTCTATTTCCTCCAAGGAGGAACAACCTTTGACTTGTAGCCTGTAGGTCAAGCAATTAGTTCAGTCACATCCATTTACCAACCTGTAGCTTTTGATTTTGTGTTTTCAATGTATTCTTCGGTCGGAAATGATTGAAATAATTATACCTCAGTATTTTGAATTCATGAAGTTTGAGACAGCACCTTAAAAAAATTCTTTATATCCTTTAAAGGGTCTTGTCCTCAGTATTCTTTCCTCAGAATTCCTATTTTCTCTTTCTTTTTCCTCCATAAATAACTTCATCCTGTAATTTTTATTTTTCAAGGTATAAAATCTCTAGCTATCCATCTCAGCTCTCTTACAATTTTTAGCAGCCCATAACAACACCAGCTTCTCCAAGGGTCATTTTTACATTTTTATTTCCGAGCTTTGTAGTTCTATTAGTAAAATAAGAGTTGGTTCATTATTAAAGCATTTTCCACAATTTCCCTTTATATTTTATAACAACTTTGATATTTCAGGAAAAAGCCCTCTGCCTCTCTCCTTTCCTTAACATTGCAGTTCATTAACTAGCAGTGCACGAGCTGAGATGCATCATTCAGTGAATCAATAATCAAAAACTTTTTCTTACTCCTCTCAGTGGCTCACTGAATATCAGGCCATAACATCTCTTGGAAAACAAATATTAGTGATGTTGTGAGGTCTGATGTTAGCAAACTCAACTCATTTCAGTCCCCTCACATGCACGACCAATATACACATGCTCTTTTCACCAACAAATCCCCAGTAGCCTCTGAAATTATTACTTAATTAACAAACAAAACCAGAGATGCCAGGTGGAAGAGCACAAAACCATTCACTGCTCACGAAAGGGAGCAATTAACTCCTGCCAGCTAAGGACAGTAAGAAAAATATTTTGTTATTGAATGAAGCAGTGTTGCCAAGATGAGGTGTGTTTAGAAAAACTAAAATAAGCCATGCTCCAGCTCAACTGGAGCCCAAGATGTGGGCTTGGGTTCAGGAATTGCTTATGGTAGGCCAGAGGCTGGACCAGAGGGTCATTGTAATCCCCTTCTGGCAATAAGGCCTATAAACCCACTGTTCTTCCAAAAGCTTTTAAACCAGATTATTTATGTCTTTTTCATGTAAGCCATGAAGTCACTCTCACCAGAGATAACACAGATTTCACCAACAAATGAGCTAAAAACTGCACAAATTGCCTTCCTGCAGCAAATGTAACACTTGTACATGGTTAACAAATTAGCAACAGCATTTCTGGAGGGGAAAAAAATTCTCTTTACTGTTCCCAACTTGAGTAAAGACATGCCTGAGTTCAGGCTGAGGTTAGCTAGTGGGTTGTGGCTGCTGAAGCCTGAGCCCTGTGCTGTGTCCCCAGCAGAGTAAATCAGCACCGGTCCTCATCATCAGTGACTAGAGAAGGTGGCTGCTACCGACTGGCTCTGTATCAGAGCTACATGTGCCCTCCTGCTCCTGCTGCATCCTCTTCTGTGGGGTGAGCAGAGGGTAAATGTCCACATCCATCTCCCTGCCTCTTCTTGTCCCATTTTCTCTGAATCTGAAACACTTTTCCTAGCTGATACACCTGGCCACAAAGCCCTCAGTCTGCTTCTCCTCTCATCCCACTATGTAGGACCTCAGGAAAACTCAGGATCTGTAAGAGTAAGTAAGAGTGAAAGAGCTGTTTCATACTCAACAAGGCAGGGATGGATCCTATCTGCTGTGATGCTGCAAGTGGATGAAGTGCACGGTCAGCGTCTCCTGTTCTGCTGTAGATGATACATTAATTATATTTAAGGTTAAAAACGCTTTCTGTGCCTAAATCCACACAGATGTTTAGAATTCCTAGGCAAGGAACAACAGTCGATAATAAAAAGTATAATTCTGTGAAAAATCTACTTTGCTCTCAAGTCTGAGTCCTCTTTGTACGTGTTGTGTTTCTGTTGGTGCTGGTACCCAAACAGGACTTGGCAGCTCCCTGGGGGTGCGTGCTCCCCAGCCCCGGCTGTTGACAGCCCTTCCCCACACACCGTGGCAGATGACACTCCGCTATTACTATTGGCGTGTTCCTCCCTGAGTATCCAGGCGCCATACTTAGGGGTTTTAACTCCCAGGTATCAGATCAGCAACTGAAGATGTGTTTGGAGAGGAACAGACGTCAGTGGGGCAGCAGCAGTTGTCCCGTCCATCCCACCCCACCGGGGGAGCTCATGTGGTGACATGCAGCACCCACCTGCCAGGCACTGAAGATTTTTTTTGGACACCATGATGCGATACTGCAGTTTGCTAAACCCTACGTGCCGAAGCCAGGCAGAATCCCATTGCAGCTGACGGACGCACGGTTTCCAAATCCTGTATGGGCTAGCCAGTAAATCAGGCCTGTAAAAGTATTTTTGGCCCCCTGCCCAGTATGTGTACCTTTTAATCCCTAATTCCAATTGTGTAAACAAGGCATGACATAACGGGTGTGCCATGGAAATATGCTCTATAAAGTTGATTACCACGCTTCATCCTATTAGAATAACACTCGCTGTAGAACTACAGATAAGGCTAAAGCAATTTATTTGTGTTTCTAAAGGAGATGGGCGCATTTTGGCTTTTCAGAGCATGATGAAACTTGACAGGCAGACTCTGAAGCTACTTTGTAGCTCTTATAACATCTCGTTTGGACCTGTACTGGCCAGGAATTTTTAAAACAGATACCTCAAAAGGTCAGATTAACCCTGCCCTTTGCTCAAGTATGCGAAGAGGGATAGCGTAGAAAGCATTGGATTCCCTAGGTGACCTCTTTAGCAAGATGTAGTTTCAGGTCCTGCTCTCTCCTGAATGCAAAAGGCAGCTCCCAGTGCTCTCAGAGGCAGGGAGCTCAGCAGCGTTAGGGAAGGAAGAGCTGCAGCCTTATCCTCAGGCAGCCAAGCTGTCACAGGGCAGGTTTTGTGCCAGGCTGACAGGAGGTAGCTGTGCTGCCTGTGTCCATCTAGTAGCCTCCAACAGCTTCATCTAGCTCACAGCTCCTACCTGCAGTGTACGAGTCAGGCCTGAAATTACGTGCTCAGGGTCACCCACAACATCTGCAACAAAGCTGAGGCTTTAGACCAGGTTTCTTGGGTTCCATCCCTGCACTCATTCTTCCCAACTACTTCCTATTGGAGAGTAAGGACTCAAGTGAAGACTGTCCCACAACCCCATAATACACATACAAAGCTTAGTCCGTGGCTATCTCCCACCAAAGATCCTTCAGCAGGGTTGAACATTTCCTTCAAAATGTTTGAGGCATAGCGCAGATCCCCCAGTCTCCAAATCTGAGCCAAATCCTGCTATACCTGCAGGTGGAGAACCCTCTCTGCAGTGAAGGCACAGATTCAACCTCTGTTCCTCCTACTTTCCATGGCATTGCAGCTTCACAGGCGCTAAAACGCCCAGCACAGACCTCAGTTACGGGCAGGACTTGTGCTCGCAGACAGGCCGAAGCCAGAGCTGCGGAGTCCAGGGCTTTCTACCCCCGCTTCAAGGGCAGGGGTCAGACTTCTCAAAAAACACATAAACCTTGAGTCTGCCCCAGCTTTGCAGTGAGCAGAAAACCTTTAGAGTTTGAGATTTCACTAACAAATCAGCTCCGAGGAAAACAGCTAGAGTGATCGGAGGCATTAAAAATGGATATAATTAACACAAATCAAGAGTATGATATATATCAACTTGTACACGAGTTCAAAAGCTCTTTTGTAAAGGCGTAGGAGCCAAGGAATTTTTCCATTATCTGAAAAGAGCTAGATAAAGTCCTTTGTTTGTAGAATTAAGCCTGTAGCAGCTGGTAGGGTTACTGAACCAGCTACAGCAAGCCTTGTTCCGCGTTATAAAGACATCTCTCTCACCGGAGGAAAAATGTTAACGTGCATTCACATAGGCATTCTTTAAACCTGATTCTTTAGGCCCCCCTCATCTCCCACCTTCCCCCTCTGTCACCTCTTGAAAAGGTTTTCTAGAGTAGAACTGTACTTGAATTTAGTCTAATTGGAAGGAAATGTAAGACCCAAATCTTGGTTCTCATTGGCATGGAGACACTTGCATACAATCACAATATGCAAAGCAGCAGAAGTCTGAATTCATAATTGGACGTTCCAAAATGTAATTATGAAAGATGAAATGCTCCTTTCAATGAGAAGGCTGTAAATAGAATAATTAATTTTGTGTTTGCTTGAACAATTCTGTATTATGGACCTTACACTGGAACTGAAATTAATTAAGTGCACCAGGATTTATGGAGGAGGTGAAGAGAGAGGGAAAAAAAGAATTAATCTGAAGTAAAAGATAGATGACTTTGTGAGTGTAATGATGCGTTAGTCTGGGGTATTCTTTAACAAATTTAGCAGGCATGTTCTGGGTACAAACAGCACTCACTGACAGAATTATCTCAACTAATGCAGCTGCTGGACTCTGAGCAAATTGAGATTGCAGATGAGTACTTTAGATTTAGAGCTATTAACCCTCTATGTGCTGGTGATGGCATTTCCCTTCACTCAGTGGGAAGGATGGCTGCTTTCCCCATGTGGAATGTGGCCACAGAGCAGCTCCCTGTGCTGTATCACACACACGCTCCGTGCCCTGCACAGGGTTGGAGGGCAACGCAACGGCCAGGCTCTGCCCAAAGCCTATGGACACAGGAAGGTGGTCCTGGAGGAAAAGCAGAGGAGAGGCAGAGCGCCCACAAGAAAGGGAAGGGAAATGAGAGGGAAGCGGAGTTCAGGGTAACACTTCTCATGGGCTCAGAGGAAGAAGAGATGGTGGCTATTGCCAGTGGATATTTCTGAAGCAAATGAAACCAAAGTGAGTGCTCAAAAGAATAATTACTCCAAACAGATTAGTTGTGGGGAGCTGTTCCTGAGCTCATTTCACGTGATAATCAGAGTTATTCCTTTCTTTCTGCTGAGATCAGGCTATAAAAACCCAGGTGTAAAAATCTCCTTCGATGCTTCGTTCAAGACATTTTCCAGTCCTGAATGAATCGGGGATTTCAGATTTACCAGGCTGGCAGAAGCCCCTGAGATGTCTAGGGCAGAGAGTGCTTCCAACATCCGGAACAATCACTCGGAAGACATTTCCAGTCCCATAAACGTTATGCCTTACTGGTATAATTTTTAAGAAAATAATGTAATTCACTATAGATCTACAAATAATCAATGCGACACTTCCTCTGCTAAGAGTCACTCAGAAGCAGCACTTTCTGCAGCGTTGGCTCAAACTGTGCAGGATCACTGCATGGCGCAGGGACACTGGGCTGTTTAGCACGTTACATCTTTGGAGTGTCAGCTTTCCCTACCCAAGAGCCGGCTGCTGAGAGACACCCAGCAGCTGGAACCCACCCCTGTGAATTTTTTGAGACTTCAGGAAGAGACCGATTAGGATGTGCCGGAGCAGCCCTGGAATGGACAAAGAAATCACAAGTATTGAAGAGAGGTTCCCTTATCTCCGATTTATCCTCTGCTCCTCCTCTGCTGGCATTTCTTTACTAGGGAAAAACTTTCTCAGGTCTGATTTGATTTTGTTATGGGATTACGGCAGTGCAGGACTGCGACCTCCTTGTGTTTCATGGGCATCTGCTTCAAGAGGCTGCCAGTCCAATTAAGCACAAATTTCATCATGGGAAACTTCTCCCAAGCTGCTTCTCCTCACAGAAGGCCCAGTGGGAGACTGTGAAATCCATAGGTCTATACCACTCAGGCAGGACCTGAGGAGTCTTGCAGACAGGGCACGTGGCAGGTTGTGAGTCTGAAACGTATCCCTGTTCTTCTCAGTTCAAGCTGTTCCCAAGTCTCAGCATTACCTTTGGGTTGGAGGAGACTCCACAGCAGTGTGAAGGATTTGTCCTAAAAACAGGAGCACCAGAGTGCAGGAAAAAGAGCCTCTTTTCCTATGGAAGAAAGAGCCAGGATTGCAGAGTACCAGCTTGCTGCTACACAGAAAAGATCCACAGACACCCTTCTTAGAGTTACAAGCTCCCTGGATGATGGTTACCCACCAACATACATTGATCTCAGAGAAGCAGAGTGCACTTGGGTACAACGCCTATTTGCTTACTGATATTAATTTTCATTTTCCACAATAAAATGCTAAATATGAACTACAGTTACTCTGCTTTAAATTGAAACAAGAGCTGCATTTTCCACTTGCTTGGTTATAGCTCTTTAAGTGATACATTATATTGTTTGCCAGAATACTTCTACAAAGTCTTTGCTTCATTTAACTTGTAGAACAATTCAGCCAGATTGGTCTATAAAAGGTGTACTTAAAATCAGGATTACCCTGGGACTCGAAAGTGCTGGGTGCTAAAATGCAGTTTCTCATTTCCCATGGCCTTCTGAGCATTTGAACATATTTATACCTTCTGCATTGCAGCAAACTTAATCAGAAGGACAGGCTTGCTAACATCTGTGCATTCCATTCACTTCTGGAGTCGTCTCAATCTCTTCTGAAACCTGATTCTGGCTGTCAAAACGCATAGCTCTCTATGCTGGGTATTATTCGGACATTTAGACATCTGTCATCGGGAAGTGTGATAGATGGTTTTATTAACCCGCAAAGGCAAAGACTGTGACAGCGAAGGACTCTTACGCACGGAGAAAGTATTCTGCAAACCTTACGCGCATGCTCGATACTTTCCCCAGCCTACAGCCGCAGCAGGGATTGAACACTTGGAAATGAAAGATGTGTTACACACTAGCTCAAGCTGGACATACCTCCCCACTAGCTTTGATCAAAACAAGTAACGTAGCTCATACGTTATCCCCAGCAGAAGAGACTTTTCATGATGAACTGATCTCCAGTAACACAAACCCGTGCAAGCAGGAGTTTTTGTAGCAAGCTGCAGCTAGAAATGAAGACCGCTTTACAAAGAAGTTTAAGGAAAATGGAAATCTATTTATATAAAAGTCATCACAGAGATTTCATTCTTTTTTTTTTTTTTTTTTTTAATTCACCAACAGGTCTCCACAGCTCTTGCAGTTTGTTGGGGTTTTTTTTGTCCTATTTGAATTCTTTCTCCTTCCAGCCTCATATCTAGCAGTCACCTGCAGGCAGGACTCCAGAGCAACAAATGCTTAAGGCAAAATCTAAAGCTTAACTGGAATTTTAGGGTGCTTAGTTTTGGGATTTGATTTGCATCCATAAATAGTTTTAGCCTAAATAGGTACAACCCTTTTTGTCTTAAAATTTTTAAACAAACAGTCAAACAAAATTAATCCTCACAGTTTTTCCATTTCCCACCATTCTAGGATTCCTGCATTGAGATTCCCAGAGAATTAAGACCAGATACAGATGGAGGAACACATCCCTACTACTCCTTTTCCAAAGAGGCTGCTACTACAGCAGCCAGTAGCTCACAGCTGGGACGTGGTTCCTGTAGTCACAAATAGGAAAATCCAGAGAAAAACAGACTCTGGGATGAGTTCCTGTATGGAGCCAGGTCAAAGGACCTGAGCAGCCTGTCCTGTAAGTCCCTGCAGTGTGCTTGTATTTTCTCTCACACAGATGAGAAGGTGGTGCTGGGACAGTTAGCACAGAATTTGGACAAATATAGTCTAACTTACATCTTTTCTGTCAGATTTATTTTGTGATTCAGAGAAAAATCTTCTGAACTGAATCCTCTGAAAAATCTGAGTAGTTGCTTAGTCTCAGCAACTTCACTATTGTTTTTGTTAGCCACATGATTTGGGTTAGGTACATTTATAGAGCTATAGGACTGCTGATGGAGGTCCACACAGTCTCAGCATTCCCTCTCCTTGCTGTCCCCATGCTTTAAGGTGATTTTTTTTTTCTGTGAGCAACCTGGCTTGCCCCGCCACTACTTCTGAGCCTGCATTCGAGCTGAGCCCCTGCAAACATGCCAGTGTACACGTGTGTATTATGTGTGTGTGCAAACATAATATATAATATATCTAGATACATAAGTATATAGAGATACATACTGTGATGATGGTAATTATCTTTCTAAAGGCACTAGAGAGATGAGTAAGATAAAATCGGTTGTTTCTTTTTACTTATAAAGGGGAATGATTGCACTCAGTGTTTGTCTTCACCATTTGGGAAAAGCTGAATTTGAAGCTGCAGATTTGTAGGTTTCAGCTTGTTATACATATTGCAAACATTTCAGGGGAAGCTGTGGTATTAAGTCCCATGACACTACTGCAGACTGTGAGAGATGGATATATAGTGATTTCTTTAAAGCCCTAATTTCTGGAAACAAATTACTGTCTAGAAAACTCAGCTTTCAATATAAAAAGAGAGAAAAAGATGTTGGTAAAATTTCTGTGTATGGGAAATTTGAAAATGCGATTTAAATGGAAGCAACAGTCTTGCAAACCAGACAGGACAAAAAAGTTTATATGGAGCAGTGAATAAGCAAACTCACAACAAAATCTTAAGCTGATTTTTGCACACTTGTGTTGACAACGATGCCAGGCACTACCTGCAAAAAATAACATGTTTTGTCTTGCACAGAAATACAAAGGCTAATTTTCGGAAACGCTCTGTCAATAAAGGCTGAAAAAGGCACATCTCCCTAATCACTGTAACAGGATAATTCAAACTAATAACATAACCTGCAGTTTTGCAGTTTTATATTATTAGAAGGGGTGAAAAAAACCTCACCAATCCCCCTGACACTGATTCATCAAATAAATTAACTGTGTTCATCAGTTAACTCTCACTGGTCAAATAGGGTTAAAATTCTTGGATCTAATTCACATTGCTAATTTCACAATGGGGAAAAAAAGCACAGTGGGATAGCAGGAGCCAAATACGCTATTTTGCCATAACTGACTGAACCTTGGGAGCTGCTGTTTTATTCTTGTAATATTTCTTTTAATAAAAAAGTGCCTGATTAAAACACCCTTTTAGAAAACATTAATTCAGGAGCTAAAAAAAAAATAAAATTCAAATGAACTCAAATAGATTTTCTCTGGTACGTTAGCATTGCATTTAGGATAATGGATAGGGAGAAGGATGGATTCTGTAGGTATAAATCAATAGGCAAGGGGGGTTGATGAAACTGCAACCTGTGAGAGTGAAGCCCTAGTGGTTTGTGATATCATCAGGAGCCCAAGATTAATTCGTTTGGCAGTCCAGTCTCCTGCATTCATTATTTTGACAAGATGCACACAGAACCGAGACGCACACGTTAACCAGTCAGCTAACAGGTATTCATGCAGAGCCCCTACAAGCACCCACTCTAAAGCAAAAATCCCAGTTGATTTGTTGGCAGGATACGTGAAGAGATTATGGGGTTTACTGCTGTAAAATAACTGATAAAGTCAAAATCATAGAGAGATGAAAACATAATTAGCAGTTTGGGATTAGCCACACCACCGATCGCACACTGGACAAGGACCTGGCTCTGCTACTCCTCCAAAGCTCAGCGCTACTTTCACAAAGATGTGTTAAATGATTTCATTAGGATTTCAAAGGGAATGTGATCGGTGGCAGGACGGATAAATGAACAACACTCTCCTCTCAGCCTGCTTTTTCAGTGGTTTCTGCCTTTGACTTTTCACTAGCTGAAAATAAAAGTTTCTAGAAAATAAATTTTTAGTGTGCAAGAAAAAGGAATTTATATAAGTAATTCAGGTGCCGGAACCCTCAAATAATCTTATGTACTCTCCATTTTCTATGCAGATATCTCACTGCGCATTTTTCTTGCAAGCTCATGACCAAATCCTGCTCACCTCATGCTCCATCTTAGTGCCTCTGAAACCTATGAAAGGGTAATTGCTTTTAATGGCTATTGGAGCAGGCCCTCATTCTTAGGTATAGTCCCATTAATTTCTTATAGCCTGTTCATGTGAGTAAAATGGCCCCAGTTTGGCCCCAAGTCTGTGACTTTCCCAGCCCTGGGAAAAGGCAGAAATCCCTGTCATGTTCTGCTGTACAGTCTATCCCGTCCAGCTGGAGTTAAATGTACCTCATTACTCAGGGAAATTTGGGTTTGGACAATTCCTCATTGATAAACAACATATTGCCATAATTAGCGAGTGTGGACTGGGAATCCTGGAAATGGAGTCTGTCCAATCTGTCAGTCGAGGAACATATTGTTTAATTTACACAGTGCAGCGCATTGTGCAACCTGAGAAGGCTCCCTCAGCCAGGGCTTTCTGCTGCCTTCAATTTATGAGAACAGCTATCAGCTTCAGACAATAATTTTGACACTCTCCTTTCTCCTCTTGGCCTCCACATCTAGGTTGAAAGTGGTTGAAAGAGGCCATGAGGCCATGCGCGGATCCTGTCCAACCATGACCAAGTAACTTTTCACAGTTAAGCGCTGAGTTTCCCATTTTCCACCAGGAAACTCTTCCAGAAGAACACTCAAGACCCATGCTGATATACCCGCATTCTGAGGGTTCTGACCTGCGCGACGAGAGAAGTCGATCAGCCTGGACTACAGCACGGAATCCAAGATGACCATCCAAAATCTGCTCTACAGGGTGCTGTTGAGTTTGTTTGCAAATTACCTCAGAGCCATGAAGACGTTAACAGAAATGCAAGGCGTAGTTGTTTTAATACAAATACATACCGTTAGATTTCCACTCTGATTGACCAGCCTTATCAAGCATTATGTTTTTTTTCCAGGCCAGATTCTTCTTCAGCCATCACTTCCCTTTCGTCATCCTGCCTGTCTTCTAATAAAGTAAACCACTCTAACTTTTAAATGAAACTAATTTTCATATTGTCCACATATACATACAGTTAAGAAATTACAGTGACAGTGATAAAAAATGTTAATTTTTCTTTCCAGATGCTTGTAAAACAGCCTTAACATATGTCCGCTGTTTAATTAACAGAGCGGCAGCATGGTGGAGAGAAGCCAAACTAATAATTTAAAGAAGCATTCTCCCTTCCTTGATTTGAATCCCAAAACACATCCATCATGTGCATTTCTGAAACTGCAAAAGATTTAATTTTCTGAACTTTCAGCAAACATCATCATAAAACAAGTCAAACAGAAACCTGGAGGCAGGAACGATCACCTTTGGAAGAGTTCAGCTTCAAAACTGGTACAAGAAATTCATTTGGTTAAGTGACTAGAAACTCCAGCACTTTTTTAAAAAATAAAATAAAAAATTAGCTTTAATTGTCATCTCCTGCTGGGTGGCAAAAAGGTGCCATTTTGCTGCTCAGGTTCTAGTCCTGAGCTGCCTCCTTCCTTGCTCAGATTGATGAGGATGTAATATCTTCCTACAAACAGAGCCAAGAGGAAGTCAGTCATCTCACACACTCCCAGCCCCTCTTCTTGTAATATTTGTACACTGCAAAATTTCTGGAGTATCTATCTATATCCCCAGGAGGTACAGACATGCTGCTACCCAGGCTTATAGGTGGGAGACAGAGATAGTTTAAATTGTATGTTCAGCAAATACATTTTACCTAGCTCCATGTTTGAAATCCAGTTGTCCACATGTCCCTCAGCCCAAGCTCTGGAGGGAGAGAAATGAGGATACTGAAGACCTTGGTGCAAGATCAAGGTCTCCCCCTCCCAACCGGGGGCACACTGAATCACAGAATTGTTTAGGCTCTCTTGAGATGAAGTCAAGAGACATCAACCCAGCATACAGCTACTATCCCATGCTCTGCTCTCCCTAAGTGCAGGCTGAGGGCTTGTGACTGAGATGGAGCTAAGGTTTGCTGCTAGCGCTGGGGAGAGAGAAAGTGCTAGTCTTTGAGTGCACATATGCTCATAACATTCCTCTTTGTCCCCTCACAGGGACAAGGCCAAAGGAACGAGGAGAACTTAAAATTCCCACTTGCAAAACCGGCAGAGAGATCATGGCTCTGAAGACAAAGTGGACTTCACAGCAGGAGTTCTGCCCCATCTCCAAAAGCACATTGAGATCTTCGTCCCCTCACTGTCCTTCATGTGTTCAGGATGACTCTAGGTTATTTAAAGGTGCTCTAAGTTCTCCTTACCAAGTGTCAGCAAGCAATAACTTCTATGTAGAAGGGATCAAATCTCACATGGAGATTACTCTGAGATCCACGGGGGAGAAAGAGAAGCCACCACAGCCTTTAACTCCTTCTGGGATAATAAGACACGCAGGGAGACGGCACTGTCCACCTCTCACAGCCGGAAATGCTGCTCTTGGTCCCCATCCTCTGCCAAGCTAATGACTTCTCCTGAGGGACCAATATGCCTTGGGAAAGAAGGTTGTGTTTTATCAACCTGATGGAGGAGCCTCCATTCCCAAAGAGACACGTGGTGTAAAAGATAAAGTGGCACAGTGCTGGCTGGGGAAATAGACTCTTTCCCCTGTGAAAAGGAAGAGATTTGTCAAAGACAATGCTGTATTTTGTTACTTTATTAAATGGAAGAGCACATTAAAAGACTTCTGCTACATATTAACCAGGAAGAGGAAAGACTGGGACAGAGCATTTTCCTTCTGCATCTTTTGTAGAGAATAGTCATAAAGCAACTCAGAAATTTACCTGTTGGTAGATTAGAGACTGTGAGTGTTAACTGGCCCTTTGATCTCCCTGTTGATATTCTGGGTCTTGCAGGAAGGAATATTAATGAATCTGAAGGTATTAAATGAATTCCTCAATTATTGTGGCAGCATTTGGCTCCCTGCAGAAAGCATCCCTTTGGGCTGGCCATGCTCTGGCCGGTCTTCTAGAAAGGCAAAGGCACAGAGATAGGCATTACAACATACACGCAACAGGCAGGATGAGAGCACACAGCTGGAGTTACCAGGCAGTCTTCATGCTCTGCATGGCTAAAGGGAGGTGAAAAATCCCCAGCTTGAAGCAGAGAGCATTTCACAAACTCTTGGATCAGTGTCACTGCTAATGCCAGCACAGCTCAAAGCAAGTGGATCTGTTTATCACCTTTCTCTTTTCAGGACCCACCAGAAGGGTGGTACAAACAGACCAGGGGATGACTCCTCAGGTATTGTGATGTGTCCCCAGATATCGATCATTCCTGGTGCAACTCTGCAGCCTTCAAGAGGGTTACACCAGACATTTGGTTTGCCTTGCTGTTTTCAACATAGAACCTCAGGCTGTTTATTCCAGAAGTCCTTCTTCAAAACTGCGGGACCCTAGTGCTATGGACAAAGTCATAGCCTATCAGCAAAAGTCTGAGCTGATCTTGTTCGTGTCACAGCCCAATGTGTTACTAGTATTGCGATCAAACAAAATTTCTCCGAGACACACTGAGAGTGGGAGGACCATCTTGGATGAAGTTTCTTCAACTAAAAGCTGGAGATAAACATTTGGGGAAAAAAAAATCGCAGGCAGTGAGTCAGTTAATATAGCAGGGAGTTTCTCTAGAAACCTGGCCAGCTCTTTCCATTAAAGAGCTAGTCTTTGGCTAGCTCTCCAAAGGAGGCTCGGTGACTGTGTACATTAAAAATGCTATCACCATTATGGTCTGTTCACTAAAGGTACAAGAGCATGACAAATATATGTAATTTGCAAATTGGCTGGTCTTTTGCAATAATTTAGAGACACTAGTTAGAGGCAATAGAAATCTAACAATTACTGATGTTTAAGGTTTGCATTGTTGCTCTGTGAATATTTCATGCATAAATGAACTTCCCCTGGACCAACTGCTGTTTCTGATGAGGCGCTCTGAGGCTTTATTGCCAAATACACAGCAGGGCTCCCCCAATGAGCCACATAACGGATGATGCATCGCCTTTGCAGCTTAAATAATGCAGGGTATCTGCATTTTATAGAGTGGTGGTACATTTTATTTACATATCAAGTGAGTGGCCAGACTGAATATGAAGAAATATGTGAAGGAAAGGATATGGCACTTTTAATATTTCATATGAGCAAGCACCCTGCAGGAAAAGCTGAGGCAGAGTGAGATGTGAGCTAAACTGCCTGATTTCTGTGCATGCATGTGTCTCCCCAGTAAAACCTCTTGCAAAACTGATGAAATACAGGCCTTTTCTCATTCTTACAAACTTCTTCAGAAGTATTAAAAAAAAAAAAAAAGGTATAATCTGCCAATCAGAGATTGACTTCCAAGTGCCATTTGTTTGGAAAGAGAATCAAGCCCACCCTTAAAATCTCATCCTGTTCCTTCCCGGGGCTGCTGGGAGATGTAGTAGGGATGCCACCTGCAAAGCCTCATCAGCCTTCTAGGCCTGTAAGGAGGCCCAGATTGCACAGAAAAATTATCATCCAAACTGTAAAACTATTGCAACAGCTGATGATTCCTCCCAGGTGAACTAGTCTGGGTTGATAGAAGGAGAAAATAATAAATAAGAGACAGAGCTAGTTCTTCCCTATGAAAAACACAGGGCTTGCACATCATCATGCATGTGGGACTGTATCTCAGTGTAGATTTAGACTAGATATAGGGAAGAAATTTTTTACAGTGAAGGTGGTAAAACACTGGAAGAGGTTGTCCACAGAGATGCAATATTCAAGGTCAGATTGGATGGGGCTCTGAGCAACCTACTCTACTTGAAGATGTCCCTGGTCACTTCAGGGAGGTTGGACTAGATGACCTTTAAAGGTACTTTCCAACATGAACCAATCTGTGACTGTGATTCTGTTATCCTCTGATCCTCTTTCTGGAGCAGGTTATCCAAGCATTCAGACTTGACCCACTCATAAAATTCTCCTTCCTGATTCACAAAAGCCCCTCAGATCCCAGCCCAGCAGGACCATGCTTAGGGGACTGGTCCAAGCCCAAGAGTTCTGGTTGCCATTATTGTCCTCCCATAGCAAAGAATTCCAGTTACCGAACAAGGAACAGATATTAGACTATTCAAAGCAACGGTTTTCTCCCTCCACAGAGAGCACAGCCCAGCATAGCATAGGCACCGATTTTTCATCGGCACTTCTGCAGGACGGGTGGGGCTGTGCCTGCCAGCAGCGTGCCACAGCCTCCTCCTCTGCCCAGCGTCTGTGTGAGAACGTGCAGCAGCTCCCTCGCATTATGCCTCATTCAAAACAGAACTGATGTGTGCCAGTCCTTTTTTGTACAAACTTATTAAAATTCCAATGCAAATGACCGGATTCATAATCCGAGCTTCATTGAGAAACACAGTTTCCTGCTTTCTCCAGTAATGAAATTATTGGTTGTGCAGATGCTCCATTTCTAAGCTAATTCAATCTCTGACTAGTTTTTTTAAGACAGTATGTGTGAGGGCAGGGGTGTGCGGATGTGCAGGGTTATGTGTGCGTGCACATGGACAAACACATCTGCACAGCATGTTTTCCAGCACACAGATCTGCAGGCTATTTAGTTAGATAGCCAATTAGAATTATAAATGCAATGAGAATACGAGCAGCACATTCTATAGACACGATTAAAAATAAACTGGGAAAGCTAAAAGCAGCTTAGTCGCCAGAAACTAATACACTACAGGGGCAAGTTGTGGAAATGCCTGATTATTCTCTTTTGCTTGCTCCATCCCTGGGGGATCTTCCTCAACTGTTACTTTAACTGCTCAACTTGCCTTTTCCACTGTGATAGTCAGCAGATGAAGCCCTTCACATTTAAGTGTAATAGTGCCAGAGAGACCAACTGCTCCTCAGAGTTACGACCTATAAATGTCGCTTCTGTGTCAGAATGAGAATGTGCCACCGAAGATGCTGAAGTCTGCAGAGGGTTTGCTTGACAATTCATGCAGGCCATTAAACTTACTCCTCCCCTCGTCCCTCCAGCGTTGTGTACACTGGGATTTCTTGCTTGCTTTCACAGCTTTCTGAGCAGTTCTTCCAAGGCAGGCAACAACTAAGCAATTTATCCCTGGGACAGAGTGTATGGCACAGCATTTGTTCAAGTTGCTTTTCTTTTCACCTGTCATGGCAAATAAGAGTTCCAGGACAGCCTGCCAGCACTTTCCTGCACCATGTGTTGGGTATCTTTACCCAGAGCAGAGGGGAAATGGAGATGGACATTGGGTGATGCCAGGATGTGACAAGGAGTCCTGTAAGGTGGATATAAGTCAGGCTCCTATCCTGGCTGATTAGAAGACACAGAGTGTATGACTCGTTCCCTTTGCATGGGAATCTGCACAGCCTTCTCCACCCACACGCATCCTTTACTGGAGGTGGCTTGGAGGGTCCAAAAGGAGAGAGAGAACCACTTATGTGGTTCCACAGCACCCACCTGTTTCTGGCCAACTGAATAACCATGTCAGAGGCACTTCAGTCTGCCTTGGCCAGGAGGACACAATTACTTCTCAGCCTGAAGAGTACAGAACGAAGAATAACAATAGCCGAGCGCTGGGGTTTTTTCTTGGCTCATAAACTGCTTCTTCTCTAGAGGCTTTCAAAACCCACCTGGATATGTTCCTGCATGGCCTGCCCTAGGTGATCCTGCTCGGGCAGGGGGGCCGGAGTCTATGATCTTCAGAGGTCCCTTTCAATCCCTACCATTTTATGATTCTGTGACTCTGGTCTTAGCTGAAAGCCCAACTCACCACTGCCATAAGCACATCCCACAAGAAATGTAGGCATTTACACCACATTAACATCTATCCCAGTATCCACTTTTACTCAGGTACAAGATAGATCTATCTAATATTTACTTATTTCAGTTATCTCTTTGCCCTGAAGAGTAAAGAAGCTGGTAAGGGGTCTAGAGCCCAAGTTTTATAAGAAGCTGCTGAAGGACCTGGGGTCATTCAGCCTGGAGAAAAGGAGACTCAGAGGAGACCTTCTCATTCTCTACAGCTCCCTGAGAGGAGGTTGTAGCAAGGCCGGGCTCAGTCTCTTCTCCCACAGAACAAGTGATAGGACAAGAGGAAACAGCCTCAAGTTGTGCTGGGGAGGTATAGATTGGACATTAGGAAAAATTTCTTTCCCGACAGGGTTGTCAAGGCCTGGCTCAGGCTGCCCAGGGCGGTGGTGGAGACCCCGTCCCTGAAGGGATTTAAAAAATGTGTAGCTATGGTGCTGAGGCACATGGTTTAGTGGTGACCAGGCAGTGCTGGGTTAATTGTTGGACTCAATGATTTTAAAGTTCTTTTCCAACCAAAATGATTCTGATTCTAACTTGCTCATAAGGAGTGCATGGGAGCCTCAGGAAGTGTTAGCCCCCAAGGCAGATGCAGATACACCATAGCATGCTCAGGCAGTGCATGAGCAGCAGGACATGGACAACACAGTGCCACTAATTCCATCCCTTTTTCTTCCTGAGAAAAGAGAGGTGATGTTTTGGAGACCTTGAAAAGGAGGAAAAGCACCTCTCTGGGAGGAATGATGGTGTAGAAAACCCCAGGGTTCAGTGCTGCATGGTTGATAGATCATCACCTGTGGTGGTGGCAGGGCAGAAATTAAAAACTACATCGGCAGAGGAGATGAGGCTGGGGTGAGAAACAAGCCCTTGCTGTGGGGCAGACCTGTGCAGAGGAGGCTGGACTCTATAGATGGTGCAGATGCAGGAAGGTTGGAGTGAATGGAGGCAGCTGCTTTCTGGCAAGGAGAAAGGAGTAGGACAGAGAGGACAGAGGAGTGCTGTGAGACTGACAGACAGGGCTACCTTTGCTTGGGGTGTTATCAGTTTGAAATCTGAAGGAATAAGCCTATGAAAATCTCAGCCTGTAGAAAGTCAAATGCTGCCGTCCAAACTTTTCTCCTTGTCTAACCCACCATTCCAAGCTCCTTCCCACCCTGGGGTGCTATGGGATCAACTCAGCCCTTCTCACAATACTTCTCCCCATTCCCAGTCACCCCGAGATGGCACCACCTTCTCCCAACTCCATCCCCTCCATAGCAGCCGGAGTGGCTGCCGGTGCCACCAGTGTGCACGGAGGAGATAGCAGCTGATTTTGCAGCCACTTGACCAGAGACGCTGGTTGAAGCAGGACGGAGACGGGGAGGGGAAAGAGCTGAGGATCCTTTTGAGACCGCCACCTGGGACTGGCGGCACTTCTACTAATGCACAGTGAACAGCTAAATCATACATTATTGATTTGTCAGACATATTTGCATATAAATAAGCATGATCATTCATACAAACCTTAATGTTGTTGTTCTCCCTTTAGTGTTGTGATCACAGATGAATGACTCTAGTTAGACACAATTCAGGAAAGCTTGTACCATGGCAGCAAAGTAAGCTGCTGATTTAAAACTACATTTATTGGAGCATGTAAGTGTGACAGTCTATTGGTGAATTTGGGGATAATTAGTCTAAAAGACAAGATAAATGAATCCTGAAAGTGGTATTGTGATGAAGAAATGATCCCTCCATGCTAGTAAAGCTTTGATGCCAGAAATATTGTAAATGATAATTAACTGGGAAACACAGAGGAATTATATTTCAATCGTGTTTTCAAAAGGACTTAGAATTTTACAGACAAATTGATTGGGCTGTCCCCCCTCCCCCAGCCCTGTGATTATGAAAGATCGTCTAATTTACAACATGAACTATGAAGCATATGACAAATAGCTGGCTTGCTTTTATGCATCTTCTTTGTACGTCTCTCCCTGGTAGATATCTGCTTATTGTTTTTAAGCAAACCAAGACATGTATTTTTCAATTAGTCTTTCCCTAGGCCTAATCTAGACAGATCTGCAGGCCAGCACAACACACTGACCCATGAAAATTATATCTGCTGTATTAATTCATTAAGCATTGCAGGATCAAGCTGTAAGATCTCACTCCCCGATAACATCAGCAGCGTGAGCTGGGTTAGTCTGCATCCCTCCCCTGAAAAGAAAATATTATAGATTGTGCAATGCAGGGGAAACATTGCTTGCTAACACTTCATTTTAATTGTCCTAAATTAGAGCTGAAGACTTACAGAACTGTGCGTGACAGCCAATGAATACCAAATGAATTCATTAGGATCAACGTTGTTACAATGAATAACTAACGAATCTCTAACGGCATCTATATCCTTTATGCCTCGGCTGCCGGCTGCAGCAGGGAACCCTGGAGGGAACTATCCTGACCCTCAGCTCACTGAGGCCAGCACGCTTTGCCCCGAGCCTGCCTCTAATTGCAGTTCTGAGACAAGCCGGGTGTCACCCGGATTGCTCTGGGTTAGGGGAAGGGTGCAGGCAGAAGGAACTCTGATCAAAGGGGGCATTGCAGGTGAATTGCAGGAGCAGGACACGGCCATTGACCACTGAGCGCTGGACTCCATGGGATGAGGGATGCAGCTTAAACCACCTCCTGCCGCTTGTTCCCATCTCTGGAGATGTGAGGCCACCCCAGCACTGCTGCTATCAAGTCCTGCCTTCCTGCTGGCATCATCAGGCCTGAAATGGGCTAAAAAGTGCCAAGTGTCACCCATAACTGGTGCATCAGCACAGGCACCCTGAGCCATCCCAGAGGCCACAAGTGTCCCATGTTTCGGTCTGTCAAGGTCTTCTGTTTGTACCCTGGGACAGGGACTCCCTGGTGAACACAGAAAGGTCATGTTAACATTGCACTCCTCTGGTGGGAATCACTGTAAGTCACACAAGCTTCAGTGAGTTGGGACTGCAAGAGAAGGAGGAGGAAGGAGCTGTTATGACTATGGAGAGGTTTTTGATGGTATTGACTTTCTTAGTGGAGGATCTTAACTTCTTTGCGTGGATATCCAATGAAAGAAAACACAGAAGACAAATGACTCAGCTAAGTTGCCTCTCAAACCACTACAGCTGTGTTGGGTAAGGGAGCCTCAGAGCACAGTCTTGAACACCACCCTGCCAGAGACTATCTTAGGACTCTGTGGCTGATACCAAACCATGACCAGGTTTCTACCAACAGGGAGGGGAAAAAACACTGTAGCAAAGAATTTCTGCTAATTGGATGTTCAAAGACACACAGAGAGAACCAGGAGAATGCTTCATTGAGTATCACTGCATCTATACTGTTCATTCTCAAGTGATGTCTAATTCTTGTTCCTCTGGCTGAGATTCCCATACTTTTTTTGTCCAAACCCAGTAATTGTGAAGAAGGAGGGAATATTTCCAATTTGAGGAAAGGTTTCCAAGGAGCCCAGAAATTTGCATAAAGTCTCAAGCTAATGGCATTTTTTACATTTCAAAGGGATGCCCTACTGCATGGGAATCTGGTCCCAACACACAGCAGAAGGATGCCTCAGTATCATTACCCCTCTGTGCCTGGTACAGCCTTACAGGCGTAGGGAATGAACCCTGGCAGGTGATCTCTTGGTCTTGTCTCCATCTTCTGTCCCACTCCCTAAATAATGGTGACTGTCCTCAAAAGCAAGCATGTTTCTGATACTAACTTCAATCCACCTTCACCAGCACTTTTGATGGAGGTACCAGAATTTACAGTGAAGATGCAGAGATTGGGAGACAAGCATCTGCTTGTTTGGGAGTGAAGCAGGATAGACACTGTTGTGGTTCAACCTCTGCTGGCAGCTAAACATCACACACCAGCTCACCTACCATTTCCTCCCCCTCCCACCTCCTGTGCAATGAGAAAGGAGAATCAGAAAGAAAAGGTGAGATCGAGAAAACTGTGATAAGGGCAGTTTAATAAAACAAGGAGAGAAAACAACAGCACTAATTATAGCACTAATGAAATGACGGACAAAGAGATATAAGTCAGGAAGGCTCTGCCTGTGTCTGAAATGCCAACTTACCCTGCTCCAGCCACACTGACACAAGCCAAAAACATACACTCCCACGCTGGGCCAGCCCAGTATGGTATCAAATATCCCCCTGACTGGCTCAGGTTTTTATCCCAGCTGTGGCTCCTCCCAGCTGCAGCCCCTCCCAACTGCTTGGGCCAGCAACTGTTTGTGATAATTAACCCAAACCAAACCCAGGCCAGACACAAAGGGGCAATTGGCGATTACCTTTATTACAGCAAGGCTTCATGAGCCAGCATGTCTTGGTCCATGTTTCCAAGTCATTCTGAGGTCTTGGAGCAAAAAAACCTGGGTTTCATATGAATAATTGTCCAGCCTTGTATGGGAACCCTGAGGAAGGAATGCCAGGCAGATGACAAGGACAGTTGGGAAAAATGGAGGGATGAAGAGTAATTTTCCTCTGAATTCTGGATGGCAGGAGCAGGGCGTCTACCCTTGCTGGCCCTTGCTGACACGCTTTTGGGAAATACAGCTCGTCCTGGAAAAAGAAAGTAAAAGCCAAGCATATGCAGAAAGCCTCTCCGGTGTGCAGCCTCTGCCTCTGTCCAGGCTGTTTGCAAACTCTCTCTATGCTTATCATCATGTAATTGAAATAATGCGTATTGACAGAGACTTGAAAACAACTGCTCAATTTTCCTCAAAATTCAATTAAACTTCGTTTATTCTGGGGATCGATCCAATTAAAAGGGGGGAAATTTCAGATAGTCCGAGCCTTACAATCCATCTTAACACACTGTGTCTATCACCGTGATGTAATAATTCCCCCAATCAATGCTTTAAAAGCATTTAGCAGTCTTGATAATGAACTTTTGTCAAAATAACCTTACAAAGCAATAAATGAGAGCAGATTTATATGTAGTCGTAAAGCTATGAATGGTTCAACGCTTTGAAAGGGCTGCTTCATAAATTAGACTTCTTTATTTATTTCTTTATCATAATCTTTATCTCTGATACTATCGCCCAGAGTTTTGGTAGGCAATAAGAACCTGGGCTTCTGGGGTGCGTTTCTTGTTAAGAGAGAAATGGATGGATGTGAACTGAAGGATATCGTACCCTGGCCTGGTTTATTGACATTACAGACAATTCCCGTGGCCACAGTGGGCCAAACCAGAGTTGCTGTAACTAAACTTGTTGTCATAGCACTGACTTCAGATCTTGAACAAAGGGATCTCTGTTCAACATTTCAGCAAGGCTGATTCCCACCCACTGAACGTTAGACCGCCTCAGGACTACCATAAATATATGAAAGTCCTTTCACAACCAATTGAGAAACATGTCCCATTCTAACACTGCAAGGGGTTATGCAACAGCTCTTAATGTGGCACTTCTTTAGGAAATGCTCAATTTGAATGTTTGTCTTCCCTGTTACTGATTTAAGGTATTAAATCATCTTCTTAATATCATTGTTGCTTCAGGCTGACCCCAGCAACTCCCATCCTACTCTGTAACATCTGTGGACACCATGAATTTCTGTTCTCAGCTAGAACTGGTTCTGGAATAGCATTCTGCTTCTCACATATGACTGTGCTTAGAAGACTTACCATCCCTCCTAATGTGCTTTTCACAACAAGGAGATTTTCTGAAATGTCTGGTGCTCACTAGAAGAATCAAAATTAGTAAAAACCCAGCCTAGAAATGGGAACCTGAGAGGGTATATTACTGCCCAAGAGACCAGCAGAGAAGATGCTTCTGCTCCAAATGAGGTCATGATCTGCTTGTTCAGAAATTCAGATTTCCATTTTAATATTAATTTTAATTTTAAGTGCTCTGGCTAAAACTCCCACCTGGTAAAGCCTAGTAGAGAGCAAACTGTGTGCAAGACCCTGCTGCTGGAGATGGGCAGACAGTTTCAAATAATCTTTTTCAGTCTTTCCAATTGCCATGAAAAGTTGGTTGCAGTGCGTGTGTGGCGGTGGAGGGTGACAGCTCACAAAAGACAGGCAGAGAACAGCTTTGCCCGTTCCTCCCCGGGCTCTTTTAGCACGTCGTTAATGCACTAGGCAAGCTGCCAGTTTCTGGAAAGGAACCCATATGTTGCAGACCTTCAGCTGCACTGAGGGTTTCCCCATTCTGGGGATCCAGCAGCCCTCTGGAGTTGCAAGCGCTGTGAGCTGCAGGCAGACAGTGAGGAGTTGAGGTCCCCAGAATCTTCACCAAATTTTTTGAGCATCCCACAGACGGGAAGCCTTAAATTTGTGTATCTAAGAGCAACTGATCCATTTTTCAGGGATACTTTGGTCGCCCTGATGTCCCTTGCTGTGCAAAGCCAATCTCCCACAAGAAGGTTCCTGTCTCTGCAGGGGAGCACAGAAGCCCTTAAACACCTCAGACCAGCAACCCAATATTTTTTAAGACACCAAATGGAGGGGGAAAAAAAATTGCACTTAGTTGGAGCTGCAGGAAGAGTGGATGCTGCATCCGCCTCTCTGGTGCTGTCAGTCAAAGCAGTTTCACACTACCCTCTTAATCCCTGTGACTTGCTCATTCCTGCAAACTGGATATACGTCGAATCCATACAACGCTGATTTACGGACATTTTGCCAGGGCTCAATAAACGTAAAGCACACCAGCACTGCATGATAAATGCTATCTGCGAAAAACCTTTTAGCTCAGCAGAGATGGTAGTAAGCGGCAGCATTCCCTTTCTGCAAACTTTCGGTGGAAACATTTCATTTGCATATGATATTAATTGCAGAAGAAGCAGGCGTGCTCCTCGCCATCTAATCCACACGGTCTTTTCTGTCCTGCTTTCCTATGAGGGGACAGGAGTTGGAATGAAGAGGGTAAATGCAGCATGTTCCCCTCCCTCAGCAATCCGCAAAGGAAGGGACCTGTTCGAATTGTTGCTTTCTAAAATAATATGATGCTAATTGCGTCCAGTGCCCATTTTTTTGACTCACTTTAGATGGCACCTTTTCTATTGCATCAGAAAAATGTCTGTGCTTTTTCCTCAGTATGACCACGAGTCATACAGATACTTTCCAGAGCAGCTTCCGAGTACATGCCCAAAATTAGTGTGGGGAAATTGTAACACCAGGCAAGATCACGGGGCGGATACATGGCCTGTTGACCTGGATGGATCTGAAAAAAAAACCCCTGCTGTGTCCTTCCTATGTCCAGGGCTGACATTAACGAGTTATTTTATATTGTTTCTGACCACTCAAACCTATTATTAGGCCCTTCACAGAGAAAAAACGACAAGATGAATGTCTCTCAGGTTTATCCCACTGATTAAAGCAGCCGCTTTTCCCCCAGGTTTGTTATCCCCGCAGCATGGAAATGCCCCGCAAGACCTGTTTTTCCCTACGGATTTTCATCAGTTCATCTTCCACTTCCCCATGGTCATCGCTGAGGGAACGAGCCCAGTTTGGGCTCCAACGGCCACCACTGCAGCAGCAATGGGGAGGATTGGGCAGCATCTCAGGGCCAGAGCTGTATCCCGAGGGTAGCTAAATGTCACTGCACTGATTTTTCCCCAGGGAAAGATTGAGCCCTTCCTTGCTTTGCCTCTGAGAGTTTCTATTTTGTGTTTTCATTTCCAGTGGCTTGGTATTTTGGGGGAGGATAAAGGAGGACTAAAGCATGTTTCGGGAGTAATCTGTTCCTTGGCATTCAGTCCCTTGCGTCTCTTTTGCTGTTCCTTTGAAATAAAGGAAAATTCAAGCAGACAAGAAGGAAAGAAAAAAGCGATTAAAGAATCCTACTAAATCCCAGATAAAGGTATGTTAAATAAATTCCAGGTGGAATCATTACAGGTTAAAATTAAACTTATTTCTTCTGAGTGTCACAAAAAAAATATTAAAATACCTCTTCTCCCTGCCCCCCACCCACTGCAAAAAAAAGAAAAAAAAAAAAACCAAGATCATTTCGATACTAAAGGTATTGCAGCAGCTTTAAGGGGCTAACAGATCAAACACCATTTGGGAAATTTCAAAGGGTTGTTTCAAAAGTATCACTTTCTACCATTCCCCACTCTGCATCCTTTCTTTTTTTATATTTTGGTTCCTGATGAAGTTTCAGCTGCTCCTGAAGTCAGTTCTTGTGTTCTTGGCTATCAAAGAGCATTGCAACACCAACGTCAGAGTTAAACTAAAAAAAAAAAAAAAGCCTCTAAAAAAAAAAAAGCATCCCTTTTCCTTTGGAGATCAGAAAGTCAAATAAAAAGGATGCTGATTTGTGGAATAAAGGGTGGGATTCCCTGCTGAGACGATAGGAATCTTCTGACTTAACTGAGTTAAGATTTGAATACATTTGGCCCAGACAAGGGGAGAAAAAAAATTCCATTAGTTTTGAGAAAAGCCTCACACAGTTTCAAAAGGAAATATGTTAATATAAAAATATTTAAAAAAAGAAAAAAAAAAGATGTGTATGTGTGTTTCAGAGGCCAGGAGTTTAATACTATCAGCCAGAAGCAAAGACAGAAATTAATTTACATGACTAGCACGAAGCCTTGTCTCCTACTGCCATGACATGGATGAGGAAACAAGAGAGTCCTCCAACAGCCACACTGGATCTAGGGCCTCATGGCCATCGGAAAGCCACCCAGCCTCCACAACCAGCCATGGTCATCCCCGTGGCATTGCTTGGCCCCTGCACTGGGTAAAACCAACACCTTGTCCTTGCTTTGGCTCAAGGTTTGCTCTTGAGTAGCCCCCGGGGGTCATGCTTGGTTCCTGCTCCAGAGCTGCCCCACACTGAGGGATTGGAAGCCTCCCCCCACCTCTGTCTTAGTGTCCCCACCTCTGCAGGAACCCAAAGTGCCGGTCTCCGCTGTGTGATAGCAGAGACCCTCTGATCCACGCGGGAAGTTTAGTCCCTCCTAACACAACAACCAGATTTACATCAGCCTGACACCAGACTGCCCGTCCATCAGGATCCCTATGATAGTCAAGCAACAAACTCAATCTGCATTGATATGGTACTTCATGAAGCAGAATTTTCTGATGGTCCAGACACTTCTCCCTCTAGTATACCCCTGGGGAAGGCAATGTATTCACTAAAGCCCAAGGGAGCTGGCAGGACTGCTCTGCACCACAGAGCAGGACAGGAGACCCCCATGGCCACTAGCCTCTCCTGCCTCCAAAAAAACCACATTTTCCCACTCTGCAGCCACCTGGGAGAGCAGATGGTAACACACATTGGTTGTGGCTTCCTAACACTTGAAAAGTCCCCTACCCATCACCAGCCTGGGAAAGACGTGGCGTATGTGCCATGTCCCTTGTTCCCTGCAGAGAGCTTTCAAGCTCCTCCGTGCCTGAGCAGTGCTAAGGTAAGAGTGAAGACTCAAAAACAACCACCATAGCACAAGATTGTCCTTCATAATGATGCCTTGGGAAAAGCTGGTAGCTGGGGGCAGGTTCAGTCCAACCATGGAGTGGCTGCAGGCTGTAACGTGGGGCTGTCAGAAGAACAGCTCAGTATTAAATCCTTTTGATGGTTCTCCTGCTGAGAGGAGAGATGATATCTCATCATTAATGGAGTTGAATTAATATAAATTAGCCGAACAGCTCCTCGTCGCTTCCGTTCAGGCAGAGAAAAGGGGTTTATTGGGGAGGCAAAAGCAACGATTCCTTTCACCTCGCATTCACTCCGCCATCCATAAAGATGCTGCTGACCTCGCAGTCTTATCTCTCCTCCTCCTCTCCCCTGGCAGGACCGAGGCGATGTAAAATAAAATGATTATGTGACATCCCAGGAACGTGGGGACTGTCCACAGCACAGACCTCCGGTGACCTTTATACAAGTGACAGGTGACCTCTCTAAATCAGCCCTGGGGAGGCTTGAGATTGCCAGGAGGGCTGGAGCCTTCACAGGCCCCATGGCAGCAGCAGTGTTGCCAGCTCGAGGATTGTAACTTACAGGAAGATCAGGCTGGGGAGCAGCAGACACTTCTCTGGTAACCAGGCTGTGCTCCGAGGGCTATTTCATCTCCCTCTCTGCCATGTATCCTCCTTCTCTTTCCATCTGAACTGGGAGTTTCATCCTTCCACCCCTCTTACACACAGGCAGGGACAGCACCGAGTAAATCCTGCAGCCCTGTCCAGATTTCCAAACTGGTTTCCAGCCTGTGCACGGTCAACAATGAGCACCAGAGAAACTGCCATGAGCTGATTGCAAGAGAGCTGCCCAACTCTGCTCAACAAAGACTAAAAAAAGTACCAGTGCAGAGTTTTGAAGGCAAGAAGGGTTATTACTTTACTGAGCAGGTGATAATTATTTAAGAGCAAACCTAAACCTTAAAGCACGTTTTGGCAAGTGCTTGAAAGTGGCAGAGTGTCTGTCTGTGCGCTGGGGTGAAATGGTTCCATATGTCAGAGCATACACCTGATTCATTTTTCAAAGCTACAAAAGGCAGACAGGACAGACAATGTATATTATATTATGCATTTTTAAAAGCTACATTAAAAGAACATCATTAAGGTTGCAGAGCCAAGCACTCAGACAGTAGCTATGTCATGCCCAAGGCTGCCTGCCCAGGTTCATTTGAATCTCTCCAGCTTATGAATGTGTCATGACATAATCTAACAGTGTGTGTTCAGGTATTTTCTCCTTCTCCCCATGTTGGACATGCAATGGATGCTTTTTATCATCTTACAGAGTGTTTTCTAGCCTGTTACTGTGTTACTGCTGTAGTCATGGGCTTGTTTCACCACAGCCTGGCAGCAACATCTACAATCCGGGCTGGTGTGCACGGCAGGTTGGGGCTAACTCTACATCTTCACATCCAGGAGCCCTCCACCACGGAGCACGTGGCTGCTGGGCAAACACCACCAAGTGCCCTGTGAGCAAAGGCGTGGAGCCACTGCCCCCTCATAGAGGAGCCCACCCATGCACCCTGCGTGATTTCTGAAGGCAGAGTACGGTACCTGCTGGTACCGTAAACTGGTGCAAAAATGCCTGCATGTTCTGAGTGGAGGGAGTGTGCTGTGGCTGTCTGGCTTGAAGGAGGAAAAAAGAGAGAGAGAGAATTCAAATGAACTAATTTCTTGTTCTAAGACCTTTTCGTCCCTTTGCAGCTGCTTCTGATACAAAGGCAGAACCTTATCTCCCTGTTGCACGGATCCAGCGCTACAAACAACTGCCTTGTTGTAATGCTCAGAATGTGTGGCATCTGACGGCAGCCTACACAGAGCTGGGTCGTGAGCGGGAGGCACATTCCCTTCCAATTTCTGCCCAGCAATTTCCACCCCCCCCTCTGTTTCCTCCTTTAGCCTGCAGCTAGCTGGTTTGCTTTCCACATCCTCCCCCTGCACCGTACTGAATTGCAGCCCCACAGTCCACTTAGGCAGCGGTAGTGGAAGGAGCCTCATCCTTCTCTCTGCCAAACCTCCTCACATCTATCCCAAGCTGCGCACGGCAAACAGCCTCTTCCACCTTTGATCACAGCAGGCATGAGCTGGGTGTGCGGACAGCAGGATGGACACCTATCGCCCCATCACTGGCCTCGCAGTCCGAGCAGTGTTAGGGAAGGGGGAAGACGACAAGGTTTTAATCCATCCCAAAAAGCAGATGCTAATCAAAGATGCTGACATTTGAGCTTAGATTCTGGAGTCCTATGAGAGCAGCTCAGATGCCCAAGCCTCTAGTACTCTAAGCTGTGTCTAAGGCTCTTGTCATAATATCATCAATTTTACAAGTTTTAATAGGCCTGTATTCAAGTTTCACTTTGAGGCAGGAAACTGCTAGTTTAAAACAGAGGAGAACAGTATTGTCAGCCACAAATGTTCGAAGGAGAGAGTCTGAGCCTACACAAATGTGCTTCACCTGAAGAGAAAACAAATAGCTATTTTTTCTCTTCGTTGTTTCAGTCTGTGTTTTTGTCTACTACCTATAATGTCCTACAAAAATTACAGAGAACTGTAGTTGTCTAAGCAAATATAGTACTTCCGTGTAAAACAGGAGGAGAAAAGAGACTAGACAAACATAGGAATACTGCCAAAGTCTTGCATTCATGTGCAAGGCCTTAGAAGAAAGCTTGGAGCAAGGAACAAGTTACTACTGGAGGTAAATGAAGAGTCCATGGAAATTTAACATGTTTTCATGCTGCAGTAAGAAGGAGAAGTGGGTTAAAATGTGAAAAATGATGATCATAGGTTCCAAGATGACTAATAGTGAGAGTTTCATGTTTAACCCAGCAGTTGTCCGTGGAGGAGAGATACCTGGGCTCTCAGCTGGCCATTCAGTGTAACCCCCTAATGAACTGAGAGGAGTTGCCATTCGTGCTAAGCAGGACTGAATGTCATTTTACTAAGCATTTCAAACCACAACAGTCATTTCTAATCAACAAGAGCAACTGAAGCTGGGACACAAGAAATATTTACTGGGATGCTGATGGCCATCAAGAACCTTTCTAGACAGACATGAAGAGTCTGGTTTGCTTAACCAGGAAAAAAAAAAAAAAAAAGAGACCTAAAGGTGATACAATCATCCCAGGGTCTATCTGCCCTGACAGGAAAAGGACTACTTAAGTTGAAGGGGAGACCTGGCAAAGATCAGCTGCATAGGAACTGCATATTAATACATTTAGGTGTGAAATGTAGAGTTGGCTTCTACCCTTCGGAGCAGGAAGACTGACAACAAGCTGTTTGCATTTAGTGTGAAGCCAAAGAACTCATAATACTGGTGCTCAGGCAGAACTTCAGCCTCCATAGGACCAAGAGTGTTGCAGGTCACAGCACTGGGTAGAGAATCTCACGATGTGCCAGCACATGCTCCAGGAACACACCAGGATTTAAGGTCTCTGCACATGAGGAAGTGTGAAGCACTCACCAGGAGACATCTGAGTAGATCCTCCTGAGGATCCTGTTGTTCCCTGGCACAAGATGCCCTCAGGGAATTAAACTGGAGGTGGTCTCCACCACACCTGCATACACACTTTTCAAGGTCCCAGAATTTAGAAGCTGGGGACACTAAGGCAGGAGGTGAGAGGCACTCACATCCTCTAAGGGAAAGGAGCATTTTCTTGAGTTCATGTATTCCAGGTAGTTTGATGAAACAGATGTTTTCCCTGCCAGGATCACACAGCAACTACAGATAACTTTCGTGCCACACAGAATTCTTTCTAAATGCCCCAGATCTGGAGAGTGGGGGGAGACAGAGAGAGGGAGAAGGAGACAATCATTACTCCGACCCACTCCTCCGCGTTGTAGAAGCAGGAATTTGCTCTCAAACTGGAATGTGGCTGTTTAATAGGGCCACAGAAGTGAAGAGGCTGCATCTGTAATGTTTCTGTCAAAGCAAATGAGGTCATTAACAGACGAGTTCAGTGATGGAATTGTCTCTCGTAGTATTTATTATATGGTCCTTTTCCTGACACCTCCCACTGAGAGAATATTAAATATTTAATGCACACCAAGGCTCTGCTCATTTTTCATTCCCACTTCAGCATTTCAAGTTGGCTCCAATCTGCTGCTAGCTATAAAGTCGACTGGACGATGGACCATAATGAATTAACTCTTTGGAAGCCACTGCAGCATTTACAGGACTGCCAAAAGACTGGGTGCTTTATCATCTCTGACTCACGGGTGTGCTCTAGAATTCAATCCTCAATTCATTAAAACAAAGTAGGGAGAGGAGGTTGAGGGTGGAGAATTTGGGAAATAGGCTTCAGGATCCATAAATAAATAAATAACGAAGGAGGAGGTAGAAATGTTACCCTGTCAAGGTGACAGGGGTTTATTTACTCATTATTTCTGGAGCTGATATCTCCAAAAACAAAGGTTGCTCCTGCGTATCATAACAGTCTTCAAAATCCTGAGCATCACATCCAGATTGAACCACTGTTCCTGGGGTAAGAGGAAGGCGGAACCCTTGAGAAATAGCTCACAGCCTTGGTCATTACAAATCTAGAAGAGACCACCAAGAAAAGCAGAGCAGGATGTTTCCTATGGTATGATTCTTGCTGCCTGCTCATCTGGTAAAGACAGTCAGTCCTGCCTGGTAGCTGAGCTCTCCTAGAATGTTTATACCTGTCAACTTGAATGTCTAAACCTTCAACTGTGTTTTTGGAAGTCCCTGTCAAAACATTTAGTTAGATGGTGCTTCAAAAGAAGGCCTGTCTACTAAGGACATGCTCCTCTGTGAAGCTTTCACTAAATAGTTCCGGTGGTTACTACACCTAGAACTCCTTCTTACCATCCCTTTCCCCGAAAAAACGAAAGTCTATGTGCAAAACTATATAGATGTGATGTCTACAGTCTGCTGAAGATGTGGTTAGTGTGTGGAAGGGACCACCAAGGTGGCATCTGTCAGGGCTTCCGCTGTCCAATCTCCATTCCTTGTCAGATGGAGATATTTACAAGCAATATTTTTTGAGGGCAAGAGCTCCTTTTATTTACTTCTGTTCCGTCTTCCTACAGCATCATCAGATCTGCAGAAGCTATCACGCACGTGGGCAGAGAAAGGCACACAAGTCCAGTCAGGGCGTTTTTACCCACAAGGTAGAAATTTCAAGGCAATCTGACCGACATACACTTCTACTTGAAAAAAAGATTCCCTGGTAAATTACTCCTGCTTTCAGATTTACAAGCTCCCATTTGCTTATCTGGTTAACATTATCTGTCAGTTTTACTGAGATACCAGGAAATCTGATTCCCACTCATGGTGTGAAGGCAACCTGTATGCGCTTGACCTTTTTAATGTTTTGTAATTTGATTGGGTGGCTATTCCCATATTTCCTTGTCATCAGCCCTAGTAATCTGAGAGGCAGAAGTGGATAAGACAGCCAGTGAAAATACAAGAAAACACAAGCGGGAATTAGCTGAGGCCTTGGGATGCCAAAATTACTCAAAGTTACATCCTCACGGAGAGCGTGTGCAAAGCACAGCTCAGCTCAGTTGTGTGGCTGGGGCTGGCTGTTGTCATCTTATCGTGTTGCCTCAGAGTCTTAATTCAAGGCGAAGATCCTGGCTTCAGGCTGGAGCTCTTTGCTGATGAACTTTTAGAAGTGTGATTTTTAGTTCTTTTTTTTTTCCCCACTGTTGCTCTGCCCAGAAAGCCACAGGATGAGCACAGTTCAGAGTATAACCCTATACAGCCCTTACACTAGACATTAATCTCACAGGAAACGTTATATTGTGTTTTGGTATCAGAATGTTCAAACAACAAACTGCAAATTACAGAGGTGTCTTAGGTCTGCTCCACCTCAGAACTGGGACTGCTTAGATTAGTAAAACAAAGCTGGACAGGAACAGGTATCTCAGTAAAACCACTTCTACGCTGTTTTTGTTCTGCATTCACAAGAGCAGTTGAGCAGATGAGAGCCTGGACAAGCACAAAGTCCTTCTGCAGAGACATTGCACTTTTCCATGTAGTTTCCCCATCTACTGAATGGGAACAATGATGAGAGCAAAGTGTAACTTGGTCATTAAATTCACAAATGACAGGTTCCTAGGAGAGCAAAGTAAACGTAGAAAGTCGATTTCTAAACTTCCTTCAAAGTGTTTTCTACAGCCAGCCCCCCAAAGCTCAAATTCCCCATGTGGCTTTTTGCCAAATAAATCACACTTCTCCACAATTAAAATTCTTTTCATTCTTGCACCAGGAATCCCAGTGAAATGCCAGACGTTTTCTTGTAAGCCCTCATGGCACATGGGCATTTCTCTTCTTATGGACACAAGTGCTCGGCTCTGGGTAAGAGCTTAACAGCATCTCCTGCTGCCCTTGGCCGAGGAAAGACCATAACCAGTTGTTCAGTATGTGCAGAGTGATCCCAGAAGCAGAAGCCCTTTTTTTTTTTTTTTTTTGCTTCCTTTCAACAAACCTATCCCTACAGATCGATTCCAGGCTGGCGCAGAGTGCTGGTAAATACACCCGCAGTAGCTGCAGCAGTTGGCATTTTCAAATATTCATCTTTGCAAAGGATGGCTTTTTCTCCCCCAGTCCCTTAGCAGAGAGCTTTGCTCTTTCCCCTGCTCAAATCGCCTGCCACAGATACTCGTTTTTTGACTTAAAATATCTCCTTTCACTCTAGTGACTGTACACAGAGAGACACCAACACAGAACCTCCCCAAATCAGTATACATCATGGCAGCCGTTCAGTTTATTTATTTATGTGGATCTGGCCATCTCTTTCTCCGGTCATTAATAACATGCCATGGATTTGAATGTGCACAACTGAAAATGGCTCCTAAAGAGAGTATTCTGCTCACGGAGGAGTTGCTTGGCTTTCAGTGGCTTTCACTCACTGCTCAGAGTGAACATAATTATTCTTCTTTTCTTCATTTCACCCCAAAATAGCCTATTGATAAGAGATCAACCACAGACACCAAATTCACGAAGAGTAGATGGCATTTGATCCTTACAATGCAAGAAAACTCCAATTTTTGGGGACACGGGATCACCCAAATCAGCCAGCAAGATGAGTACACCAAGCAGCTTAGGTTGTGAATGTTTAGCTCTGGTTTTATACAGCACCCAGCAAAATGGAGCCTCCAACCAAGGACTTAATGATCCTGAAACACATTATTTTAATAACTGCTGTATAATTGAGTCAAAGTTTCATAAGGCACATATCCAGACACGCTTCTGCCCAGCACAGAGTATTGCATACAAACATTTCAGTTGAGCCCTCTTTTGCAACACTCACGTTCCAGATCTGGAGACCCTGATCACTCTTCAACCCCACTTTAGGATCCTAATATCCCAACGACCTTCCCAGGGGTTACCAATATCCTGCATTTTGCAACATCAGATCCTTGCTCTGTTCTCCGCCAGTGATTAGATGTTTCAGAAACGGAACTTCCAGTCCATTTTGAAGGAATCTTTGCTGTCTCTGAAAGCATTGTTTTTGTCTCAAGGAATTCCACCTTTAAGGATTCTTGGAAATAGCAGGAAATATGCTGACTTTGGTCCCTCAATGTTACACTCTGTGCTAATACTTTATTTTCCTGAAGTCAGAGGTGACATTCACTGTTTCATAGTATAAATGTATTTTAAAAACACAAAAACAACCTGTTGTATCTGTCCTCATGTTGTACTCAGTCCTGCCTTGGAATAATTTAAAGTTCAGGCGATATTTAACATGCCAGATAAGCCAGGAGACGGAGCGAAAACATGACAATAGTAATAGTCACCTAACGCCAAGATCAGTGTGACATCTGGGCTTTAAATAAAGTACATTTCCCTGGACCAGACAGATAAATGGTTAGGGAATATCCATCAAGTGGGTCATTATAGGGATATTTCTCTTTATGTGGTAGTGCTCAAGGATTGGGATGGAAGGACTAATGTCTGCAGATGGGTATGTCCTACGCTACGAAAAACAACATACTGAGACTAGTCTGAGACTAGACTCTACTCTGCCCTAGTGAGGCCATATCTGGAATATAGCATCCAGATCTGGGCTCCCCAGTTCAAGAGAGAGAAGGAAATACTAGAGAGAGTCCAATGGAGGCAACCAGGATTATTAAGGGACTGGAACATCTCTCTTGTGAGGAAAGACTGAGAGACCTGGGGCTGTTTATTCTGGAGAAGAGAAGACTGAGAGGGAATCTTATTAATGTTTACAAATAAGCAAAGGGTGGGTGCCAAGTAGAAGGGCCCAGTCTTTTTGCAGTGGTGCCCAGTGATAGGACAAGGGGAAATGGTCACAAATTGGAACACAGAAGTTCTACGTCAACATGAGGAAAAACTTCTTTGCTGTGAGGGTGATGGAGCCTGGAACAGGCTGCCCGGGGAGGTTGTGGAATCACCTTCTCTAGAGATGCTCAAAACCCACCTGGACACGTTCCTGCGTGGCCTGCCCTAAGTGATCCTGCTCTGGCAGGAGGGTTGGACTCGATGATCTCCAGAGGTCCCTTCCAACCCCTAACATTCTATGATTCTATGATTCTGTGATTGCTTCTACAATTCTATGATTCTGTGGTTGTGATTCAGCTTGGATGTAGACACGGTCCACTTTTGTGGATGACAAGTGACCATACACATAATTATTATATGCCCCTCGTGGACTGAGACTCTGTCAATTCAGCACAGCCAGACGGGACGGTGACTGGTCATCTAATGGTGATAACATTGGACTGCGAGAGCAAAAAGCAGCAGGACACCCAAATCCCACTGATAGTCAAAGGGTGCTGGACAGCTTCACGGGTAGCTCCTGACCTACATCTAAATCAGTCCTGCTAATGAAGGGCAGGGAAGTGACCTGTTCTTGTTCAAATAAACAGCATATCTTTCCTCCTCTCTTCCCCTAACTCCTTTTTTGCCTTTTCTTTCCTCTCTGTCTCTTGAGCACTGATGCAAGAATTCCAAGCAACATCAACCCTGATGTAACTCCATTTGATTTAGTGGCAGCTGGAGGCTATTCTTAGCCTGCCGTCATGCTGAATGGCAGATGCTATGAAAGTCCTGTTCTTGACCTGACAAATCTCAAGTTAAAATAAAGGTAGTAAAGACCTTTAGACACAAGAGCAAGCCAACGAGAGAGGAAGAATCTGGAAAGCTCCCCTTGAATTTAAACAGTAAGGATACCAGGCACATTTACCATGTTCTGGATTACAGTAGATAACAGCTCTCTGGAGCTGAGAAAACTGCTAGATCAGGACAGTGAGAGTAATGCTAGCTGCTAATGTAGGGGCACAGACTTCTTGGGTGTCTGGTTAGGTCATGTGCCAATGATGGAGTTACTGCAGCAGGTCCATGGCAGTTGGATCATGGCCGTTATAACCAGGCAGACCTGCCAAAGGTCCAAGGGCTGCAGAGAGAGAGACATCAGCAGAGCTCTGTGGAAACATGGATTCTCCGTTCACCAGCAGTTCCCTCACAATGAGGGTGAAGAGAAGAGTCTAGAGGCCAAAAGGCAGCTATTGTGCTTGGTCACCTCAGGTTTTTATTTTTAAATTCTGAAAAGTCAACATCAACCTGCCAGGCAAAGTACTTCAGTTCACTTTGGAGCATTTTAATTAAAGTGAAACGATGTTTTGAAATGTCAGATTAATTTGTACTGAAAATTCTGAATGTTCATTTTGCACAGATTGAAAGAAACACTGAACGTTTAACATATTTTTTTTTTATCCAGTTTACCTAAAGCGGAGATTTCATAACAATTTCCTGAAACTTGGCATAAACTTTGACCCAAATACAAAAGTTAGCTCTTAAAGGTGAAAAGGAACATTCTTAAGTGAAGAGAAGACGATTCCCACTCAAAATAATCTGCTTTATCTACTAACAGGTTGGCTCCTTGGGACTTACTTTCACAGGTATCCTTATTCACGATCAGCCCTTCTCAGCTCAGTGCTCATACAGCCACATTCCTGTGTGCTTTGGCAGGATCGGTGCTGAAGTAATACGGATTTTTTACTAAATATTGTTCCTGATTTTTTTCTATGTAAATCTCCAAAATAGTGTGCAGCAGTTTCATTGCCTTGGGTGTCTGCAACAAAGCTATTTAACCAACATGGACTGGGATGCTGCAGTTTTCAGTCCTCTTTGAGGAATCTCGGTATTATCTCCACTGAAGCAGTTGCTATTGAAAGTTGGCTGCTCTTTCTGTTTAATTTGGACAACACCAGGACAGCTGGTATCTGTGGTCATAGCTCCACTCCAAATGTCAGCTGGTGTTATGCTGGCCGAGGATCCTGCTCAGCTGAGGCTGCTCCCACATCTGTTCTCTAGTTTTTCAGCATCTTAAAGCACTGCATGGAAATATGGCAAAGTACAGGACTTATCACATGCAATAGAGCATTATAAAGTGATGGACTGAGGAGTCCTTTCATTGATCTCAGGGCTGTGTCTCAAACCTTTGATCGGTTGTATCGCTTCTCAGCAAAGTGGGACTGGTGCATAGGGCAGGACGGTGGCAGCTCCTGTGCTCTTGGCCCTGTGGATCCACTTTGACCTTGTCTGAGTCAGGCCTCAGTTGCCATGGCCGTAAAAGCACGATAAGACTATTTACCGCAACGTGCTCAAATACGGAAAGTGTCAAGGATCATCCTGATTAATGGCTGGAGATGATGTCAGAGAGGAAGGAGTTGCGCATAATAAACCAGATTTTTTTTTCGTGTGGCTGCACTTCAGTTACAAGCTGCAACCTTGCAACTTACTCAGGGCTTTTTTTGGTGGTTTCATGCGAACGAAAGAACGTGCTGAACTGCTGTCTCTTAGAGAGCAAGTGCTCGGCCATTGTTCTGGTGAAATGGAGAAAACACATGAGGACATCACCCATGCGTAAGGAGGCTGCCCAGGGGCATTAGCACACCTAACTCTCTTTGGTTCCCTCTAGAGTCAGATGGAAAGACAGCATCTTCCAGGGACCTAAAGATGAAGTTTTGGGAACCTCATCTTTAGTTTCCCAGGCAACTAGTGACAGGACAAGAGGACATGGCCTGAAGCTGCACCAGGGGAGGTTTAGGTTGGATATTAGGAAGCACTTCCTCATGCAAAGGGTCATTAGGTGCTGGAATGGACTGCCCAGGGAGGTGGTGGAGTCGCCATCCCTGGAGGTGTTTAAGGAAAGATTGGATGTGGCACTTAGTGCCATGGTCTAGCTAGGTGTGGTGGTGTTGGGTCATAGGCTGGACTTGATGATCTCGGAGGTCTATTCCAGCCTCAACAATTCTGTAATCCTGTGATTCTGTGAACTAGGCTACCAGCTCAGCCTGGCTCAGCAAATGGAGGGTGGATATGAGATGTGAGAAGGGTCAAACAGCATTTACAAAAATCCACTGTGGTAAGATGCAAAGTAAGTGGGTCATTACTGCTGGGAGCCCAGGCTGGCACCGGCTACGACGTAGCTCAGTTGGGCATTTTCACTGTCAGAAGATTTGCAGCCTCACTCTCTCCAGCCCTGGCAAGATGTGGTGTTTGTGTTGACCTTGGCTTGGTTTCCCCACTGCTCATGCTGGCGTTTGCACCAGTGCCAAGTAGAGGGAGAGCACAACTGCTGTGGTGCAGCAGCATTTTGCATCCTCTCCAATGAGAACACACAAAGTGTTTTACAATTTCACCCTCTCAAACCCAAAACAGGACTGAAGGTTAGGAAGAAGCAGGGCCCCTGTTATTTGCACTGGCACATAAAATTGAGCATAACAGCATCAGAAAATAAGATCCTAGTCCTTACAGAGAATTGTTATACCAAGTTCACATAAGAAGAAAAAGTGCTGTTTCCTGATCTTGGTTTTCTTGGTAATATAACTTAGCAATACAGTTCATTACTTCGTCCTTGTGTTCTCCAAGTCATGTATTTTATGGTTCATTTTTACTTGTTTTTGTTTCTGATTGCGTGTACGGCTTTTGGGAGTTAGCTTTCAGTTTTGGGGTGGGGTGATTTTTCTTCTTTCAGAACAGCTTTAGCTGTCATTTCTGCAGCCACAGTATCTGGGGAACTCTGTGGAAACCAGTCTTCAGAAAAGATCAGGATCTGTGTCTGCCCGGGAAGCAAATCCAAGAGGATCAGCCCTCTGCAAGACCTACCCTCAAAAAGTGTGATGTAGGGAAAAAGGACCTGATGGTCTGACTGCTGGAGAGGCTATAAACTCACGTCCCCTGAAGAAGTCTTCTCATCTGCTACTGATGCTGAGGGTCTCGCTCCTCCTTTGTTCTGACACAGCACCTAACACACAGCCCTCATCCAGGACCACGCTCTTGATCCTTCCAGTAATAAACAAGGTGCCATATTTCACCATAGATCAAATGTATCAGTGCAGAATTGCAGTCTGCAGCGACTACGATCCGCTAAAAGAGAGGCCTCTGAATGGAGGCTTGGAGTCCTCTTTGCATCCTACCTGGAGCAATTATGTGCATTCCCATGTGCATAAACCAGTCAGTACTGGTGGACTTGTGCTGCAGTGCTGTGGAAAAATAGCATTTTCAAGCGTAACCTTTACAGCTCAACCATTTCCTGAGTGTTAGCATCGTGTTTGGTACCTGTAGAGCTGGATCAAAGAGCAGCAAAGCTCCTGTGGTTTGTGCCAGCCCATGTCTGTGTGGGAGATTAGACTGGAAATAAGGAAGAGACTTTTTATGATGGGGGTGGTGAGACATGGCCCAGGTTGCCCAGAGAGGTGCTAGATACCCCATTCCTGGAAGCATTCCAGGTCAGGCTGGACAGGGCTCTGAGCAACCTGCTCTAGTTGCAGATGTCCCTGCTCACTGCAGGGGTGTTGGACTAGATGACCTTTAAAGATCCCTTCTAATCCAAAACATTCTGTGATTCTATGATAGTTGTACATCTGCATCTCAATGTGCCAGGAGGCAGGGAAAGCTCTGACAGGAATAAGTTTTGCCCTTGAAAGACTTTGTTTCCTCTGGATTTTGCTGACTGGGATCTCCAGCTAAGGATTTCCTGAAGTCTGAAGCGTTTCTAAGAGCTATTGTAAGTGCCTCAGATGCCAGAGTTCTCATGAGCAGATTTCCCCTGCTGCAGTATTGCTCTCCCTCCTCAGCAGAACTGCTTGTCTTTACAAAACTTGTCAGAGAAGATGTGAGAGCAGCACTTTGTCAAAGCTTGCTGGAAACCAGCTAAACTCCCCAAATGTACTGGAAGGGAAGAACAGACCCACCCAGAGCATAAACTTAAGGGTAAAGCTTATAGGAAGAAGCAGTATCTTTTACAAATCCAGCTGATATTATTGAAGAAAACTTTCAGGAGCACAACAGCTTCTACTGTGCACAAAGCAGAAAATGTGAGACTTTGGGCTATGAAATCGAATCTTATCAGTAGAGCAGGATCAAGCTCCTGAGCACCCTGCCATGCTCCAAATTGGCTGCATGACGATGTTTCCTCATTTGCCGCTGGGGATCCCTGTAACTAAGGGAATCGTTTTGTTTTGCAGTTTGAGAAGGGAATCAAATAGTTGAACTCTTAGTAAACATGCAAACACAACTGGTTGTCTTTGATGATTTGTTAGTTTGGACCTGAGCCACGAGACCTAGGGATTGCAGTCCAAGATCCTAGAGCTCCGATGGCTGACAGGCAGAGCAGCAGATCAAAGTCAGGATGAGTGAAGCTCATTATCAGTTGGAGAGGCAGCCAGAGGGGTTTCCAGGTGGAATCTTCTCAAAATATCTCCTGACCATTTCGAATCTGGCAATCTTGGCTGAACCTGAGTCACTTACTTAATAAAAATTCCATGTTCAGTCCATAGAAACGCTTCCAGCACAATTAGATCAATTTCCTCTAAGTAGCAATAAATGTGTTTTCCTTTAAAAGGCCAACACAAGCACATTATCACAGGCTATAATCCCCTTTCTCTCTATTAGCTCAAAGTACATCCTAAAGGCCAAGGGTCACAGCTAAAGACTAATCAGTCTCATTAGCCTGTCTAATTTATCTTAACTAGGGGGACACAAACACACTAAAACTGTTAGGGAGACTTTTTGATCAGGATATGGGAGTCATTCATCAGGGTCCTGCAGCTTCCAGAGACAGGAAGCAGAGAATCGACTGAGGGACAAAGCCATTCTCCAAGGATGCTCTGCACCGAGCTGCACCCACGCAGGCAGGACAGGGTGGAAACCCTCCCAGAGGCTCACGCTGTCTGGGCAACATCCCAGCAGGCTGAGGGGAGAGATATGGAAAAGAATGTCCTTCTTGTCTCACCCACACGCCGCCCAGCAGCTCAGCGGCTTCCTTGCTCAGGCTCTGCTTTGACACTGCAGGCACTTGCTGGACCTGGGAAGGGTTTGAGAGGGTCTGGTTAAAGTTTAACTCCTCCCCAGCTGCGAGGGCCCTGTCAGCCACCACAGTGACTTGGGAACATAAGCTGCCCCTCCTTTTATGATTGGACTCGATGATCTTAAAAGTCTTTTCTAACCTAAACGATTCTACGATCCCTTCTCTCACACTCATCACTTCTGTCAGCTCCCAGCTCTCAGCACCTTCCCAGCTGTATCACATGCTGCTCTTGCAGCTTGGTAGGGGACAGCCGACCCCTCCCTGCTCCCTGCCGGGAGGATGGACAAGGATGAGAAGGGACATTGCTTAAATCCAGATGGAAGCAGCACAAAAATGAAGCAAAAAAAAAAAAAAAAAAAAAAAAAAAGAGGGCCTGGGCCCCGGGGTGGGTTTCTTTNGCAGTTTTGTCTGTGGTTGTCCAGATAGGTGTTTTAGATACTACCAGCCCAACAACTGAGCCCTGCTCCTGAACCTCACTCTTCACTGTTAGCCGGCAATGTGAATTACCTCACAAACTATTGTCCAGGTACTGGGCTTTAATAGTCAAAGGCAACAAAGCTGAGGCCAGTTTCCAGGGGAAACCCTCAGGCTAGCTTCCAGCCCTAAGGCTCCAACCCATATTGTCATCCTGAATGCTCCTGGATGGGAGGAATTTCACAATTTGTGCTGCCAACACATCTTTGCTGGATATTAAAAGACATGGAAGATTTCTGCTAGGAAAAGAAGGAAACATAGATTATTTAAGGAGTTTCAATAGGAAGAGGCTGGCCAAGCTTTAAATCAAAGTCACCTCTTGAGACCCTGCTGAGAGAAAGGAAAAGGTTATCCCTTAGATTCCTAATTCTTTCTTAGAAATACGTGGCTCCAGAATAGTAGCATTTCCAGTGACAGTCAGCCAAAGAAAGGAAAGCTATTAGACCCTTTTCCTCATGCACAAGCCTTGCTTCTGCGTCTTCACCCTGCCCTCCACGACACTGTGATGTCCGAGTGCCTTGGGATGCAGCCGTGCAAACAGAGATGAGCTGTTCAAATTCAACCGAAGGCCAGCCGCTGCATGGACCTTTCATCCCCCAGCCAAGGGGCTGCTGCCAAGGACAATGGTCATGGCAGAAATGCTATTTGGGCACCCATCTTCCTCCCTCTCCGTTGTTCACCTGCCCCGTGTAGGACATAAGCATCAAATCTTAAACAGTGGAGATTAGGAGGCTGCCAAAGGACTTGTGGCCTGGGATTTCACCGCGGGGAGGGAAGTTCGAGGTGTGTAACATCACATAAACAGGTTAAACTTGGGAGGTGCAATGACTCTGACAAGTGGATTTATAAAGTGTCACAGCAGTTTGTGTCACCCTGTCCTATTTTTTGTCATCCACCTTCCCACTTCTGAGATGGTTGAATGGGAAATATTTAGGGGAAAATCAGCTTCACCGTGCCTTTCATTGCACATGTGTATTCATGCCATGCTGCCCATCCAGGCTAATGTGGGAAGAAGAGTGGAGAACAGAAGAGAAGAGAGGTGAAGATCCTCAGTACTAACTCAAATGCTGGAGCTATCTCTAGTTCACTATTTCTTTAGTCCTGAAGGTGAACTGTAGCAGGCAGGAGAAAACTGCGGTCAGGGCTACGTGCCTCAGCTTCTGTGGCGCCACTGCAAGCATGGGTGCAAGAGCTCCTTATTCAAACAACCAGCTGAAAAACTGTGACCATCGTAATTCCTGTGCACAGAAATTGGGTAGATACTTTTTGAGCAGGAAATCTTCACAATGCCAGTCTGTCTGGCACATGTCCTCTCCACCAAGGGAAAGTCAATTCTCTCATCTCAGGTACCCATACAGCTACGTGCAACTTCGAAGGTGGTAAGAAAAACTCCTGTTCATCCCAGTCCATCAAAGCAATCAAGCACATGCTTAATTTTAATGACAAGCTTACAGCTGTTAAAGCTAAGAACCAATGGATAGTGAGATTTGAATGGCCACTTAATCTCCATTTAAATGTTTAGTGACATTGTCTCTCTTTTTTCTTTTCTTTGTGAAGCCACCCACAAGTTTTTGACGAGAAAAAAACTTGTTCAGTTTTACTCATGTGGCCAGCTCCTTTGAGCAGGATACAAATCACTCGGCATACCTTGTCCAGGCTGGGCACCTTATCTAAGTTGGTAGCCCCAGTTTCTTCTGTAATCAAGAGAGGAGAAGGATAGTTCTAAAGGAGGATTCATCTTTTCTATCTAGGCCAAGCATTTCAAGGCAGATGAATCAGTTTGTGGAGATCCCTGTCTTTTTCCCAGGACAGCCAAGGAAGTCTAGACTGTTAGTCTGAATTAGTCACTCAACTTCTCAGCAGCAAAAACATTGCAGCCTAGGCATTTTTTAGGCAATAAGGTTAGGTGAGATAAACCCAGGTCTCACTCTCAGAGTCACAGAAGTCTTGCTGGGCAGTGAGTTATTAGTGAGTGATTCCCTGAGAGCAAGGGTGGGAAATGTTGACTCCTGTTCCCAAGCTCTGCTCACAGCCATCTCCCACTTCATTAATGAAGACACACAGATGGAGTTAGGAGAGAAATATACAGTCAGGTCCTTGTCTTTCTCCACATGTAGAACCTTGCAGAGCCAGATTCCCAGTTGAAGACCCTGCCTTCCATCTCTCAGGCATATTTTTTCTAGCGTTAATCAGAGGGTGGAGCGGAAGCACTCGTAATGTCCTGGCAATAAGGAGGAAGGCAAGAAGTGGGGATGCAGAGGAGGGAGGGAAATTCATTTGTTGAGATGATGGAGTGACTCCTTCAAATGAAAAATTACTAATGATTAAAACAATGTTTGAGATTGTCCTTTTACATTTTAAAGGTGTATTATCCCAGCCAAAGGGGTCCAGTACTCAGCACCTCTCCTACTGATTACCATCTAGCTTTCCATTTTCATATAACCTTGAAATACAAGAAAGTCAATGTATGCACAAGGATTCTCTTTTTTGGATGGATCAAATGATGTAAAATGAATCTTTTTTTTTTTTCCTTTAAGTCTATCATCCTTTACCTAGAATCTATGTCTAAGTCCCATCCTACACTATTTGCCTTTTAGAAGAATGAGAGGAGGCTCTGTGCCCACCCAGTATGCTTTGTGTTTCTGGTGGTCAGAGGTAAATCACAGAATCACAGAATGGTTTGGGTTGGAAGGGACCTTTAAAGCTCATCTAGTCCAACACCCCTGCAGTGAGCAGAGGCAGCTTCAACTAGAGCAGGTCATTCAGAACCCCTTCCAACCTGATCCGGAATGTTTCCAGGGATGGGGCATCGACTGCCTCTCTGGGAAACCTGGGTCCGTGTCTTGTCACCCTCAGTGTAAAAAATTTCTTCCTTACTTCTAGTCTATCTATAAAGACATCTTCCACCTCACCTTCTGTTTATCCTTATATCTGTCTATCCTACATCTAGTCTATCTAGTCTATATCTAGTTTAAATCTATTGAATACAGGAAAGCAAAAAAAAGATTCCTCTTTCTTTTATTTTATATCTGACTTGGTATTTGAGAATGTTCAAACCTCTCACTCCTTGTCTGAATGAAGACATTTTATAGTACTTAATTCCCACAGCAGCAACTGATGGCTTTACTCTGCCTCTAACTCCTCCTCCTCCTCCTTGTCTTCACGGCACCCATGCTGTTCTTCCTACAGCGGCACCGCAGCATTTCCTTTGCTGGAGATCACATTGGCTGGTTATTTTGCAATGCAGATAAACCCTCTGTGCATCATTTCCAGGGGAGAAAAAGAGAATAGAAGATCCCCTTTTGGAAATCAGCTTCTTTCTGACACGCTGACTTCCACTTCACAAAAGAATTGCACACCACATCCTTCCATTCCAGATCTTATATCCAACAAGCTTTTGCTGACTACATAACCTTCACTAACCTGAAATTCCTGAGTAGTCCCAGGAGCTCAATGCATCTTGGAATAAAATTTTTGTAATGTCATTTAAGGGTATTCCTAATCCAGAATTATTGAGGAGGCCTGGGTCATGGGAATTGCGTTTGACACTTGACAAATACTTGGCTTTGTGTAAATGGACAGGCCACTGAAATAACTGCCTTTGGATGTCACATGAAGAGAAATTAATTCTTTATTAACTTCCGCAATGATAATCTAATAAACTCATTTGGTCTACTAGTTTCAGCACTTAAAGTGCTCACTCAATTGGATACAAATAGATTTTTTTTCTTCCCCTCTGGAACAGTGCCTCTGTGGTGTGCGAAGGGACATCAGTGTGAAAAGCCACACTTTGGAACATGGTGGACATGTTCAAGTCCTGCTACTGCTTAGCGTGAGAGACAGGCACAGCATAAAGACACTTAGCAGTGGCCAGGAAAATGCTTTATTAGGAATAAAAAGGGGATTTTATTAAAAATTCATGTTTTAAATAAATTTGCTTTGACTTGAATTCCAATCTCTTTATCAGGTCTTCTAAAATAATACACAAGTATTTTAGTACTACAGCACAAGACGTTAGTCCTAGACAGATTACGACTCTTTTCTGGATGTCATACAAATACAAAGAAAGTTAGAGTTCCTGTCCTAAAGTACTAGTGGCAAATGCTAAAAATAAAAACGGAACTATGTGGACCAAGCAAGCCTCTAATTCTAGAAGCCAAGCATGACCGACAAGAAAATAAAGCTGTAATATGTGACTCGAGTGTCAAATCAACCCAGCCATTGCCACTTTGAGGTTGAATTTCAAATGTCAAGCCACAAGCTGCTCCAAACTGACCAGGAACCATGTGCAAAACAAACAAACAAAAAGGCTGCACAACACCCAGCGAAACATGACCTCGCTCTGCTCACTTCAGGGGACGGACCTTCCCACCGAGAGAAGAGGGACACTGGCTGATCCGCCCAACGCGTTTTCTGTGCTGTTTTCCTATGTGCCTGATTCTGCTGACGGGGACTTCAGAGTGTTCAAGGAGACTGCTTCGCCATCAATAAGCTCATACAACCATGACCTTTTTCGTATCAGTGCAAACTACAACCACTGTCCTGGTTTGAGTTAGAACAGAACTAATTCTGTTCAGCGATTTTACTTCTCAGCTCTGTCTCTTCTAAGCAGCTGCACTTTCTGAAGTTAACAGCAGATTTTTGCAGACAGCCTCTGCTTCCCACAGTGATAATGCTCCACGCTTACAGTTACTACCAAGGAATGGTGTGTGCAAGGAGACTCTTGCTCATCCTTGCTCCTGCACAGGACAAGGTCGCTGCTAAATCTTGTGCCCCACGTTGGGGATTCAGAAGGTAAAAGGCCACATCTACAGGGAGGAGTGGCCAGGACAGGGGACCCCAAACTGACCAACGAGGGATTCTATCTCCTGTACTTCATATTCAGTATAAAGCTGAGGGATCATGAGAGTCAAGCTCTTCTACTGTGGCCAGCATCCGAGGAGGACTCTGTCCATTCTGCCTCCTAACCTAATCCATGCATTCCTGAATCCAGTTCCAGAATCCAGCTCACGAATCCAGTTCCCGTCTGCCACTGAGTCCAGTCTGGGACATCCCCAGTGCCTGCTTCACAGCATCAGTGGTGTCAGCGACATAATTGCCATCAGAGGGGTTGGGTACGATATTGATTTTGTATATATTTGTATATGTTTCATTCTATCATCACTATTTCACGAAAGCTGGTTTAATTTTATTTTCCAGCCTTCAGTGTCTATCTCCCTCATTGCTTCTCTCTTCCAGCTTGGGGAGGGGAGAGGCATTAATAGAGAGCATCTGTCATTTGTTTAGTAGATGACCCAATCCTAGCCCTTGACAACACCAATAAACCTGGATTTGATCAGAACATCTATACCTCACCTCTGTTGCTTGTCCTACACCCACATAGCACTTCGCCACCAGTTGTACAGCCCAATGGGAGCCAGCTTAAGAAGCCAAGCTGAGGCATACTTCTTGCCAGGGAGCGTTCGTTACACTGCCTCTTGGTGCAGCACAGAAAAAATATTTCATTTGCAAAAGCCAAATATTTATTAGTATTTGCTAACTGAGTTGTTCCATAACAACATGAAAAATAGTGAAGCCTGAGTCTGTCAGTTCCATGCAAATATATAATTTGCACAGGAATATATAAATATATGTATGCATATTTACTTCTGATTAGTGGCAATTATCCCATGAAAGAGATGCTGGAAATAGAGCATGGGTTTTCTGGATTGCCTTAAGTGTTGGTAGCTTCTCTACTGCTCTCTTTTCAGAGGCAATGCAAGGCAGAGAACTTCTCCAGCTCCCTGTGACCTCCTTTCTGGCTTCACTATGGAGCACCCCGGGAAGTCAGGGTCCATCACCAAATGGGCTGATTTCTCTGGGTTCTTACACAATTGAAGGAAAAAGAGATTTAGGGTTATCCAGAGAGCTCAGATGAGCTTCCAGCTCTGTATTAGCCTCAGTAACTAACATCAGCTTTGCTTCCTGACCACTTCTGAGACCAAAGTAACTGGCTGCCCTTATTTTGGAGTATCATTCTCACTGGCAGTATGACGCTGTGGAAGACCTGAGCCTTGTTGCCTACATAGCTTCATAAACAGGATTCTGCTTCTTTGTGGGGAAAAAAAAAGAAAGGAGAAAAAAGGCATTTTAAAAATCTGCACTAGTGATGGCAAGTTGGAGACGCTCCCGAGGCAGCCTCCCTGCTCTCTGCCCTCACTCTAATGTGTAGCTTTGCATCTCAGTCTCTAGGTTTGTCCCTCACCATTTATTCCTCAGAGTTCAGCTCTGAACATAATCCCTAGGTGCATATCGAGCAGACTCACTAAATCACAGAAAATTACCTAGCAGAGATCACCAAAGACCCTGCAGTCCTTTCCTCCCATTCTGCCTGTGCTATTCCCAGCAGATATTGTCTAGTCTGACACGGATGTTGTGTTTGTCAATGCTCAGGAGGAATGCACTGTGGCCTACAGCCTGGGCTTCAGTTCTGCTAATACCGCGGGCTCTATCAACACTCAGAAGCCAACCTCTGCTGCTGTCAGGGTGGGAAACTAGTGTTTGTGACATGCTTCACTGTTTGCTCAGGTCTGTCTTGCTGTAGCCTTGGCCAAGTTCTCCATCTCTGCCTGTGAAAAGCAGCTGTTCATTATAGGCCACTTTCCACTTCCTCCTGATGCTGGATAGAAAATCTGTGAAGAGGTAGCAACCATCCCCTTGTTTACAATATATTTTTATATATCTCTCCAGCAGCAGCTGACGAGGGGGAACACCTTAGATATGAGGTGAAAATCTGCTTCTCTCACTCAGAGACCTGCTGTTATTGCTGTCTGCCACACAGGTATTCTTAATATCACAAAAGCGTGGATGCTGGATCCTGAGATCTTCAAAGATCATAAACATCATGCTGGCAAGTTTGGGCGTTTGTTTGGGGTTTTATTTCAGGTTGGGGGAAGTTTTTTTTCTTACAGAATGATGATGTTTCCCACAGCTGTAGAATGTGCTACTCATTTCTCCTGGATGGACCCCTGGTTTCAGGGACCATCTGCTGCTTTTTCTAAAACTGATGCCGGAAACATCTCTCCAGCTGGAGAAGCTGGTGGGTATCACAACACAGCCTGCAGCGGTAAAGAGCCAGGATGCAAACCCAAGTGCAAAGGCCCCTGCAGCGGCATGTTTGGCTGCTGTGTAACACCACTGTCCTGTCCTGTCCCAGGCAGGTAGAGCACTCTCAAACCAGGCTGGTCTTCTGCTGCGGTGCAAATCTCCTACTGTCGTCTACCAGGAAAAGAGGATTTCAAAGATGAAATTCCAGGCAGTGCAATACTTTCCAGAGCTCAGTTAGTTTTGTAATCCCCTGGAAAGCAGTTTAGGAGCATAAAACTCATTTTACCAAGTAAATCAAGGCAGAGGTTAGCAACAGCTTAACTTAACCTATGTAATGGACGAGGAATGGTGCAGGCTTACAACATCGCCATGAAAGCACCAGCCACTTGCAACCGAGATAACTAGGAACAGAAATCTGCTGTGTGGGAAGTGGTCTAAGAGACACCCTTTCCAGTTCAGGAGCCATCATGTCTGATTGTTGGACAGTGACAAACCTGCTTTGTTACTGGAACGCTCTTGTTTTCATAAAGAGGAATGAGAATCATGAGGACGTTAAAATCAAGAGCAAAAATCTCTTGCATTAGGAAAACAAACTGCTTCCTCCAGGCTCAGAGAACACTCATTCGTTACTGAGTCTTGTTTGCAAGGAAATTTTAAGCAAATGTTGGTAATAACAGGACACAATGGAAAATGATAGTCCTGTATGGTTTTCCTATTGCATTAGTTCAGATCTACTCGTACCACCTGCTTCATTTCACCTTTCTCCCACTGATATCTCCTGGAGATTTCAGGACGACCTCCTTACATCTATATTTGGGTATAATTTGAGTGTAATTTGATACGTAATTAGGGTAGAATAGAAGACTGAGTATTTAACTACCCATACATCTCTCTCTAATTTAAATAATTCCTAATATATCTAACTAGTTTGCCTCATACTGCACTGATGTGTATTGAACTGGGGATAATGAAATAAGAAATGTGAGGGGGGAAAAATGTTAGTTCAGAGTCGGAAGATCACCAATTAATGACATGAAAAGCCTTGTGGGAATATCTCTACGTTTAATGCCCCTTCTGCTTCGAATATAATGTGGCCATAGTCTCTGGTGTGAGGGCTCTCAGAACAGGCTTTAGAACAACTCAGGTTTCTGGGAAGCTGTCTCAACATGATCACATGTCCCACAGCTTTTGAGCAGGGCTTAAACACACAGAGGGGAAGAAATAAGATGAATTTCACCCTCAGCGAGCTTCAGTCATGTCTTAGACATTGCATTTAAGAGGGAAAGAAACTGTCTTTTGCAGTTAGATCACCCTCTTTCTCTCTGTTGCATCTAGAGAGAAGGCAGATTATTGGTTTAAAAAGGGAGCCTAAATTTGAGATGGTTAAAATTGGGCGAGTTCAGCTCTTTGGTGTGTGACTGTACATCCCGGATGACTCTTTGTACCCTGTCACGGGCAGGGAATTGTTTAGCTGTTCAACAGGAGCTGGCTGGTGAAACTGCACTGCTGGATTTCATCCTGCAACATGGGAAATACTTCAGCACATTCCTCTCTTTGACAATATAAATTGTCCCGCTCATGCTTAAACTGGGGCAGGTGCTGACGGATGCACTGGCAGGGGACAAGTCAGATGTGGCTACTCAGCTGAGATTTCACAATGTCATTCTATCTGCATTGAGGGGGGAGCATGTGTAAAATGGAAATTCCTGACGTTTTTGAAGGGTAAGAAAAGGTTAATTTTGAGAAGGACTAAAAGTTTTATTATGATATTAGTTGGCCTCTTTCACCCCATGTAAAATAAAGCCATTTAAATGGTATAATTTTAGTATGGAAAATATTGAAAATAGAGTACAATGTAGCCTAATGCCAGCTGGCTATTGGAAGAAAACGTGGCCATGGAAGTTAACCATTCCATTCAAAACTGCAACAAAATCCACTCTTTGCGATGGAATGCTTTAATTTGGATGGATCATTACTCTCAGTGGAAAGCTATTTTTTTCAAGAAATTTTCAATCCAAACAAGAGTATAGCAAAAATCAGCCCATGCATGAGATCCCGGCCAGCCTGGGCTCCCATTTTCCATGAGCTGGTGCAGAACCAACACTTTTCCCTATGACAAACCCTGGGGCAAAAGCATATCTCAGCTGAATACTCTCGACTGTCAGGTCACCTCCCTGTCCAGCTTAGGAACATTGCTCCACAATCTTTCACACTTCTAGGACAGCTAAGGGGGCTGGTGAAATCCTCAGCGCTAACTTGCAGCATCTTCCGGGGGGCAGCTCCCAGCCTTGCTCCCATCACATCACTGCATTCCCGACGCGGTGAGGGCGTCCGGAATACCCCCCGCTCGCTGGCTCACACGCTCCCTCCCCCTTCCTTGTCAGGGTTTCTTTCTGTGCAGAACAGATGGGCACAAGCTGTTTGGGAACCACCTCCCTTCCCTCCCCCAGACTCTGTGGAAAGATGCATCACCGGAGCCGGGAGCAATCCCCTCCCGGCTGCGGCACAGCACCCTTTTCAGTGGGGCAGGTAAAAGTTTAACCAGGCTGTCTTTCAGCGGTGGAGGCAGAGCCGCCTTTCATAGCCATGATAAATTGCTCCTGTCAAAACTACATGAATGCTCATATTGAGAAGCTCTTCTTTCTTTCTTTTTAACTTTTCCCCTCTCTCCACGGTGTCTCCAGTCACACGGCGTCTCTCGGTTGTTAGCCAACATTTAATGCCCACTTAGTCAAAGGGCACTTCCACTCCTTCTCGTCTCTCTGTCCTTTCCCCTGGGGCTGCTGGGGCTGGATTGTCTCAGAAATACTGAAAGGGAATAAAAATTTTAAAAGGCAGGGTGAGGAAAAAAACTCTTTAATATTTTTAGGGCTTTGGATTTCATTTGGGTGCTTCCACCAGTAGTCCCTAACGAAAGCAATTGTAGGATGGAGAGGTGGACAGACAGATATCTTCAAAGGAAGTTTCCAGTTGTCAGCATGTTGTAAGATAATAGATCAGTTGTATTTTTTAATATTATCCAAAAGTGATAACGAGTGTATAAAACAAAACAATGCAGCCCACCTCCTCTCCAGCAGTGGAGCAGCAAGATCAAAGCATACTGGAGGTGTCCCAGGGAGGCAGAGCTTGCCCAGCCCTTAACACAATCCTAAGGCCTTTCCTCATCTGTCAGCGGGTGCCTTTGCTCCATGGGTGCCCCAGAGCAGAAGCTAGACCTGTAGCTGGTGGAGCCTGGAGTGGATGCCTTGGCCATGGAATTCCCCCAGATTCATTCAAAATTGCCTGGTTTTGTCAACCTACTGATCCTGCTGCAGCGCTGCTGCGGCTGGTACCATGATTGCAACCGTCATGGAGCCCCTGAAACAGATACACTGGTCACAGATGAATGGATAGGAGGGTGGCCTGGTTGTCACCATGAAGGTCCTGTGAACCAATTGTCTGTTCTTGGTTTTGAGACTAACGGGAAGGATGGGTTTAGGGTTTTTGGCAAGCACTGAGCCAGCTCAGCTCAACTACCTCAAGGTCACACCTCAAGAAGAGGCATTAAAGTCCAACATAAGGGAAGTCAATCTGAACACCCACCCAGAGCACTGTGCACTTGTGTTGGTGCCATATTTGTGCATGTTATAGCCACAAGCTTCTCCTCTCCTCCCTCGAAGCCTGCTGTAAGGAACGGAGGTGACAGGACATGGTATAGTTGTCCCTAGCTATGCTGCTCTGATACCCATCCCCAGGGTTCAAGGGTACCATGACACTCACAGCATACTCAGCTTCTCAGGTGCTGTGTTTCACTTGACCTGGCTGCAGGAAATACCCAAATCATGGAGAGCTCCATCTCTCACTTCAGAACCATCTATCCCTCCTCTGCAGTGGTAAAAGTAACCACAAATTCAGAGCCAGACATTCAGCACATATCTCCTACAAAGAGATTTCAGATCTATTCCCACACTCTACTCTAATTCCTTCTTTTCATGTTTTTCTGTCCATGCTGATATCTAGCCATCGCCCAGTGCTCCCAATATATCCTCCAGTCTGTAAATATATGAGCCTGTTACAGCAGGCAAGGACAGCAATATATGGCGTACACACACACACGTGCGGCCTTCCTAAGTGCATCTTCTTTGTGACAATATTTCTGCTGCAGTCCTTGTGGCTTGTTACAGTGTCACTACCCTTATCACTATCGGCCTCCCGTAGGGTTCAGCACTATCCACGTCTATATATATGTATTTTGGGATATTAATATCATCAAGACATTCTTGTTATCCCAGCGTGCTTGCGCATTAACCCTTGTTATACCCATAGACACACAGTACACATGCAATGAAGGCTGCACAGCTCTAACTCCCCCATTCACTTGTATAATCCCAGATATTTTAATAAAGCCGAAGCGTGAAGACGACTGGGATTCGCACATTTTAAGGACTGCATTTCTTCTGACTAACAGTCACTGAAAAAGCTTCACCCTCTGATACTCAAAAGAAAAGGGATGTTTATGGAACAAACTGAGTAATCTCCAGAGGCTCCCATTCAAGAACTACGTAAGCACAGGCCGAAACTCAGGCCTGATCCTTTCTGCAGCTGGCTGCCATCGCTCTGCCAGTGATCTGGTGGCATTTCGCAAATCATTTTCTCTCTCCGTGCCTCAGTGTTGTGGTTTAAGGGTTAACTGATTGAGTGGGGGGGGACAGGTGACATCTCTAGGACCCTGAGGGCAGCTGTTACTCCCTCCGCCTCCCAGCCACACTCCAGAAAAGGAGACAGGAAACTCGGTAGGCGGAGGGTCTGTTCGTTCCCGGGCTCTGTTGCTTCCTCTGCCCCTCAGCACAGCCGGGCCCGACTGCCCGGGCTCTGCACAATCCATCGCCATCCAAGAGCGGGTTTTGTATAGAGCTGTATATCCCTCTTCCCGTAATATTCCTTATTCCCTGTTTTTTTCGTGTTAGTCATTAAATTTGTTACAGTCTTAACTTCCCATTTGGGGTGAGGCATTTTCTTACTTATTCCCCTTTTTATCCTGCCCAGGGAGAGAAGGGGACTAATAGAAATCCCGCTCTGTGTTTCATGTGAGCTTGTGCTGAGCCTTAAACGGAGACAGTCCATTTCCTCCATCCGTCTGCTGGGAGTATGGCGGATGATGCTCTTTTGGAAAGCTCTTCTCAATCCACCATCAGGAGTGTTGTAGGGACCAAGTACTCATGACACCAGCTTAGCTGATGATGTGTGTGCTTGGTTCCTGCTTATGCAGAGCCTCCAAACTGCATGGAGGGTCTCTGTGCAGCTTCACCTTGCATGGTTCAAGTTCAGCGGTTTCACTGCCATCGTCTCTTCTTCCCTCCGTGTACCACTTCAAATCAGCCAAGTTGCACCACAGTTATTAACTGGTTCTGACTGACTTTGTAAGTTAATTGTAATTGCACAGTGTAATATCAAGCACAGTTGAAACAGTTAGGTTTTCCAGCCCCTTGCGATGTCTGCCTCTCTTCGCTTTCCCTTCGTCTCCTTCCTCCTTCCCCTTCTTCTCTTCACCCTGGAAATTTTTAGATACGCTTCTGCACCACTGCAACAAACTGTATGGTAGGATCTGAAATTATAGCCCTCTTAAATGCATTAAACTGTTCATAAAGCAATTTGCAATGCCAGTTACCAAACTACAGCAAGCCTCCCAGCCTGACACCTCCCAAATGCAGAAGGATTCTTGGCAGCCGTATGCTGCTGCAATGCTCTCTCACTCACTAGAGTCAATGCCTGAAACTTGGGAGAAATCAATGCAATTATAGATATGAAGGTCCAATTACTGTGAAATGTGATCAGTCTTTATCTCTGAGTCCCTTCAAGAAAATCAGGAAGGCCTTTTCTTTTTTTTCCCTGTGTGAAGGGAGTTGCAATATAATGTAAAATGATCTTTTAACAGAGGACCAAAAGAGAGGGACGTCTGTCGCTCAGCAGGCCAGTTCTGATGTTGCCTGATACTGATTTCTCCTTCATTCTGGTGAGATTATTTCTGATTTACACCTCGGTGCATCCATTGTGTCTGATGAAATCAGTTCTACTATCAGGTTCCCACCCCAGCACCCTTTATGTGGCTACCTCCTCGCATCCAGATTCCTTGGGATAATTTTACCCATTGGGGATATTTTCACCCACTGCCAATCACATCTGCTCCCCCTCACACAGCTGGCCCAGCCATGGGTCTGAAGGCAGCACAGCAGGATGTAGAGTTGCCTGATGCCCGCCATTAGCATCTCATGCTCACCTACAGGTGGGCTTGTGCCCTAGCATGGGGCATGCCTGGGCTCCTAAAGGAGAAACAGCTTTCCTAGGAAAAGAGTTTGCAATTGCTTCTGGCCCAGACTTGATCGGTGTACCTGCCTAGCTAGGCTTATCCACACCTGGAGGGACCAGCTCCAATAAACCCTCATTTTCCTGGCAAATACAGGCTGGTTTTGACATCCCCAACAAACAGCGGCAGAGAGAAAGGTCTGCAGCCCCCATGTATGCAGTAAGGGCAGGTTCTGCTCAATGGCACCTCAATTATGTGATTTTAACAGAAAAAGTATTCTTGACTAAAAAACTAGCACTGATTTCTGTACTTAGGAGATCAGTGAGAGGGACTTGTGTCTCTATGCTTTACCTTTTATCCAACAGAGCAGCATCCTGACCAGGGCCAGGACATGACTCCAGTTATACAAGTGAAATCACAGAATCATAGAATTGTCAGGGTTGAAAGGTACTTGAAGATCATCGAGTTCATATTCCCCTGCCATAGGCAGGGACATCTCCCACTGGATCAGGTTGCTCAGAGACCTATCCAGGCTGGCCTTAAAGTAGAAGTAAGTAACCATCTGATTTAATAAAGAATACAATCCTCTATCTGTGTTAGAAATAAATTAGAGAGAAAGAGAGAGGTATATAAACTAGCTGATAATGAATTACTGGAATTATATTGAGAAACATATGTAATATGTTTTTTATATGTGTAAATATAAAGTATAAAATCTGTAGCAGATTAACACAATTTGGGGATTTATTTCTGGAACTGCAGAACAGGAATTTGTTTACCACCACAGCCAAATGTGAAGATCATTTATGACAAGCCTCATAGCACCTGGTGCAAAGATCTCAAAGCACTCAGCAAACATTGATAAACGGACCTCAATGTATTCCCAAAGGGAACCATTACCCTCATCATCATTTTGTAGTGCCAGGCAGGAGCCCAGGAGTCCCAGTCTCCACTCCTGCCTACACAGCTCCAGTTTGATCCCTGCTTTTCTGGAGACCACCCATCCAAACCACTAGTTTGGAGCCCAAAGCTGTAGGAGTCAAGTTGTCACCAAGCTAAGAGTTGAGGACAGCAGGGCTATCATCTGGGCTGGCTTCAAGATGTTCAGCAGGGTTGACCCTGAGCACCATGATCCCTTGCCCTGCTGATGTCCCCCAGCACTGAGCACCGCAGGCACAGCCGGACTCCCCAGGAGGCCACCAAATGGAGGAGAAAACTATGGGAACATGTTCCTTGGATGCCCATTGCCCTCTCCCTGCTCTGTCATTCAAAGCGCATTTTAACCAGCAAGGAAACTGGTTGTCCCTGCCTCAAGCATCTTCCCCATGTCACACACGGGCGTTTGATCCCCCCCAGCCTCCACGTTTTACCAGAGAATGCTAAATGGGTTGTGTGAGCCTTCAAACAAAATCCCTGCTGCATTTTACTCTGTGAAGAGGGGAAGAGGACTGTGTGGAGCTGAACAGTGGGTCGAAATGAACTCGTGCAAGCAGGAGGCGTCTCCATGCCGGTGTATTTATAGGTGCCAATTGCATTGTGGCGGGGACTGAGGCAGCCAAACACATGCTGCCTGTCAGCACTCGCTGCTGCCGTCTGGACAGCCCGCACACATGTCCTTGCAGCCCAAAACATGTGAAGAAATTCTGAGAATGCTCTCCACATGCCGTGAAGTGGACCGAAGAGGCCTGAGAAAATAAGTAATCACAATATAGCTGAGGGTGTTTTTATTTTTGTTCCAGATTCTGGACCCAACTTTACATTTTGAAGGGTTTCCAGCCACAGCAGCATCTATTTCTTTCTCCTGCTTTTGGTTTTCCCCTTGAATTTCTCACTATACCACAAGAATTACAGTATGTTATTTGCTTATCTGGGGGTACAAAAATTCTGTTACTATACAGACTGGTTTTGCAACACTGAATGAATGTTGCCTGTTAGGAGTGTAAATGTGGAGTTAATCCTGCGCTTTCTCTGTACTTGTTTATTCCACATTTTGTGTCCACCCCAGGATGGATCAAACTGTTTAACCTTTGCCTGCAAAGTCAGAAGAATGACTCACTTGGAAGCTAAAATGTAAATAAATACATGCATTGCTAAGTAAAGCAAAAACTAACACACTAAACCAAGACTGCTAAATATCCTGATTAAAATCATACTGAAATAATTGGGGCAAATTATCAAACAGTGGGCTTAAAATTAGAAATTTCAGGGCATAACTCAACACAGCACATGTCATAATAAATAAACTGTTTTAATCTTTGATTTTTCTTTGCTGTACGGAATGAAATCTTTTCTACTACAGTTGTTAAGTGAGTCCTAGTATTATCACAAATCCAGCAAAAGGAGATGAAATATGGTTCATTTATTGATAAATTAAAATATCTTTCATTGATTACATTGACTGAAAAATGCTCCTAACCTCTTAAACCTCCCAGTACAGCAAAGAAAATTGAAGAACTGCTAAATGGTCTCCCTCTTTGCCAGTATTCCTGCCGCAACCGTTCACGCCTGCAGAAAAAAGTTAGTCTCCCGTACAGGTACCTTTCACTCTAGCACTAAATTACAAAGCACTACCCCCCATTACAGTCTCTAAACCCATTAGCAGTTAAGAGAAAATAATCCCTGCAATTTGTGCGGCAATATGTATTATGTACGATGGAGGAATATGCAAAAAGGAGCGCAGCAGATCCAGGAGGACAAGTCTCTCGGCTCAGGACTGCCACCTCCCTGCTCCTCGCAAAGTGGAGAACTGCTGGAAGCAATTATTGTCATTTATTTATTTTCTATTTTCTTGTGTCTTGTTCTTACTAAACTGTCTCAGCGTAGCAAGCTTGTCTGCAAGGACTTGCAGGCTAGCACTTGTCTTTATTTTTGGCTCCCCTGAAGGAAAAGGTGGTGTTTGCCTCCCACGTCGGATCGAGCCCTCTGAACCCGGTGTTTCCACATTCTTGATTGCCCTGCTGTCTGTGAATCGCATACCAACTAAGTAGTCCTTTAGATCACCTTCCTAGTTCAATTTTTTCCCCCCACATGCTGATTGAAAAGCAAATGAAATACTTTTTCTACCACCAATTTCCTTCCTTCATGTACCTGCCTGCACTTACTGTTTCTGAAGAATTTTACCAGACAAGCAACAGGTTTTTAAAGTGGTAGTTTGGCCCCTTGAAGATACATGGGGCTGATAATTTATTAAGGGCTGGGGTGTTAGAGGAAGATTGCTCTGAAGTGCTTTGAGCTGAGCACACTGGAGGAGATACAGTGGGCAGTATCCAACCCTGCCAGGCCGGTCCCTTGGGGCACTCAAAGCAGGCGTGGCTCAGGGGAGAAAACTAAAGGTGCAGGGTCTTCTGTAACTTATCAGGAAAATTTAGACCTTCTTAGATTAGTCATTTAGCTCTCTCACTTGTCATGCTGGGATTCTCCAAATAGCAGCTCTCATTTAGAGCGTTCTCCTGGCAGTGCAGCTCCTGCATTTCCTTACTCATCTCACACCAGCCCTTCAAACTTCGAGAGGTGAGGGCAGAAACTTAAAAAAACAGAGTCCTAGAATTCAGCCTGGATCAGTCACGGAGTCATGCCTGTGACATAAACAGCTGGAGTTAAAAAAAGGGAGATCTGTAGCTGCCTAAAAATTGCAAGGGGAAGCCCACAATTTCGACATATGCTTGAATTTTATTGGAGTGGATTTGAAAGGTGTGTGCTGGTGCAATCCTGGATCAAAATGCATTTTTAAAAGGGGGCCTAAATAACTTACATTTACAGATAAACTTTTCCACTCACTGCCGTTGTACATGCAAGACGTGATCAAGGCAGCCTCCAGAATTGCAAAAGAGGTTTTGTGACTAAATTGCAAACCACACTTATGTTCTTCTCAGTGAAGACGTTGGGGTTTGGCGAAAGAATTTTGTTGAGATTCCACATCCCAAATCTTGCCTTTTCAAATACACATGAGCTGGTACCAAATGGTACCTGATCATACCAAGAAAGAGCTTCGTTTTGGAGATCTTCTGCTTCATCTGCTGCTACCAACCCATCGACAAAAGATGATTCTTGAGCAGAGCAATGCAGATAGTATAAAAATGGATTTCTTTTTGCCAGCGCAGTTAGCTAGAAAGCTTTACAGACCCTATTAGCATTATCTAGATAAAATCGATCGCATTGCCTGCGCAATGTTATTGCCTCCTGTCTGAAGCCAGTCACCCACGCACTCCCTGAAGTAGAAAATGAAGCTTTCCCACCCTCCTCTTAGCCTCCAAACTTTAATCACAGTCCCAACAGATGCAAAATATTTTCACTAAGAGGTGCCAGAGCCTCCAACTCGCCGCAGTAGCTTCCAGTCAAAATGTTTGCATGTACACTTCAGAGCATCATTTATCTTGAGGGATGTCAACTCTAAAAATGTTAGCGCATGTCACTGTCAAAGCAAATGCCAGAAATTAGCTTTCTTTCATCTAAAAGAAGAATAATTAACTTTGCAACTGTTTCCAAAAGTGCTAATTAATGGGTTTCACCAACTTGACTTGTCAGGATACATCTTGATTGGAACAACAGCTTGCTCTTCCCCCTGAGGATTATGGCGCTTCTTTTGGACTCTTTTCCTCATCCGACAATTTAGTGAGTAGTGGAAAATGGATGTCATTTATAACACAAAAATAAACATGCAAAAAAGGGAAAGCCCCAGAGACAAGTTAACATTTATTAATTATTTGTGTACTTTTCTCTATTAGCAATAATGTAAAAACCACAGTGTTCCATTTTAACAAAATAGTCTTTAAACAAGATGGAATTTGTTGGCTGTTTAGCTTCCTGAAAAAAACAGAACAGGTCTTCGTCTGAGATGTCTCTGGGTGTGAGGATGGCTTGGACTGGACTGGGGGGTGGATCTCCCTTTCTCACCTGGGAAGTGTCCTTCTGGACCGAGGTCCAACACTGCCTCAGATCCACTCTCCAATGCTCTGAGCAAGCTCCAACTCCAGAGAGCACATTTTGAGTACTTTAATTACTCCACTAGTTTACGCAACGTATTTTCTTCTCCCAGCTTTCTTTGAGGCAATAAGCTCCCTAACTTTCAATCCTGAGCTCCTTCCCTGTGAAGCCATGTCACTAGCAGGTTGTGCTCCTTCCTTCCACCAGGATGGGGGCTGCACTTTGTGTGCCTGTGTTGAGATTAAAAGTAAAATGCTTGAGTTTGCCAGTGGGATTCAGTTATTCGCATCCCACAGGGAGTCACTGGGACTCATATCCCACCGCCTGAATCCCTGAGAATCTCTGGAAACACAAAAGCTTGGACACATCTAACAGTTTAAGAGACTGTGGCCTGCAAAACCAGCGAAGGTCATGGTCAGACTTCACATAAACAGCCTGATGAAGTCTCAGCCTCTTACATGTGTTCCCAGAAATATAAAGTAAACCAGGAAATCAAGTGGAAAATCCAGGAGGTTATTATTAAAAATCCATAGCTCAATTATTGTTCTAATAAACCTTAACACCAGAGGTTATTTGCAATCATGGTAATTGGGGAGGAAGGTTATGGTTTGCAAATAACTGTACATCCACTAAAGAAGAGCTTTTTTGCAGAAAACCTGTCCCTATCACCGCTACCTAAATTGGTTGTGCCAGGCTGACAAACAAAGTGAAATGGTGCTCACCTGTGGTGCAGAGTTCCTGCAGACATCCACCCCTCAGCAGCTGCTTTCAATTCTCCCAGGATGGCAGGAGGTCTGGGACCATCTGAGCCAGCCCCTACACCTCCCAGGTGGAGGAAAGAGTGGGATGACTATAAAGGAGTTAATGGAGCATAGTGGCCTGGCTTGCTTTGGAGGGGAGCTGGAAGAACGACAGCGCTTTGAGAGAGGTATGTGTTTGGGGTTTGCTGCCCTCTGAAAGGCTGAACTTGTGCAGGAGCTGTGGTATCCTGTCTGTTTTTTCTCTGTCGTGAGCTGGGTTCTCCTTGTTGCTTGGAAGGAGAAAAAAAGAAATGCAGTGAGGACATCTGACTGAGAACTATGGTCATGTTAGCTGCTTTCTTTCCCAGAGACTGGAGCTAGGCTTTTTGGGTCAAAGAAGGAAGTGTCTAGGTTTGTGTGCCCTCTGAGCTGGGGCTGTGGTTTTGGGGCAGAGCTAGGAGCTCTGTCTCAAGTGGTGGTCCCTGCCCTGTGTTCTTGCAGGCCTTGATGGTAGTGACTCTTCTAAAATTTCATTGTGAGAGTTGGGGGGAATATAACCTGGAAGCCGTGACTGAATTTAGTAAATAATAGTGGACTCTTTGTGTGGGCTAATGATCTCTCTGTCCTGGGTTTTGAGGACCTTGGGTTTTGCTGTGCTTTAAACTCAATCAGTAAAGGATTAATAAACTACTACCTATGGTTACAAGTGTGTTAGGCTATAAGGGGCAGCTTGTTATGTGTGTTTAAAAGCACATCTAGGAGGAGATGAGATGGCTAGAAGCCATGTTAATGTTTTAAATTCCTGACAATTGATGGATTGGTAAATTTTAAAGACCTTCATGTTTGTGAGCTGTTCCTAAAGTCTGTTGATGTGTCTGTAGCCTAAGCAGAGCTTTGTGCTGGCTTCTCATAGTAATGAACCTTAGAAAAATTCAAGTGTAATGTTGAAAAAAGGTAGCTTTGACAGAAGAGGGCAAAGTGTGTCACAAGATGGGCTTAACACTGTGAAGGAAATCCATTGTAATAGTTAAACTTCCTGCCACCTGGTCACAGACTCTTTGAAGAGTTAAACTTCCAGCAATTTCACCTTCAGAGGTATCAACATTATTTACTGGATGTTTCTATTTAATTTGTTGCTATATTTACACTTACAGTAGAGGCTAAAATCCTCTGTCACTGCATTTTTAAGTGGAGTCTATTTTTATCTGTGGAGGAAGGGAAGGATTTTGACATTTACTGGAAGGTATGGGGTTGTCATAGGTCTGGAAGAATAAATCTCTCGCCTATTTATTGTCACTTTTTGAATTTTACCTGTAGAGTCCAGGCAATCCACTAGATTAAATTTAGGGCAACAGAAATGATTAGGGCATAAATTTCTATTGATTTCCTATTTCAAATGGCCCTTTAATTTAAGCAGATATGAGCACATTTGTGCTGGTTTCCCATTCACCTGATGCTGAATGCACAAGAATCTCTACAAAAGTTGGCCAAAATGCTAGTGAGAATATATGTGTAAATAAAATGAGGAAGAAAAAAATCCTTTCTGCAGAACTCAGTACTATCTTCAGATGCCTGCTAGGGCTACTCTAGGTGTCATGGAAAGCACTGGAAATAGTAGAGAGCTGGACTTGAGTCTATTCTGAACCCGTCCTGACCCAAAGGAGTCCTTGGAGAAAGCCTGTAGTATTTTATTATTTGTTTGCAAATATGAGAAGAGTTTTGTCAAGTCCCTAGGTCTGATGCTAAGAACAGCACAGAACATACCAAACCTGGGTTGCATATGGACAAGCGGTACCTAAAATCACTGGCATTGGCTCTGGCAAAAAGGATGCTGTCAGGTGCTTATTCTCTCCCAGTTCAAAAATCCAGTGGAAGGGAGAAACCCTCTAGGTTTAAAAGAAGGAGGGTGGAAAGAAAGGAGGTCACTTTGCATTGCATTTTTTTCTGGATACATTTAGCAAGGGAAATGGTACCTGTTTGAGCAAATGGGGATGTGAGCCCTTGGCATGTGCTGGGGCTCCTTGTTCCTGGTGCCTCAAGACACAGGGTGAGTGAGTATAAGGGAGGTTGGGGCCTCCCTTGTGGCTGGGGAAGGAAGGGACTTCTGCACAATGAGGGTTGATACAGGAGCCCAAAGCCAGTGGGGATCTGAGTGAAGTGCAAAACTCCCTCTTTGCAGTGTAAGTCCCCATGCCGTGCACATACATGTTGGTATAATGCGACATACATAAAAAAAATCCCCTGGCTGCTGAGATGAAATAGGCTGTGTGCTGCAAGTCCTTAAGCTCTACTGTATTCCTTTTGCAGGGCCCCAAAAACAGTTACACCAGTATCTAGGAAAAAAAATGCTGTTTGCAAGCAGAGGCTTGGCCTTTCCACCCAGTGCAGGCTGGTGAAGCACCCCTGGGCTCTCTTCTCTGTTTCTGCATCAGCACTGTGCTGCCAGTGTCCTCTCCAGCTCCAAGAGCAGAGGGACACCAGCTCTGCTGGGTACGGAGTCATTCCTGGGTGGCTGCCAACAGCCGAGGTGGGGAGCATGGGCTTTGCCAAGGGACTGGTATACAGATGATGGCTTTTGTCTCTGTTTACTGGAGTGCATCTTGTAACCGGTTTCCTCTCCAGCGCATATCCCCCTTCCCACCCCCTACTGACAACCTCTCTGGATTGGGCTCCTTTACTAAAAATTAGTTGGGAATGAAGGAGGGGGAGAAACTTTATTAGCGTTATACATTATTTTCCTTCTTTCCCTTCTCCCCCCTTCTCTTCCTGCGTGATGAATTGCCTGGTACTGAGATGGTAGCTCCAGCCCAGGCACTTAGCAATCTCCTCCTGGTCCCTTGCACAGACAGATGGGACGGCCCATGTCTTGACCGTGATTGATTAGCTGGAGAAAGCCTGTTGAGTGGAGTTCCATGAAGATTGATGCTTTCTCCTTCTAACAGCATTTCCAAAAAGTTTCTATTACATTTTGATTATGTTTATAGAATCTCACTGGTCTCCAGGAAGATTCAATCTTCTTTTCCCCCCTCTCCCCTCTGTGCAATGTGTGTAACTTTCCTCCTGTGCATATGCTGTTCATCTCTCTCTTACCTTTATTCTCTTAGGGGTGGCCTCAGAGGTCTCAGGACAATTCCCTTCCCATGTTCCTTCTGTCTCCCCAGCAAAGATACCTTCTTGCCAAACCCTTGTTGCCCCCTGGCTTATAGAGGCCACAGATAAAGTGTGAGTTTCCCTGGCACTAGACGCTGCATGCTCGTAGGTGGCCTCTAAAAGCTGCAGAGGAGAAGGAAGAAGAATTATCTGTGATAGCTTGGTGGAGAACTGAAACCAAGGGTGGTATGTGGATGAAGAACCACTGTTTCCCAGTGCAAGAGGCTGTAGCTCCTACCTGCCCACAAATATCTGCCTTGCCCTGTCTGGATTCCCAGCAGCTGGAGGGCTCTGGCCAGTTTAGCTTAGAATTAAGTCCTTAAAAGCTGCAGGATCTTTGGAGCCTAGGGAAGGGGCCAGAAAGATGAGCTATTCAGCATTGCAAGCTACCCTGTTGCAGCTGGGTGAGAGTGACAGCAGAGCATGTCCCAGTGCTGGCTGTATTTCAGAATCACTGTAGGAAGAGGATTTTGGTTTACAAGGGAGGCTCAAGTCCTGTGTGATGTGGTCTGGCATTGCCCATCTAGGAAGGCTAATATATTTTTTCAGTAACTTAAAATGTGTAGATATGTGATGATTCATAAGTAATAACTTCGGTATAGTGCTGAAAAATGTGCTCATTGCTGCACAGAAGCAAAGATAAAGTTGGTCCCTGGCATCAGATAAATCAACTTTAAAATGCTGTGCTTCTCCAAAGTGCTAGAAAGGAACCTTTTCAGTTGGTTCCTAATTGTAACAAATAATTGTTTACCAAATCTCCTTAAGAAACTGGCTCTCCTGGTCTTACCTTCTTATTTAATTAGAGTGCTGGGCTTTTGTGGCCCAAGTCAGAGGCAGCCACCTTGCTTTCACTGTGATATCCTGTCTAGGAAGCGGAGCCACTTCTCTGGTGCCACCTCAGCAAATGCTCAGGAGTTGCATGGGCTGAGCGGTGGGAACAGTCTCGCAAAATGGCCTCAGGATTGTGTGCACCTACGTGGGCCAAGAGCAGCACCTGTGGCTAGGGAATGGGAAACTGCTTGTGGCTGCCTGTCTGCTGCTGTCTGTGGGGAGGAGCGTGGAATCTGTCCTCTGCTTTTCTCCTTTCTCTCCTTAGTTGAGAGATTGTGGGTCTGTGTCCCAAAACTTTGGATTTACAGATAGGGTAAAGGTGAGCATCTTCCAAGAGGCATCTCTACGATGTTGTAACCATCTTCACCTAATAGAGACCACCTTCCCATAGGGTGGAGCTTGGCAAAGCTGTCTCAGGCATTCCCCTGCTATTCAGCAGCATGACACAGCCTGCATGGGTCTTCTAGAGGGGACAGAGTACCTCCATCACTAGCAGGGAGGCCAGATGGCATGCAGAACTTCAGCCAGGCTACCTGCTTTGTGGCCCTGCCTCACTGGGTGTATGCACACAGCCTATCTTCCTGATGGTGGAAATTACTGGTAGGTAATTGTTAGTACAAGCCATGCAAGGAACTCTGCTTTATGTTTTTTTTTTGGGGGGTGGGCTTTTTCCTGTGTAAAATCAGGCTGGGCAGGAGGCCTGTGATTTGTGTGGGAGAGGCATGTGTATGGATTCCCCCTCCCTGTGCAGGAGATGGTGCAATGGCCTGGGATGCAGCCCTCAACCCATGAGGTCTCTCTCCCCATTAGCTTGCCTTCCTACCCACCCCTGCCATACCAGGCTGTTTTTTAAAATATAGACCCCATTTTTTTTATTTCTGCATTTATTACAAATGCAAATTACAGATGAAAGCATCAACTACACAAACCATTACTCAGAGGAGCATCTTTCCAACTGCTGGACTTGGACTGAACAGCTTGTGGTTAATTTGCTATATAATCACTGCCTGCAACAGGAAAGCAAGTGCTTCAACTGTGCTAATATTATGAAAGGGGAAGTTAACCATAGAGATAAATTCTGAGGAGCTGCAGCTGGGATGAAAGAGGGAAATAAATGTAGCTGGAGTCCAGACTTCAGGCTTGCAAAAGTAGCCGCTTGGATATTTAAAGGGATAAAAGATAAGAGTTCAGGTTAAACATGTGTTTTTGAAGTTGCTTTTAGCCTGAATCTATTTCCCCTAGAAGCAGGGAATCCCTGCAGCTCCCATTGACCTGCGGTTTGAGCAGCGCCCTGGACCGTACACAGGCATGCAAATGTAATAAACTGTCTGCACTGCCCTGATTTCTGGGTGGCTTTCCAGGGCGGCTGCTGTTCGTGGAGGCAGACACAGGCACCGTGACACAAAGGAGATGAGCACATGACAATTTAGCTGGCAAAGATTTTTACTGGATGGGGGAATTTCTTTCCTATCACTGAGGCCTATGGTTTTGGCCTCTTGCATAAAAGTCAAGGAGACTGGGCTCTTACGAGAAATGTGTCCTGCTGTAGGGTGCTGTGGAACGGGCTCAGCGCTATCCCCAGAAACAACCTGTAGTACACAACAGGTCTGCTTACCCCAGACAGAAGAGATATTGGACTTGGGCAGAGTGCCCTTCTCAAGCAGCTGCACTGGCCTGGGATGGAAGGTGTTACTGTGCTGTGGAAGTGCTCTGTGCCCCGTGAGTGTGCTGCCTTCACCTCAGACGGCTTAAGACCCCATGTATGAAACTGAAACAGTATTTAGACCTCAAGTCCTAAAACCTCCTTACTTTTTTATTCCTGTGCCTCCAAATGTACTAGTGGTACAGTAGTCATGCTGTTTTGCAAAGTACTCTAGGGATTAAAGAAACATTCCTGTAGATTATCTCTCAGGACAAATCTGAAGTCTTGGCTAACTTTTCTCTGGAGGCTTATGAGAGACATCAGCTGCTAGATTAGCAGAGATAAGAAATGTGCATAGGAGTGGGAAAGTGAATCAGCTCAAGATGAATAAACTGGTTCTTATGGAGCAAGAGAGCTCCAGGAACTCTGTAGATTCACCTCCACATCAGACACCTTTTCTGACTCTGGAATGTTTGTGTTTGATTGTTTTTCATTGTTTCCCAGGCTTGGAACAGAATTCTGAGGTTAGGGAGAGGACATGAAGTGTCAGGGGACAATTTATGCCCGGGAGAAGCTAGTGGAGTCCTCTGAGCAGGAGACTGAGGTTGTTGCTCTGGGGTGAGCTGGAGGGTTCTCCATGGCAGAGTTGGTGGAGGAGTTCTCAAGCCCCAGTTCAGCCTCATCACTGAGTAAACTGTGCTGACTGTGCAATATGCTTGGCACTGGCAAGAGCCTGCCTTTGCCAGAAATGCGGCGAAGCTGAAAGTGTCACTTTGCTTCCTTGTGCTGGGAGTTGGTTTTCATGGGACCTTCAGGCTGTGAGGGCATATAGCAAAGGTATGATGCTCAGTGTGGGTGGTGGTAGCCTCTGATGAACTGGAGCTTTGAATGACTGACCATAAGAGCACTTTTTGGCTTTTCTAGAGCTGAGTTTGATTCCTGGATAGTTTTAGTCTTAGGGAAGTATCCCTTGGTCTCTTGTTTCTAAATCCAATAGATTTTGTGGAGTCTCGAGATATGAGCGTTTCTCTTCTCAAGCAGATGGGTAACAGCAAATACCCAGGAGGCAAGGAAAATGCTATGGGACAGGGATAACTCCCAGCTCCAGAAGTTAATCATTGACCAGGCAGAACGGAGATGCTTGGGATATATATATAAAGAATAACAGGGCCAGAGGCCCTGTGTGGGTAGGGGAGTGGGAAGGAGTTGCTGTTTGGGGAGAGGAGGAGGAGAAAGTGAGGGTGTCTGGACAATGGCGGGACTGTTGCGTCAGTGCTGGCCTTGCAGTTTGACTCCCCAGTCAAAACAGATGAGCCATGAAGCTTTATGCTCAGTCAGGAGGGGATGCTAGGTGGGCATATCACAGCAGAGATCATCAAGGCTCAGACTAGCAAAGAGCATTGAGACATGTCATGGTACATGATACACAGTGATGTTACCTGCTGAGGTTAGGTTTGGCCTAACATAGCAAAAACTGTAGGGAAAAGGCACTCCCACCTGTGGGTCACGAATGAAGCTTGATTCCCCTGATAGCATCACTTCTTGATGCAGAGGCCAAGAACAGTGCGTATTTCATGAAAGAAGAATATTTGGAATTGCTCGTGCCTGATGCTTAAGAGCTACAGCTGGATAGATCAGGCATCAGACCCACCTCCCTCTGCTTAGACCCTCACAGCCTGTTTCCTTCCCTTGCCCTGGCTCCAAAGCCACCTGCGCTGCTGTCAGCTCGCTGGAGAGCATTTCTGCATGAGGAAGCTGATGTGCCACAGGGATGTGCAGCTTACCTTGGTGTGTGGTATGACTATGGCAAGCAGGAGCAAGAAACCTAAAGCTGTCTGCTCAGGCAGATCACTCTGAGCCTTTCCAGCCATGAGGTGGGGATGTGGGGAGCAAGGCTCCAAGGAAGGCATTGGAGCAGGCTGCTATGAGCTGGGGAGGCAGGTGGCTGATTGCTGGTGGAGCAGCCGTGCGTTGTGAACTTCTGCTGCAGAGTGCTGCCCAAAGTGGCGACCAAGGGACTTCCCAGTGCAACCGTCAGCAAACCACAGCCTTTGCACAGGCTGATCCCTGAACCTTCTTCTGGGAAGGGAAAGGGCTGCAAATTAAAGTGGCTGAGAGGCTGCGACCAGTGCCAGAGCCTCCTGAGACCTTGGTGTTACTTGGGCACACCAAGACTGATAGTATGGTTGTGTTTCCAGTGCTGGGGTTTGGAATGTAGACCACAAAATGGTTTGAGAGAAAAGATGCTCTGGGCTGCTCTTGCAGTGTCACAGGAGGCAGATACCCTCATGCTACAGCATGGGATGCAGAGGTGCTCAGAACGCGCATCTTGTACTTGAAATACGATCTGCAATTGTTTTTAAGCTTAAAGCTCCTATTCCTTCAGTGCTTGTAGAGCTAATACTCTTCAGAACAACCTCAGGAAAAAGACTGCAAATACCATGAAGACTGAGAAAGCCAGGAAGATGTGAAGAGTGGGATTGCTTTTTCAAAAGTGGTCACTTCTGCAGTCTTGTAACACACAGCCTGTGTGCATTGTGTATCAAGCTTTTATGTTGAGTTTAAGTATTTTGTCCTAGACCTTCAGAGGTATTAATTTGCTTTGTCACTATGCCCTTTGATGAAAGCAGCTTGATAACTTTAAGTAACCTGCCAAAACTGTCTTCCAGGAGGAGAAATGAGTTGTGGTTAGGACAAAACCTTTTTTTTTGTGCAACTCCAGGTAGTCAGGTGTTAGCATTAGAAAATTCAACAGTGTTTTTGTGAATAAAAGGGAAAATACAGTAAGCCATTAAGTAGCTTGCTAATATTTCAGAAGAGCAGGAAAGCTTGAGGTCATGTTGCTCTGAAGGTAGACAGGGAGATGAAGATTTTTCTTATCTACTCTCAAATGGCTCAGAGATGTTTGGTGCCTCCTCATCAGCCCTGCTCTAGGAAAGTTCAGCTGGCTATTGGGAGGCATTAAGGCTGTGGATGGGAAAGAGGAGGCTGGAACAGCAGTCCTGGGTTTGGGATATTGAGTGTGATAGAGCTCTGAGCCTGCCCTGGTGCTAAGGGAGCAGGGCGAGATTGTTTTGGCAGGCTGCGTGTGCTCAGCCGTGTGCTAGAACTCACCTTCTCCCAGTGCTCTGCACATGCTGGCTCAGAGCTTGGGCTTTTGGCACTGTGGGGACACAGGGTGGGCTGAGACCTTTGTCTCCCTGAGCACTCAGGCTCAGCTTACATCCTCTGCCCCCTGTTTGAGCAGAGGAATAGGAGTTTTTAAAAACTTACCCTTTCAAGTTGTCTCCCAAAAAGCTGGTCTAGTGATATCCTCTCCCATAAGTCCGTCTGCCAGGGGCCAGCTTGGCAGTGAGGGGAGAGGGGAAGGCATTTGTCTCGTTACTCACTTTTATCTAGTTACACTTCTCAAAGAAGAGCCTTTGAACATAAAATTCAGTGACTTACAATTTTTTGGCATTGTTTTAAAACAAAGGCAGTTTTTTCTAGCCTGAAGATGTAACTGATCTTTTGCCTTTGGTTGGGCTGTTTCTTAAAAAAAAAAAAGATAAAACATGCTGTCTGCTGATCTATCTTCACCCTGAATTTCACTGTGGGTGAGGAGGGTAGGATTAACTGTTGGAGAGCAACGTGTCCTATTCCAGCAAGTGTATTGTTTGGTTTTTTCCAGGCACTACAGTGCTCTTGCAAAGCAATTCATGTGTGGTTTCAGCTAGATCTGGCAGTTCTGGCATCCCTTTCACCTCCAGTAACTAAATTCAAAGTGCCAGTTGTGTCCCCAGACACTACACTTGGGAGATGGCATGTGGGTGGGACACTGCCTTCCTGCAAGGACCAAGCTGAGGCTGGTTGAGCTCATCTCAGCTCCTTAACCACAGTTGCAAGTTAAGAGGCTTCCAAATGCCATGAAACAAATGCATGGAAGATCCAACCATGTCTATTAAACAAAATGATCCGTTCTGGCTCAGGGAGGAGTCCCTGAGCTGCAGAGCTGGAGCTGGAAGGATTGCTAACTTTATTCTTTTCAAAGCAACTCTGTTTGCTGCTGTTGGAAATGGGTTACTGATGAAACAGTCACTGGCTTAAATTGTTTTCACGTCCTCTTACAGCAGATTTTCAAGCACTGATGTTTGGAACCAACAGCCAAAAGGTGGAAGGCTCTGTAAATTATCATAAAAATTATCCAGACTTACTCTGATAGACTCAAAGAAATATTTTTATTTCATTTGAGTGAGCTGCATTAACAGAGCGTAGTGTGGTTTTGGTAGATGCTTGTGTGGTTGAAATCTGACTGACAAGCTTGCTCAGTCTTAATTGCAAGGGCTCTCTGCAGCTCAGCCTCCCTTTCTAGCGCACCTGGAGACGAGTCAGCAAAACAGAGATGCTGGCAGAGGTGAGATGAAAGCCATGCTGCTTTAAATGAGAGTAAAAATGCAAATAAGGAGGGGAAGCTACACAGCACTCTTCTTCCCTTTGCTTAACAGAGGAAAGCACATGACTATTCTGTTACTGTGTCCCTGTGGGCTGCCAGGGTCCAGCCACTGCTGTTCTATTGAAAAATTATCTGCCCTTAAGACCAGATTGATTTGAAATAACCACCAAATGATGCATAATATCATCAGTACCTTATCTGAACGATTACTAGCCCACCCATTCCTGGCCTGATCTGACAGCTGATTGTCACTGTTTAGAGTCAGAGCAGCTTGCTAGACCTACAAAAAGTAGCTGAAAAGTACAATCACTGAACAGAATTGTTCTGTTCTCACTTAAACCAGAACACTTGATATAAAGCACCCTAGATATACAAAAGCCCAAGACCAGTTTCAGTTTCTGTGCTTGAGGATTCCCTGGTGCAACCTTTTATGCTTAGAAATCATGCTATGTTGTCATGAGACCCCTAAACCTTAAGCTTCTGGCTTACTGTTCATTTTAGCAGCTTTTTGCTACTTCCTCTGTTTTCAGTTTCTTGATCTTTCACCTTACAATCTGACACCAAAACTCAATTCCCCTGTAATGACAAACTCAAGTGATGAGTGAAGCATCACTGGCCTGCTTCACACATGCTTCTGCAGAAGGACAATGTCACTAAGAGCCTCATGTAGAACAAACTCATCGAAACAGCTAAGGATGCTTTTAAAGTGGGTTGACTGGGTGTATTACTCATATGATAGTAAAGGGCGTACTGTAGTTGGATGTGACCTTTAGTAAAGCCAAAGGGTGTCTTCGCACTCCTGAAGGAGACCATAGGTCTGAGTGTGCTGCTGCATTCCTGTAGGTGCTAGAGGGTTTAGTCTGAGCTCATTCTGGGATGCACACAGCAAGGATGGGGAAAGAGCTCAGTTCAGAGAATGAAGTTAGTCCCTTCTTATCCAGTAACATAGTCACAGCTGTATTCTGCAAAAAGAGCGCTGCAGGTACTTCTCTTATGCACAAATTTGTAGCAGAAGTTAGCTGGTAGCTGCAGAGGGAGCAAAACTGGCTGGTGCATATATCATAGCCTGAGCAGGCTGCATGACCAGAGATCATGAGACAATCTGACAGATCTTCATGTAAAATAGACCTAATTCTCTCTCTGCAGGATGCGCATGGAACAGAGTCTGAAGTGCTCTGCGGTGTGGTAACACCAGCCCCTCGACTGCCCAGTCCCATGCTTTGCACTGGGGGCATGGTGTTCAGCTCTGAAATAAATCTGTGGGTGGAGACACACTGGAGACTCTGGAAACTTGTTAAATTTCATTGGTGTCAAGTTTTATATCATGCCCAGGACTTGGCTTATAGGAGAGCAATGACAATTGGTAGCTGTAGGTTCAGGACTTGCTAACAAAAGAACCGTTCTCTCCTGCGCTGAGACCATCCTGAAAATTGCTTAGTGTGTGGTCACCTTGGTTCTCTAATAATTCATAGAGTAAGATGGTTAAATGGCAGCAGCAGCTGGTGAGGGAGCAGATGGTGCCACCCGCATTATCAGATGTTTTATCACATTCTCTCTTTTATCCCACAAAGAGCAGCTGGAAAGTGGAGGAGAGGGTGGGAGCTCGTGTAGGTTGTGAAGGTGTGAAAAATCACAGGTAGTAGCATTGCTTCCCTGCCAGGCTGTTTTGTGCAGCGCTGGGTTAAGAAAGTACTTCTGCTTTTATGAGAAGGTCTGTCCACCTGCGCTTGAGACTGCAATGCTGCATTTGGGAAGCAGAAGGATTTAGAGCAAGCTGTCTGTCCAAGCTGGTGGCCAGGGATCAGAACATGCAGTGAACCTGCAGGCAGGTAAAGCTGAGCTGTCTGGATCACAAGCAAACCCCAAGATTCCCCTTTGCGACCAGCCTGGATAATGATATCCCAGAGAAAACGGAGAGATCTGTGGTTAAACTTGCTAAAGGGTCCAATTTCATTGTGCAAGAGCTTTCAACCCATTCAGTGGGTTCTGATTTTTCTGGGCTAGTATTTGAGGTCTTAAAAAACTACTTGTGAGCTGCACAAGCAACAGATCCTGGGTCTGAAGGAGGAGGTTTTATACTCTCAGCATGTGCACTACCCAAGCCTAAGGAGCTATCAAGACCCAACAGGGCAGTTTTTTAATGTCCTTCCTGTAAATGACCTGTACCAGAGTCCATCAGCAGCAAAACGGATTTGAATGAGTGTTAAAACATCATGTCCCCTAACTGATGTGGTCAAGGGAGCAGAGCTGACAGGGGCAGTGATTTGCAGGACACAGGAAGATGAGCCAATAGTGAGATCTCATATAACAAAAATTACGGAGCAGTAAGTGCAGTAGCAGGGTGTGCTGCAGGCAGGCTACCCACAACAATTCCCTTTCCTCAGCTTGATTTTCATCTCCCGCTCTTAATTTTGCTCATCTTGCTGGGTAACTCTGTCCATCCGTCCTGCTGTTGTCCCGGCAATTGCCTAGTAGTGCTAACATTCAGATGTTAACGGAGCAGACGCTGTGGCAGACCGGTAGCTACAAGAGTTGTTTATGTAGTAGTCAGCAAAGCCATTCACCGCTCCGGGTTAATATTTCAACTGGGAGGATGGATGGGAGGTTGGGATGGCAGGAGAGCGGGTAATGAGGTTGGCAGTCATCAAGCCCAAGAGGAAGAGGAACGTGGGTGACTACAAAAGAGGAGGAAGCCCATTGTGTCAGAAACAAGATGGAAGATGCCACCTGATGAAGCTGGCTAACTGGTGATTAATTAGAGGCACGCTTTGAATTCCATGTCTAGTTTAGCATTAACAATGTTTCCGTGTCGTGTGGTGAGTCGTCTTGCTTGGTGGTTTCATTGTCTGGTCTTATGTGGAGCAAGGAGGAGTTTTCTCACTGAACTTACGGAATGGAGTGAGTATGTGTGAACCTCAGCTTCCACTTGAGCCAAAAAATGAAGAAGGAAAAAAATCCCAAAAGGTGGAACAAGTTCATGAGTTTCACAGATGAACAGAAGAGAAATAAAGTAAGCTTGGGGTGGTTTTGAGAGGTACAGAGGAGGCATTTGGTTTTGAATACTCTGCTAGTTCCATTGCATTTGCTTGATGTCTGGTCTTTCTGAGCCCAGCCCCTGGCAGCGTCTGTAAGGTGTGTGTGTTGTATTCCAGGCATGTCTGTGGCTCTGTCAGTGTTTATAGGAAGTCAATGAGATGGAACTCAATAGAGAAGAGGAAGACTTAAGAGTCACTGGAAGACAAATGTGAAGGCCTGGTACTCAATAACTTTAGTGAATCATCTTTTTGTTGCTGTATGTTGCTGGGTAGCAGGAATACAGGAAAAGAGAACAGAACTGTATGTTCCAACAGGCTGTTTACCCTCCTCTTGAGGGAGAGAGGATGTTTTATTTCTCTTGATAAAGAGATATCCATCCTCTGCTTGATATGAAGTCACGCAGCACCATGAATCAGGGGGAAGATATCAATGGAGATGAAGACTGGACTGATAGAGGTGGTGGAGGGAAAGTGGGACACAACAAACAGTGTGAGCTGCAAGAGCACAAGTGTGTGTGCACACGTCTCCAGCTGGGGTGCTGTAGCGGTGTCTGAAGAGTTGGTCCAGGCTGTCTCAACTTACAGCTGTGGTCCATGGAGCAAAAAATTCTGTCTGAATGGCTTGAACATCCCCATGAGCATGTGTCCTTGTCAGGTACAGATCAAACATTGGCTGGGTGGATTCTGCAGGGAGGGGACAGTGCAAGCTGAGTGTCTAACTGAATCTGTGAAACCTGCCTCATTTCCCACAACATTCTGCTGGCGGCTCATGGCTTAGACAGGTGAACTCTTCGCTGGATTAGAAACTGGCTGGCTGGCCGAGCCCAGAGAGTTGTGGTGAAGGGGGTTAAATCCAGTTGGCGGCCGGTCACAAGTGGTGTCCCTCAGGACTCAGTTTTGGGACCGGTCTTGTTTAATACCTTTATCAATGACCTGGATNAGGGAGGTGATTGTGCCCCTGTACTCGGCACTTGTGAGACCGCCCCTTGAGTCCTGTGTCCAGTGTTGGTCACCGCAGTATAAGAAGGACATTGAGGTGCTGGAGCGGGTACAGAGAAGGGCAACGAGGACGGTGAGAGGTCTAGAAAACATGCCTTATGAAGGGAGGCTGAGGGAACTGGGGTTGTTTAGTTTGGAGAAGAGGAAGCTGAGAGGAGACCTCATTGCTCTCTACAACTACCTAAAAGGAGGTTGTAGCGAGGCTGGTGCTGGTCTCCTTTCCCAAATTACTAATGATAGGACGAGAGGAAATGGCCTCAAGTTGTGCCAGGGGAGGTTTAGATTGGATATTAGGAAGAATTCTTTCCTGAGAGGGTGGTTAGGCGCTGGAACAGGCTTCCCAGGGAGGTGATGGAGTCACCATCCCTGGAGGCGTTTAAGAGATGAGTAGATGTGGCACTTGAGGCTATGGTCTAGTGGTTAGGGATGGTGGGACTAGATGATCCTGGAGGTCCTTTCCAACCATAGTGATTCTATGATTTCTCCTGGCTTATGAAAAGAGGTGATAAGATGGAGCTGCCTGTAGTAAAAGCTACTGGATTCAGTAGCCAAAGACTTTCTCACGCTGGAGATGAGCAGGGCCTGTTTGCTCAGCTACAAAGTTGTGCAAAATTCGGGTGACTTCATCTTTCTAAAGAGCAAAATACTTTTCAGGTGGCTTCAGTTACCAAAATAAGCTTAAATTAAGTGCGAGTGAAACCAAAGTGCAAAACAAAAGGCTCTGGGTCAACTGTCCAAGCTGGGATGGGTTCCTGGAGGTGGCAGGACTGCTGGAGCACAGTTGTCTTTCTGAATTCTCAAAGAATTGTGTTAAAACTTGTCACTGGTTAAATGTATGGAAATGTGTGAAATGGCAATGCTAAGCTACTTCATTAATTGATAAACATAATTAAGGAGGACACCACATTAGTATTAATTTATGGCTAATTAACTGAAGTCATTAATTTATACTAATGCATAGTCTTGTCATAACCCCTGAGTAGTTCTGCTTCCTGAACAGTACATTTTTGTATACTCTCACTTTCTGGATTAAGCAAACATTTTTTGGAACAAGTGCCAAGGTGCTTGGAACTGAGTAGATGCAAGACAAGTGATGATGGAGAGGGCTCTAATACTTCAACTACTCCTTCTCACTTTCTCTAAACAGCCTTTGTAATGCAGGGGGTTAGTGTGTCTGTTATGTTTGAAATACCTCTAGGAGAGGTTCAGGTAAAAAAGAGATCTATTTCTTAAAGGTGGATGTTTTCAGACTGCCAAGTGTCATTTGTTACAGCATACATGGTCCAGGTAGATTACTAAAAGATGTCAGCAAAGATGGTTTAGGGTCATCTGGATGTTGTATCTGTGTCAGGATCACAACAGAGCACCTGGCTTACACTGTCAGGATTTGGGCTGTCCTATGCTGAGAGCTGAGGGGAGGATACAGCAACCTGCTCTAATGTAGGATCCTGCTTCTCAGAGATGCTTTAAAGAACAAGAGCTTCATGCTTGGAAAAGCCCAGATTGCAGCAGTGAGCGAGCACTTGCCCAACAACTTCCTCCCACACGGGCTGTGGCAGTGGCAGTTTGCCATTAAATTCCCAGACCAAGAAAATCTCAGCTGATTTCCCTTCTGCCAGAGGAAACACAAGCTGCATTGCTTCCGACTGCAACCCAGCTCTTGAGCCCTTCTTTTTTCTGATTCGTGGGTATGTAGTCAGAACAGGATCAGTCCCACAAGGAGTGAGATTTTGCTGAATTCTGCATTTTATACAAAATCTGGACATGATCACTTCGCAAATTTGAATATGGTTGAATTCAGACTGATAAGACCAGAGTCCCAGGGCATGAGGACTGGTCCCACGTTAACACAGAGGCTGTAATGCCAGCCCAAAGTCCTTGCTATAAGCCAGAGCCCTACATCTCAATGGTCCAAAGGTTTCTTCTCTGTGCACACCCCCACTTCTAGGTGCTGAGCTGGCACTAATTACAATTTTGCTAATTGCTCTAAACTCCACTGCCTAGCTCCATTCCATGGGCAATGTTTGGTCATGACTTTCTCTGAAGCGGAGGACTCTTCTTGGAAGCTTGATGAAATCTGGAGGGAGACACCTGCCAATCTTCATATACAACATCTTTATTTTAATTTATTGGCAGCATTTAGAAAAGTTGGCTTCTATGCAGCATCAGTTGGACTTCATTAAAAAAAATGAGAGCTAAGTTAGTAAAAACAAACCTGGCCAGTTGGCAACCTCAGACTTTTGTCAGAACTGATCTATGCTGGAAGATACAGATTTAGTCCTTCCACAGTAATAAAGTCCCATGATCCCATCGTTAAAATGTCCTTTTTTTCCTGCTAGCTGATGCAATTCATTAATTATGACATCTCCACGATGATTTCTCCAGAAGGCCCTGGATGCCAAGGTTTACATTAAATTTTCAATTACAAAGATATCCATATGGTGACTCTGCAGTATGTACAACTTCTTAACATGCACCCAAGCCCCACTGCAATGCTAGCAGGGCTTGTGTTCTGCTGGCAAGTCCCTTTCTGGATACAGGGCTCGCACTAGATTCCTGCACTGGTTGTGGAATAGGGATGGCAATTTGGTGTTCCCTGCAGGAAAGGAGTTGAAGCACAAATCCTCGTGTCCTTTTGGGCCAGCAGAGTTTTTAAAAAGCCTCTTGAGCTGTGAGAATGAGTTTAAATCAGCATTACAGCCCATCAGTGGTCTGAGAAAGCATCAGTATTATGGGTAGGAATTTAGACTAAGACCAAAGAGATCAGCCCAGGCATGGATTTTCCAGGCAGGCTCCAGGGAGATAGTGAAGGGTCAGAGCCCATCTCCCAATCCATGCTGGGACATGCACATATCTATTGTGACATCTTTTTTTCCCCACAACACCCCTGTAGCAAGGTCAGCTGTGCCGACACCTAAATGAGGGGCAAACCTCCAGGGGAAGGTGCTGCAATGGACCCAATTCTGGCAGAAAAGGGAGATCCTGTTGCAACCATCTTTAATGCTGCATTGATGTTTCTTGGCATCAGGATCGATCTTACCCATGCAGGATCAATTGCTGCTGGAGAAGCTCACAATCACAGAATGGTAGGGGTTGGAAGGGACCTCTGGAGATCATTTTGTCCAACCCCCTCCGCTAAAGCAGGGTCACCTAGATTGCCCTATATTGTGTCCAGGCAGGTTTTGAAAGTCTCCAGAGAAGGAGACTCCAGCCTCTCTAGGCAGCCTATTCCAGGGCTCTCACTCTCACAGTGAAGACATGTTTCCTCCTATTTAAAAGGAATTTCCCATTTTTCAGTTTGTGCCTGTTGCCCTTTGCCCTATCACTGGGCACTGCTGAAAAGATACTGACTCCATCCTCTTGACCCCCACCCTTTTTATATTTAAAAGCATTGATAAGATTTGAATAAACATTGATAAACCTCATAAATAAGATTAAGCTGCTTAGTTAACCACTAGTATGAAGGGTACAAGTTGTGATTCAAGTACTACATGGTCTGAAGAAACTGATTTGAACAAGACCCCTTTGGAGAAGACCTCATTCATGGTTCTCAGGTGGCTTGCAGCAGTGTGGTACTCAATCAGCATTGTATGAACCATCCTTGGCGCTCTCCAGCAGCTTCTGCCTGCCCCAGACACGACTGGTAATACAATTGGCCCCTGAAAGGAATGCATGGATTTTCCTTTGACATCGCTGGTGTGTGGACATGAACTTGAAAGCTGACTTCTAGCACTGTCAAACAGAAAAGCTGCAGGGTGGTTTTTCCCAGATGTGGACAGAGGATCTGTCCACGTCTCAGCCCTGTGGTCATCCCAGCTGCAAGACCTCTCCAGCCCTCCTGTCTCGCAGGCTGCGACGATGCTCCCTGTAGCGCTGGGAGTCAAGAGTTGATACTGTGCGCACAGTTGCACTCCGATTAGCTCTGCAACGCCTGTAACCTTAGAGTAGTAAACCAGTGGCATATATATATAGTTGAACAATTATATGTATTGTGACTAAATTTCCCCCTGAAGATCTCATTCAGGATGCTAGAGTGAAAGGATCATAAAATGAATTAATAGCTGATTCACTGTATAATTTCCTAGTTCAATATACTTTAGTGTACCAGCTAAATGAGCCATACACAGCATTCAGCTCGGCCAGTTAACAGCTTTATCATTGAGATCTCAGGCTTAGAAATAAAAGCAATTCTTCTGAAGTAATTGTGTCTAATTAAAAGAAACATTTAAAAAGTGTAACCAAAAGGAATTCATTTCAAATGGAAAATTAATGCTGAAAAATAGCCCTGAGCTCTCTTGTCTTTTGCTAATAGCTAAGCATTCTCAGAATAATTAAACTGTTTTGAAATGTTGATACCTTCCCCTGTTAGAAATGATGGCCATGGACCCAACACATTAGCAAACCCTCAGCATGGCCTAGGTTGGTAATAGGTGTGGGGCTTTGGGTGGGCAGGGGAGATCAGGGGCAGCTGCCTGTAGGACGCAAGTGTTCCCACCCTCCTGTTCTTGCAGCCTGCCATGAAGGAGGGTGTTGGCACCTTCTTTTGAAGAAGTGGGACTACCCAGCTAGAGGAGCTGAACACAGCATGGCAGGGGTTTGGGAGGCTCTTCCAGATGCTGGGACTCCCCATAACACAGAAGTTAACCGAAAATGGTGCTCTCTGTTTAAAAGTGTATGGACTTTGTTATGATATTTGTGCACTTGTGCAGCTCCTCAGCTGAAGTGTGAGGGTGCATTGCCAGGTGAAGCCTGTTCACTGCTTTTCTGTTACTAGTTTCATTAGCGAAAATGCAGTACTTTATCCTGCATCCCAAAAATGTCCTACAGTAAATACCCTATTCATGTTTGTGCTGCAAACAAGTGCCAGCCTGTCTGCTCTTGACAGAGAATCTTAATTCCTTCAGGTTCTTCATCTGCTTCTCCATTTGCTTCTCTCTCCCTTTACCTGTGTTCTTTTTGGCAGGGAGTATTGCAAAGCTGGGTGCATAGTGAAAATAGCACTCAGATGCTGCCCTGCTTTCCTCAGAGCAGGTATGTCTGTAGATGCCTCCTCCCTTCTCTCTATCCAAGGATCTGCTTGCAGGTATCAGAGTGAATTAAATGTATCCTGAGACACAGCAAGGATGAGCAGAAATCCCACATGTTAAGCAGGAGCTCTGGTTTTAATTCCCTGTGCTGAGCTAGGAATGCTTCTCTGACTAATAGTCTGTACTTGGCTGCACCAAGAGACCCAAAGGGGTGGCTGTTGGGGTGGCAGGGGTGTCTGGTGCCTAAAACTGTTGTTCCAGTGCTTCATTTGTATGGATCAAGTAACTGGGTGCCACCGATGTAAGGGACTTGCTGTAGTTGGTACTGCCAAACTAGAGGTCGTACCCAGTGGGTGAGGAGTTCTCAAGAGCTATAGGGCACAGGGAGCTGCCTAGGTACTCTAAAGCTCCTGCTGGACAGTTTTGGCAGGAAATCCCCAGATTTGAGTCTTTCTTGAGGATCTTTATTTTTCTTGAAAAGTGACTGTTAAGGCAGAAGAAAAAGCTTTGAAGATGTCAGTGTTTTGTTTCAGCATCTTTCTATTAAAGCTGATTCCTTTCAAGTGTTAAAAAGACCAAACCCAAATACTTTTGACCCAAGTGACTTGTGTCCTGGTCATCCAGCAAAAACAAGTGCTTTTGAGAATTCAACTTTATACTAGTTCAGGGACAGAACTCGTTCTCTTAAAATCTTTGTGGGATGGGAATGTAGTTTCTCATTCTGCTGCGAGTGGGAAGCTTGGGGAATCTTTGGGGGCAGTTGCTTATTACTGCCAGTACCTACTGAATTTCCTTTTATTATGTTATTTGGTAACTATGACAAAACTGAGTATACTCTATCCAAGATTTCCTGTAAAACATTCCCAGAAAATATGTGAGTGTACAATAATGTGACATGTAAATAGACATTTATAGCATTGACCCTACAAAATAACCTGTGTGCCTGCCGGCTCCTTTCCCTTTCTTTCCCCAGCATTGTACTGTTTCATGTGTCTCCTTGATGTTCCTCTTCAAATTGTAGTAAATCAAAATTTTCTCTTTTGATTTAGAGGTAGAGAAGAAGTCTTAAGTCAGGATTATGCCTTGTATATTGTGGTTTGTTTTTCTGTATTATTTGTAAAAAAAAAAAAAATCATCACAACTTCTAAGAGAATGGTCAAAACTGGTCCTTAGTCTTGGCAGCAGGTCAGTGAACACCTTGCCCTGGCCAGCTTGCTCAAAATTCTGACTCTATTTTTGGATGATCCAGAACTTTTTTTTTAAATTCCAGAGTGTTTCTAATTGAGCTAACATTATTAGAAGGTTTAAAAAAAAACAACCCTTCCCAAATTCCCTTTGTGTTTCAGTAGCTCTTTAATATGCAAGGCAGCAAGAGATGAACTGGGTCTAATTACGAGTCCCTGGAGTAGCCAGTCAGAAAATGAATTGATGCCTTTTTCCTTATGAACAATGCATGTACCACAAATTAGAGGCGCCATCACCAGAGATTTAATTACAAAATATCATTACTTTCACACATCATTTCAGATTTGGCCTGATCAAATCAAAGTTGGGGGAGAGAGAGAAGGGGGGAGGTGGGCGAAGGGAAAAACTGCACCACTAGCAGGGTCATTCGTTCAGGGGTACTTGAATGCAGGAGGGAATTGGTGTTATTGAAGCTTCCCAAAAGGCAATTCTGCAGAGAAGCAGCAACTGGGAGGAAATTCATTTCCTTTTCCAAGGGAGGCTCCAGGCAGTTCAGCTGTCCAGGGGAAAGCATGGCATGAATGTGTGGGCCAGGGCTGGGTGGGCTTCGCTGGGAGGTGCTGCCTAAAGACTAGGGGCATGTCCAGCTATGTAGCAAGTCTGACCTTGCTTGGAGAGAAGGGTTTTTTTGGTCAGGTAGGAAAATCTGATTAAAAGAGCATTTAGTCTACTATCACTTGGCTTTTGCTTCCAGAGGCAGACAAAGCCCAGATAAAGCTGTATATGGAAAAATAAGAGACTAATCCAAAGATTTATTTAAATGTACTTTGTATTATGCTGTGTCATTCCTGAGAAGCCTCCCCCAAAAACACAGACACTGAAGCTAGCTATTCATGCCAAAGTGCATGATGAATTTTGTTGAGAGGAACGCCTGCCAAGGGAGGCCTGGAAACTCATGTGCTGCCGAGTTCAGCCTACTATTGCAGTTTAAAGGTCATAGTGGTTACCAGAAAAAGGGTCTGGTGTGCGCTGTGAGGAGGGTTTGGCTGCTTTTCTTCCCTGATCTCTATTCACCCCTGAAGAACACTGCAGTAAGCAGTTCACCATCTTATTTCTAGTAAAGTGGGTTCATCCCTGTGGTTGGGCATCTTTATAGCTTGTAGTGCTTTCTATGCAGAGCAATTCAGAGCAAGTGCACTCAAAAGTAGTCAGTGGTCCCTGTTCTGTAAGTAAATCTTTAAAGTCTCCTTCTAGCTGAGCATCATAAGGGAGAGATACTCCCTTTGGTCCACGCCCACTGAAAAGGAGTAGCATGGTTCTCACAGCTTGGAGTGTGACTCTTGGCTGCAGGAAGATTTCTGGGCCTGATGGTCCCATGCCAAAATGGAAAACCTGGTAAATGTGCAGAAGCTGAATGGTTCCAGTGCTGTGTACTCACTACAGCAGAGGTGGAAATGCCAGAAATATCCCAGGAAAAAAAGTAACAGCCTTGTAGTGTCTAAGGTGTAACCTGAGTGATGATTATTGTAGGAGACAATGTTATGGCACCAGAAATCCTATTTTTCCACCTTAAAAAAAAAACAAACAAGCGAGGCTATTTTGCTTGCAGAGTGACACCTGCCTGGTGCTGATTTAAAGGGCTGACTGTTGAATAGGGTCATTCAGGCTGAGCTGATACCATAAAGCTGGTCAGCAGCAAGTGCAGGCACTCAGGATGGGCAAGTAGAATGGCTGCTCAGCCCCGTGGATGATTTACAGCCTCTGCCTCCAGCCCAGGCCATGGGCTGTGATTATTTCTCAGCTGGACGCACAAGCCAATCATTTCAAGAAGCTAAAATGCTCTTCAAAATTTATGAGGAAAATGACGGCTTGTTGAATACATGATGTAGCGAGATGTAGTTTTACATTAACTTAAGAGGCATTTATGGGGCAATATTCATCTTCTCTGTATTATGGCAAGTATAATATGAGAGGATGCTATGTCATGGGGATATGAGACCTGACAGATACGATGTACACAGAGGGAGACCATGGTGAAACAAAATCAGGAAGAGCCAGAGCCACAGACTTGAATGGGGATGGGGCAGGAGAACAGGCTATTGTGAGAATGGGAGATGCTACCCATGTCCTCCACCTGTGGAAACTGCATCTGCTTCAGTGTTTCCATGGGGCCACATGGGTACCCACCAGCTGAGGACATGATCCGGTGATTAGAGCTCTGAAAGCCCGGGTGCTCATGTCTGAAGGTCAAGCCCCAGTCACCACCCACTCTTTGTAAGAGCTGCTCAGCTTTTTGTGGTTCAGTGGAGAAGTGCTCCAGGGAATGTAATGCACCTGCTGATGGCATCAAAGGCTTGGACCACTGAGAATGAGCTACGAACATAAGGGCATGTGAGAAAAATTACTACTTCTGATAATGTTCTACCTAATGATTGGACTTTGCCACGCCAGTACACAGCCTGAAAAAGGTTGTGTGGTCTATGGAGGAAGTAAGAGACTCCCTCGGGAACGTGGCAGTGCCTTTCTGGCATGTATTTCACTGTTAGCTAAATATAGCTGGGTACTCACAGAGCTCGCTCCAGCTGGCAAACTGAGCAGCTTCTTTTCTCTCCTGTCTCACATCTGACTCCTCGGAACGTGCAGCACCAGCCAAGCTCTCGGGCTGCTCCAGAGTAAGCTGCCCTGATTTAACCTGGTGAAATTGCAGTTGAAAGTAATTCCTAAGCATCCCCCCCCACTCCCAGCATTTAGCTGCAGGCAAAATTTTGCACTGGAAATCTTTTGTCTTGGTAACGGAGATCAAACAGCTATCTAATTGGAACTGTGAATTAAAGTCATGCCCTTGGTGCAAGCCCTGACTCTGTGGTGTCCTACCCCAGGCATTTGGCGGGGGAAGGGGGGAAACATGCCGCTTCAGGCTGCCTCCCAGTCCCTTCTTACTACGCATAAGTGCTGGCAGTTGCAAAGCATGAGTTGTTGGTGTGGCAAGTACTACAGTAAGCGATGCAGGGAAAGGCATTTTTCCTCAATACCAGGGATATGCGGCTGTATGTGCCTGCTCCTGCCCACCCAGAAGTGTCTGGGTTAGCACTGGGCTCAGGATCCCTTGCAGAGCTGGATCCAGAGGGTGCAGAGCATCCAGCAGATGGGCTCACCTGCAGTACAGCTATCATGTAAATCACAGTTGCAGTGGGGGCTTGATCTCTCTAGATATTTCCTGCTGGGCATTATGTGCAGGGAGAGAGGTTAAATTCGGTTTCTTTTTCCTTTGATATCATGAAAACAAGCTGAGCTGTGAGCCCTGCCTTAAGGAAATGATTGACTTTGGAATACTGGCTACTAAAAAGAGACCAAAGAGTTACTGTGCAAAACCAAGGGTGTCTCTGCATCTCTCAGTATCGCAATACTTCCTCTTCCCTGTCTGACACATCTGTTCCTTGGGAAGGAGGGAGGGATGTTGCTCCCTTGTAGCCATATACTCACTTTATATTGGATAACACAGGTCAAAACCTCAAGACTTTGAGTCAACCTGGGGTGAATACCTGGATGGATGGCAGGACCCACCTTAATCTGCTAACATCATTGCTCCCCAACCTTTGCCTGTTTGAAGATTTTAGCCAAAATTTATTGGCAAGACATATAGCCCTGAGTGATGTTATTAGCAAAAATAAACCCAGAAGGCTGTATTGTCCTTTCTTGATACCAGAGGGGACCGGAACCCAAATAACCAAGAGCAATGCAGGGTTAGTTGGAGAAGGCTGAAAGGTTTGGAGGAGCTGTAGCAGCCAGACACAGGCAGATGGGCTGAGGCTGGAGGATATGCCTAGAGAGGTGTCTGAGTGTGGAGGAAAGGTTGCAGAAGCCATGCTGAAGAGGCAGGAGAGTAGGATGATGTATAACACCCATTACATTGGAGAGAAATTAAAAGGATTGATTGATATCAATTATCAGGTACAATTTGTTGCTGCACAATTGACACGTTAATCACTTCCCTGCTGCATTTCAGCATGGCAAGATTTTTGACCAATTTGAAAGGTTTACAGCAACAATATGATGCTGATTTATCTCTCCTTAATAAAAAAGTGATCAACTGAAACCTGCATCCATCATTCTGTTTATCACTCATGGTGATTTATTAACTAATTATACTTACAGTGGGTCTTTTTCTATAAGTATGGATAACAGAGTGATGCAGTGTCAGTGCAAGTCATAAATAATGCCACAGTACAGTATGTTTAATACTCACTCCTAGGACCAGCCCATAACAAGATGCCTTGATTAAGGTAAGCAGCCAGCTTCGTTTGTCAGGAACGGTCCTGAAATTGCACATTGAGGAAAGAAGTCGATTTCTCATGTTTCCAGCACTGGACACTGCACAAATGTCTCAGCCGTGTAATTCAGATCAGATGAAATGCTCCCAGCTTGGCCATTTTTCATAGGCATTTGCAAACCCTCCCTGGACCTCATTGTACCCTGAGACTGAATAGCAGCGTGGTGTTCCAGGATGAAGTCATCCCAAGTGCAAGAAAAAGGGATTTCAGTGTGGATTTTAAAATAGAGGTGGAGAGCTGACAAAAATCAGAACTACTCTAGCTCTCAAAAGGAAAAGGATTTTTCTGTTATCAAGACCCTAAATCAGTTTCATCTATCAAAAATACCTTTTACAACACTTGTAGGTTACAGTAATTGGCTAATACAGACTCCTAGGATTTCTGTCTTGACAGAGATGTGGTCAGTTCCCTTGCCTCGCACAAGAGGATGACGATGTGACTCTATTAAACAATTATACCTGGTAATCGTATAATCTCAAGGAGAAAGCAGCTTCTCAAATGACACATCGGACAGTTCTGTGCTGCCTTTCGAGCCTGTGCAGCTGAGGAGGTCTGTGCAATCCCTCTCCCTGCAGAGAAGAGATGTTATGAAGCGTAGATCTGCGGTGATGGCATTGCCAGAGCAGCTCTGCAGTGACTGGACTGGCTGTGTAGTTTGGGCTATTTCCCTAAGAAATCCTGTGGACCCCACTTCACGTTTGTGTTAGAACAATACAAGACAGTGAGTGCCTAGGGCTGCTCAGCTTGAATGTCACTTGTCTCTCCAATTGGGAGAGAGGGCACCAGAGAGGACAATCTGGGCAAAGCCAGTGGCTCTGGGTGCAGTGAAATCTCTTGCCCTGTCACTGTTCAGTAGGCCAAATCTATTTATAATCCTGTTTCCAACCTTTTCACCTTAGACTAGAACCATCCTTTTAACTTTTTCACTTTGTCTGCCCAGAAATGCATTTATAGAGTCCAGTCTTTCTTCTGATCTTTTACTAAAAATAAGATTTCTATTAGTACGAGCAATATTCTATTACTTTAAAGCATTTTTTTTCTTTGTCCACCATTGGACTAGATCCATGGTGAATATCCTGGGTCTGGACTCCCTTGTCTTTTGGTTTTACGTAAGTATAAATCATGAAAGATTCTCTTTTTGGTATTGATTAATCTCTAAGAACCTCCTGTAAAGGCAGCACATAATGGCTATTTTTCCATCACCCTGGTATCCTGCTCCCAACCCTGCCATTGACTTACTCTGCTGACTTGGACAAGTCTCTCATTGCTCTACTACTCTGAAAATACCAGGTGGAGCACAAATGTTCTTTGGGTCAGAGTCTCTTATTCAGTGTTTGGTCAATATCTGTGAGATCTCAAAGTAAGCCTCTGGTTTTCCACCGTGTTAGTATCACCGCTTCTGGCACAGAGCGGTGACCGAGCAACGTGGGGCAGCACCGCGCTGTACTGCGGGAGGTCAAACAATAACACGGCAACACCATCCTGTGTAACAAGCGTGGAGGGAGGCAAGGAGGTGTAGGTGTGATCGGCACATTAACACCAGGATCCATAACCAAGAGGGAACACTCAAACTAGCAGCAAATGATTGTTAAATTATTACACAATTAACAGTTGTTTGAAAGCTAAAGAAGGAATAATGCAAAAAAGGTCCCTGTTTGCAAATGCTTTGGCAGGGCTGCTCCACACAGGCACTGGGAGTGCAGCTGCAGAGACCCCACAAAAATTACCCCGCCCCTCCTGGGGAAACCAACAGTGACGGATCCGTAATTTATAGGGGGCAGTCGGTGCTCAATAATTACGGCATAATTTACGCTGAGCAGGTTTTGGTGATGGGAGGAAAGAGGCTGCTTTGTTTGTTCTCCTGTTCCTTCTCTGGGCATCTGTTCCAGAGCTCAGAGGGGAGAGGATGCTCCTACAGGCAGACCTGGCCTGACCCAGTGTGGCAGGGCTTGGTGCATCCTCTCCTGTCTCACGAGCCCATAACGACGGTTGTGCAGATTTTTCAGATGGATAGGTCAGATTTTTCTGCTCTGATCCTTGGCGCAGCTCTTCCCCCTTTGGTGATTAATTTCCTCTCTCCTACATCAGAGGCTCTGAGCATCCCCACAAGCCTGTGCCACAACTCGTCTTGGGCATAACAGCCCCTCTCAGCAGCTTGAGCTCATCTGTACCCTGCAAGGGGCTGGGCACCTTGTGCCCATCACCATACTCAACACCTGGACAGTGGTAAAATAATGCAATACTTGGTCTGCCTTATAGCTGTGGAGCTGCCTTGCAAGCGGGCTGCAGCTCTCCTGTCCCTGTGGTTGCCCTCTCCCCCTGCCCTGCCTGTGCTCGCAGGGCTTAGCATGAGCTACCTATGCTTCTCCTATTTATGAGCACATCTGGCCCTCAGGGCCACTTTTGACAGACAGGACATGGCTATGCTCTGGGTGCAGAGCCTGTTTCAACCAAGGCACTCAGCTTGTCAGGCTCTGTAGGACATAAGGGATATCCAAGGATAAAAGGTCTTAATGTAACACAATAGGAGCTAAAGAAATCCTGAGAGTTTGAGGGTAGGTGCCTCCCTGATGTGTATGAGAGGGAGGATCACCTTGTAAACTTCTCAGTAAATCTGTGCCCAAGCTGTCATGGTGAGGAAGAACAGACCAGTATGTGCAGCACCTTATCAGCAACACCTTATGCTTAAACTTCAAGCCAAAGTGTGTCTTTAGAGCTGATCTGTAAACCAGATTAATAGGTCCTGCAGATCTAAAATCGAGGGAAGGGGATCCTCAGGACCTTAATCAAACTGTGACTCTGGTAATTACCTCTTCTAAGGTAGCCCTGTCCTGACGGCAGTGGATGAAAGTTTTGCTGTCCACTCCATCCCATAGAGAAGCATCGCTGCAGCGTGTCAGCCACCTCTGCCCTGGGGACCTCAGTGGTGAAGGTGTCCCAGGCTGAGCACCCTGCCTGGGTCCAGCCAGTCTGACAGCCACAAATGTGTGATGGCAGGACAGGCAGGATTAGTCCCCACCAAATGCCACTTTGACCCCACTAGAGCAGCAAGAGCAAAGGAGTTAAATTTGATTTCCTCAGAGGGAAGAGGCTTGCAAGGGAGGCAGGAAAAAAATTACTTAGCTTCATCTTTCTCCCATTTTAGAAAAATTAATTTTTGAGAAACCTCCACAGTTTCACTATTTCTGGTCCCTAAATCAAGCTGGCCGACAGCCTGTCCAGGGCTATTTATTGGCTCCTCGCAGCCAGCCGTCTGCAGTGAGCCGGGGTCTCATCCGAAGACCACGAGTGCCATCTTCTGGGAGCCTGCAGCCCTGCTGCCCTCTCCTCCCTTGCAGCCTCCTGTGGTTGTGTCATAAATCTCGATTCCAGAGGAAGAACTTGCCCTACAGTGAGCCTCACCCTTGCGTTCCCACCGCAGTGTCACCAGCCGTGGGTGCTCTTCACCTTCCTGGGGGGAAACTGAGGCAGAGAGCCATGAACTAAAGCAGCCTCTGTGCTCTCCCTCAGATCCACATGAAGGTCTGGGATGTTCCATGGCCTCTGAAATACCCAAAAGTCTCAGGGGGTGCAGTTGTGCCACAGGCCTGCTTTCAATTTGGAGCTTTTTTTGCCAGCTCCCTTCTTTTCTCTGTTAATTTTCTGTTAAGGAAAGATGATGCTCAGTGACAGGACAAGAAGCAATGGATACAAGCTAGAACACAGGAACTTCTGTCTGAACATAAGGAAAAATTTCTTTACTGTGAGGGTGATGGAGCCTGGCCCAGGCTGCCCAGAGAGGTTGTGGAGTCATCTTCTCTACAGAGATTCCAAACCCACCTGGACAATGCCATCCTGGGCACTCTGCTCTGAGTGACCCTGCTGGAGCAGGAGAGGTGGATGAGATGATCTCCAAAGGTCCCTTTCAGCTCCTGCCATTCAATGATTTCCTTTTTGCACAAAGATTTAACTACAGAATTATGCACTTTAAGATGCCCCTGGGGCATCACAAACTCCTCGCTCAATCCTAAGAGAAGGCAACACTGGAATTAAACCATCTGCTTAAAACGAAGGAAGTGCTTGAGCTGGAGCAAGGGGCTGTGAGGCTGCAGATGGAGGGTAGTCAGAGTCCCAGGGAAGGAGCTGGAGACAACAACATGGGCTCAGTGCTCTTCTTGCAGAGGTTGGGATTTTGTACAACAAAACCTAAACTTTGTTTTAGTTTCTTTTCCTGTAAAACTCATCAAAGCTTTTTACCGAGGCTTGGTTTAAGGTCGTAGAAAAGGAGGGAGCAGGTGCCTGTGCCCACTCTGCTGGAGCCTGTGCTGGCACAAAGGCTGCTGCCAGCCTGGCCTAGGGTGACCATGCTTGGTCGAAGCCACAGAAATGGTCTTTTTAGTGAATGTGAATTTGTTTGAATGTTGTACAGTGATTCCCAGGGTTAAATGTGGGACAAACGCTTCTCTGGTGATATTCAGCTTGTGTCGGAAGAGTGGATGTGAGTTGTTGATGGATGTCAAAAACTACTGCCTCAGCATTGCAGCCCCTATAGCAGTGCTGCGTGCAGGACGTACAGCAGTGTGTTGTGTGCAGGACATACAGCAGCATGCTGCGTGTAGCCTGAAGAGCATGGGGCTGTGGTACGCTCAGCAAGGTGCAGGGTAGTTTGTGCAGTGTTGTGAGGTTCTTCAGGCAGGACACCGTGTGTCCAGCAGCGCACAGTCTATGTGGTGCTGTCAGTATGTACAGCAGTGTGAGATGGGGTTGTTCAGCCTGGAGAAGAAGGCTCTGGGGAGACCTTATTGTGCCCTTTCAGTACTTTAAGGGGGGGCTAAAAGAAATACGGGGACAATCCTTTTAGCAGGGCCTGCTGTGACAGGACAAGGGGTGATGGTTTTAAACTAAAAGCAGGGAGACTTAAACTAGAGAGAAGGAAGACATTTTTTTACACTGAGGGTGGTGAGACACTGGCCCAGGCTGCCCAGAAAGGTGGTGGATGCCCCATCCCTGGAAACATTCCATGTGAGGTTGGACAAGGCTCTGAGCAACCTGCTCTAGTTGCAGATGTCCCTGCTCACTGGAGGGGGGTTGGACTAGATGACCTTTAAAGGTCCCTTCCAACCCAAACCATTCCATGATTCTATGGACAGCAGCGTACCGCGCACACTCCAGCACAGTCAATGCCACACGATGGTGCTCAGACCTCTCGCTCCTGCATTTCCTGCCAACCAGCGCTGCCGGGGCTTTCTCCATCTGCTCAGGGATTTCTCCCATCTCCCTCCTGGGCCAGCGGAGACATTGAGAGGAGAGTATTAGACGTGGCATGACTTCCCTCCCTGTCTGTCTGGTTCTCTCCATTTATGTTTCCCGCCATGGCCCAGGGAAGGGTGAATCCTGCTGTGTGACAGTGCCCGTGACAAGGGAGCATGCTGGTCCGTAGGGTGACAGTGCCTCGTCAGGGTCTCTGCTGCACACCACCGTGTGATAGCACCCACCCTGGTACATCCCAGCTCTGCCACTCTTCATGTCAGATTCCCTGCAGTCTTGGGGAGATGCAGTCACAGGGACACCGCCTCTGCAGACTGGCACAGCCCTTGTGCAATCACACTGCTGACATGTCTCGTTTGGGACACTTACGTTGCCAGCTGCTCCGCTACAAGCTTGGCAGCATCTCCTCATCTTCATCCCGCAGCTGAATCTCTTCATTCAGTGGCTGTAATGGAGTTAAGAAACCAATTCACCACCTTGCTGGAAGGGTGAACTCGGTGGATCTGAAGGAATCTGAGTGAAGAAAAGGCTGGAGATGTTCTCTTGAGGCTGTGTCACTCATCCTCCCCTACAGCACGATCAACTTTCTGTCAGGATTACAGACCACCTCGTGATCCAAACTGACAGCAAAGCCCCCAGCAGCAGAGCTACTCCCCAGCCTCCCTCAGCATCAGTTCTGTCACTTCACTGGCTTCATGAGGCAAATAGATCTTTGGACCATGTGGATCCATCAGGTCTCAGTTGTGGAATACGAGGGCAGGCAGCTGGATAGTGAAAAGTGGAAAGGGAGAGTGGTGGAATCCCACATTAAGCACGCACCCATCCACCACTGCAGAGCGAAAGAAAACATGGGAAGTTGTAGCCCAGGGGTTTTGTTGGTTTGTTTTTTTTCTCAAGTTGAAAGTTAGAGAGTTTCCCTTGGCAGAGAGTGAGTCACTATTGGGCCCTGATACTGAAAGGGACTAGAAGTTAAGAAACTCGAGCTCAGCTCATCTTGCTGGCCTCCTGAGCAGCTGATTTAAGCTGTGTTTGAAAAGCAAAGCGTGGGTAGTCAGAGCCGAGCGGCTCTGCTCAGCAAACAGGGCATTTCAGACGGAACCACGGTGTGCTTTTGACAGACGCAGGCTCATGGCTGCTGGGGGATCCAGTTAATGCTGGAACGAAGCAGGGGTACCTTGAGTGTATTCTAAGGCGATGATTGTCAAAAGAAATAGCAAGTGTCAGTTCAGAGCCCCTCATAGCAGATTTCAATATCTGAGCTCATTACACTCTGCAAACATCCTCTGTTGTGACAAGATGAGAAGTCATGGTTTTTAAAACGAAACCTCTCAACCCCCCCTTAACACTCAGTGCTTACCTCTTTGCTGGGGCAGTGAGGAAAAAAAAATCATAGAATGGTTGGGGTTGGAAGGGACTTTAAAAACGCTCTTGATGTAACCCCCATGCGAGAAGCAATGATGCCTTCCATTAGACCAGGTTGCTCAAATCCTGCTAAACGTGCCCATAATTCCTACTGACTTTTGATTCAAACAACAACTGAACTTTGTGTGGATTTGGAGTGAAATCAGAATCCCCCTCCAATCTGTGCTGCAGAAAAGGGGAAAGAACGTCTACCAAAATCCGCTCTGTGTGTGGCCCAAGCCCAGATTAACCAAATGCTACCTGGAAGCAGGCAGGGCCCTCTGCAAAATGATGCCTCGAGTGATGTCTGCCAGGGAGTTCAGATAAAACTTGGTAAAGTTTTTGGAAGAATGATTGCCACCAATAACATCATAGGCAAGATTTCAGAACAAAGGCTTTTTCTCATGAGTTAGCAGAAGCAATGCTAGCTATTCGCGATTTATGCCTCCCTCATAAATTACATTTTAAGACTAGGATTCTATGTCATCAGAAAAGATACATTTTGTTTTTATACAGCATATTTAACACACGCTTAAGGAGAATAATGGTGTTGTCAGGGGCCTGGGGTGATAGGGAGGAGTTTTGGTTTTTGTTGGGTTTTTTTCTTGTTTTTTCTTACCCAGAAGAATTCCAGCCTGTGAAGTTGGGCGAGGAGAGTCACGGCAGAGTCACTGCCTGACAGATTCAGGGGAGGAGGCAGAGATCAAAGGGAGGGGCACAGGCCACAGAAATGATGCATGTGCAGGAAGAGGCTCCCACGGGAAAGCCATGGTAGATCTGGCCCCTGGAAGTGTCAGGTCCCACATGTAGATCAGAACAAGCTTTTCCTCTGCTCCCTGCCCAGCTCCTCACCCAGCCGGAGTTGGAAAGAGCTTCACAGTTCAAGCTGTGTTTGGGTACCCGGGGCTGCATCTTCATGGGATTGTCACTTTGGCAGTGCCAGGTTCTGTCTTGATGCAGGATACGGGTGTTAAAATTGCCACTGTGAATTGACCAAATCTGACCATGGGTCATCCAGAACTCTGGTCCATCACCGTGGGAGCTCTGTGAGCTCTCCACATCTTGGGTCACTGGGTTGTGAAAAGATTGCAGCTTCTATGGGTTTAGGCATTCTTAAAACTTTTGTCAGTGATGGGCTACATCCTAAGAGCTCAGAAACTGGGAAGCAAGAGGCCAGGCAAGTTTAAAAGTGAGCGTGCTCCCTTATGCTGCAACGCAAGCCTCACAGTGCCACCACTGGGCATCGGTACCAATGGGGTCCAAGCTTCTTTCTTCCCCAAAGTTTCCAAGATGACTTGGAAAACTGAAGAACTCATTGAGTAAAGACATATTCATTCAGCAGATACCTTTTCCTCCTGCTCCTCTCAGATTTTGTCCTTATTAATTGGCACGTGGCTTATTTATCCCTCAGCAGATGTAGCCATGACACTTGCCTGATGTTTTCTCCCAGGACTGGGGTAACAAGCTCACTGAGATCACTGCCTTTCATTACAGAATCTGCAGGGAAGCAGCTGGAGCAGGCACCAACAGTGCTGGGGTAAGCGTGGGTGCAGGTCACCCTGCAGCTTCCTGGGGACACTCAGGCAGCAGATGGGTGTCCCCCTCTCTGTTGGCATTTCCCTTCCTCCCGTGGGGCTGAAGCTCCCTCCTGTGTGCTGCTTTGCCTCTCTCTAGCCAAGCAGAGGGCAGCCCCACTGCAGCTCAGCGTCCTGATGGCTTCTAACTCCCTTCCCAAAAGAACTTTTGCAAGCCAGATTTGCAGAAATTTGTTTTTATAAACTTTTCCTGCCACTGTGGCAGGTTAAAGAGCTCTGAAAAGGAAGGAGGGGAGAATGGCGTAGTGGGTCATCTCCATGGGAACATCGTGGGAAGATTGATACATGCCCCGAGAGGCAGGTGCAGTTATTAGCACGTTCCAGATCTTTCCCTGAAGCTTTATTTTCCCCTCTGAGGAGGAAGAAACGGAATGTTTTTAAGGAGAAAAGCATGTGAACATCTGAAACAAAAGCACCATCACAGATCCCAGCCCTTTCCAGCAGTGGGTCTCAATTAGCTGCCACGGACAAGTGCTTGCCACATCAGAGCTGCGAGAGCTCCAGCAGCTGTCAGAGGGAGCTGGGTTGGTTTGCCCTGGAGAGGACAACCCTGCTGGTGTGGTGAAATGGTACCAGCTATTGCCAGCTGGATGCAGAGCAATAGTGCTTGGCAAGGCATGGAAAAGGAGGGTGGCTAGAGCAGCTTTTTGTCTGGTGGTTACAAGTGCTTGGTGCAACAGGTGTCTTCTCTGCTCAGCCCACCAGCCCACATCTTTCCACATCACAGCATCATCTGAGATGGTGAGATGGACTCCAGCTCAGCTTGGTGAGCTGAGCACAGTTCTGAGCACCCAAATCTTCCTGGTGCAGCATTAACCCGGAGAGTCAGAGGAGGCCAGCTCATCTCCACGTGCCTCAGTTTCCTCCCAAAGCCCTGTTCTCCTTGGCCAACACTGGGGACTGCCAATAGCTTTCACATGTGCTAACCGTTTTCAAGAGTGATGGTGGTCTGAAGACAAGCCCTTCAGTCTCGCTGGAGCCAAGAACGAGAGACCAGATGGTGCATAACCTGACAAAGCCCCCTGTGATCTGTTTGTTATTCTCCTACAAGCACACTGCTCTGGGGAAAATCCAAGGGTTCATTTCCAGGACCCAGACTCTTTTCATATGTAGTAACAACTGCACCTACGCTGGCCACACGCGTTGCTCACATGAGGCCCTCTTGCTGCTGCAAGAAGATTTCTGGGCGCAGGGGGGCTAGTGAGGTCTCCTAGAAAACCAGGCTTTAGCTCAGCACATTCAGCTTCTCCTGGGCATAGCTGCAATTATCCTCCCACCCCATGTTTGTAGAGCACCTAACAAGAAAGAGTCCCAGCTGTGACAGTCCTCTCATGGGCGTCACTCCAAAATTACTAGCAACAAGAATATTTTTAAAATAGAAACCTCTGCTCTGGGCTAAGTAGTAATTAATCATTAAAAAAAGCCGTAACACTCAGGAGGAGCTTTAATGATGCAAAGCTGATTTTAAGAGCTTGTCTAAGTGGAGCAGAGTGCAGAAACAGGTCTGTAACATGCTCCTCAGGTGGAGGGTGTCTGCTTCCCTCCCACCCCAATTAGTTTCTGTCAGGCAGTGAAATGTGGCCGGCCAGTCTCTGCGGGACAGATCGGTCTCTGTATCTGCATGTGCAGCATGGTCATGATCGGAAAGGATCAAGGCTCGCGTTTTCAATAATAATAACATCCCCAGAGTGACATTTCAAATGCAAATGAAAAGAATAAAAATACCAGTTCCTGTTACAACTTTGCTACTGCTGTAACCGAATCCAAGTGAAGACTTGATGCTGTCCCCTCTGCCTGCCTGGCAGCAGAACTGCCATGATCTGTTTATTTTCATTCCTAGCCCACGAGCCGAGATACAGTGTGAGGAGCTGGAGCTGAAGGGACGGTCTCCTGGTGACACTTGCCAGATGCTAATGTAGTATCAGGCATACAAAGTGAAGGGTGACAGCAGCTATGTGCTGTGTGACTAATAATTAACCCACTACCCTGAGAGCTCAGCAGAGCCCTGCAATGAGCCCAGGAACCTGACCTGGCTGAGGACCCGCTCTGTTCCTGGGGCTTCAGCTCCTGGGGCTCTGCCAGGCCTAACGTGCTTCCTCACTTCCTCCTGCTGCCAGCACTGGACTGGGAAATGCTAGTGGCATGGACCCAGCAGGAAGAATTTCTTGCCGTTTGGATTTCAGGCAGTCTTAACAGTTGTTGTTCGCCTGCAACACCCCACTGCATCCCTTCTCTCTCCCTGTGTTAATAGACACAGCTTCTTTAACCTCCCTTCAGAGATCGCAGAATCACGGACTGGTTTGGGTTGGAAGGGACTTTTAAAGGTCATCTAGTCCAACCCCCCTCCAGTGAGCAGGGACAGCTTCAATTAGAGCAGGTTGCTCAGAGCCCCTTCCAACCTCACCTGGAATGTTTCCAGGGATGGGGCATCAACCACCTCTCTGGGCATCCTGGGCCAGTGTCTCACCACCCTCAGTGTAAAAAATGTCTTCCTTCTCTCTAGTTTAAATCTCCCTGCTTTTAGTTTAAAACCATCACCCCTTGTCCTGTCACAAGAGGACCTGCTAAAAAGCCCCTCCCTATCTTTCTGATAAGCCTCCTTTAACTATTGGAAGGCCACAGATGTGTCAGTATTGGGTGCCTCCTGGTGTGTTTTGTTGACTTTGCACAAACACACACATATTTATATAACTAAATACTGAGGGCATTTTTTCATCTGAAATTACAATATCCTTCAGTTACATTTTTTTAGTTAGAACCTTTGTGCATGCTTTGTGTATCCTCAGAAGAGGAAGGGATAGGAATGCAGTGATTTGGGCTGGTCTGAGCCCAGCACCCAGCCCAAGCCTTCATCCTGTATAGACGGCAACCCCCTGTCACACAGCCCCCCTCCTCGGTCACACAGTGAGTTTTCTGGAAATTCAGAAGCACATCTTCCAATCAGTTTATTAATTGCAAAAGTAAGCCCTTTGATATTTATGGCTCGGGATCGGAGCTTGGCTGTAGCTGTGGGAGAAACTGGCAGCAAGGGAGCGCAGGCAGGATTTATGGTCGCAGGGCACATGGAGATAGCTCTTATTTGGGCCATGCTCCCAGCAGCTTTTAAACCAAGACAGAGCTCTGAATCTGAAGATACATTTATTTTTTTGCAGCAAAAAAAAGTATCTGAGAATGAAACTGATAATTGAAAAAAAAAAAAAAACAAAGAGAAAAAAAAAAAGGAATTGAAACTGTGTAGGCTATATTCAGCCACCAAGATGAATGAAATGTAAAAAAATAAAATAGGTTGCAAGTATTGAATTCCAAAAAAGATCAGTCTCAAAGCATGAAAATCCAGGCAGGTGCTGCCAGCTCCAAGCACTGACAGGACAGGCTTTTCTGCTGGCGAAGAGTGGAAGATTGCAGCAGACGCACACGGGACAACACAAATCTGCTCCTCCACAGGGCTCCTTGGTTGTCAGTGGAGACCTGCAACGTGTTACCTGCTTTCCTCCTGCTCACTGTTGCTGGCTTCTGTGGCTGGAGATAGCTGATGAGGCTGCTACGAGGGCGGATCAGACCTGAGAGCTATCAAAGGCTGTAGCAGAGACCAGCAGAAAAAGAGTTAATGCATCAAGTGAGAGAAGGTGACTTGCAGCTCGGCCCTGTGCCCCCCATGCTCATCAGCGTCATCACAGTCTTCTAGTCCTTGTGACTTCTGCTGTCCTTTACCTCTGCGTGAAGCTGAGAGAGATGGTCAGAGGGAGGGGCAATCAGAGCTATGAGGAAAGAGCATCACCAGCATAATAAAACCTTGAGACTTCTACTGTCTGGGACCACTGCCCTCTCACAGTTCCCCCACACCAGGTCAAGAGATGAAGCCACGCACAGTAATTTGGAAATGAATCTGAGCTGCCCATTTCAAGGTGTTGCCCTGAAAATTCACTTTCTGCCATGCAGTGTCACCGCGGGCAGGACGTGCTGGGTGCCAAATGCTCCACCCTCGGTGCGCATCGCTCGTGGCTGATCCAGCTCTTGGTGACATCTATGGCAAGAAAGAGCTGCTCCAGCACCAGTGACGGAAGGGTGACACTTACCCAATGGCAGCAGGAGACAGTCAGGCTCAGGGGCCTCCATTTCCACCTCACCTGACCTTCAGCAAGTCCCAGCACGAGATGAGCTGGCCCTGGGAAGCCAGGGATGGGTTGTGTCCTCAGCTGGGACCTACACCGCAACCCCTGACCACGGCAAACCCATGTGTGCTGCTGGCCTCTCCTCGAGGTGCTTCGTGCGATGGCAGGTTAATCATCTGCTGGGCGCTGAAGGGGAAGCAAAGGCAGCTCTGCTGCGGCGAGGGCCAGCTCAGTTTCAGAGAGAGCTGCTCTCCACGCCGTGCTTCTGAGCACATCTGCTGGGATTTCTGCAATCCAGATGTTTGTACAGGGCTGTTCCCATCTATGACCCTCCTTGCACCTGACAGCCGATTGCAGGCAGATCCCTCGGTCAGGCAGCAGCGCTAGGACCCAGAAATGCCCCTTCCAGCACAAAGCCCATGCTAATAGGAGACGGGAGGCCCCAAAGGTCACAGAACCGAGGGCTGAAGAGATTTCCAACTGGCTGCACTTGTATGTGGGGCATCTCCTGCCTTTGTCAGTGACTGTGACCACCAGCTGCTCCCAGGGCCACGTCCCAGCCCAGTGCCTGGCCATGGGCACCCGCTGTCCCTACTTAAGGATAGGGGTGTGAGGGGACACTGGTGGGGAGATACTGGTATGGTAAAAATGCAGCACCTGTCCTTTATAGTTCGTGCTCTCCTGCTACGGCACGTCCAATTCATTCTGGTGGAATTATCCTGGTCGAAACGGGAATAGAGTGAACAAAATAAGGGCAAAAGCACCTTTTCACCCACAGATTTGCAGTCATGCCCAGGGACCAGCAGAAATCCTTTCCTGGCAGAAGCAGGAAACACTTTCCAGAGCCCTGTCCCTCTGGTCTCTTGCTCATAGTGATTCAGATTGGTCCTGCTCAGCTGCGTTATATTTAAATTACCTGTCAGACAGTTGCGGTGCATGGTCTTAAGCAACGTGATGGCATCTACCTGCCCCAGGGGTGCCTGTATCAGCCCGTGTGTGCTGACGGCACTGATGCTTTTTGCCTTGATGATTGTACCGACGCCCAAACAGAGCGGCTGGGGCTTTTAGACGCTTTGCTAAGGTTTATTAGCTTTTATAATGGTCATGAAAATAATTGGATCTCAGACACGCGCCAGCAATTTGGTACAAAGGAGAAAAAAAAACGAGGCCAGATGAGGTGTAAATCAGGAATAACTCCAGAGTGCTGCTGCAGTTTGAGCAGAGCAAGGCGAGCCGGGGCAGGAGAGTGCAGCGAGTCCTGGTGACATACTGGGGTTTGGGAAGGGCCCCGGAGTCCATCCCTGACACGATCTCACAGGTACCTGGCCTGTCTCAGTGAGGAAGGGGAGGATGCTGAAATGCCTCGGCCAGATGCTGCTCCCAGTACTTGCCCCAGTCACTCCACTCCCTTGTTGCAGGTGTCACACCACCATCATGGGATGCTTGAATAGGTCTGCTGAGGCGCTAAGGGCACAACACGATGGCCGTGGGCACCCACCACACTTGCCACGCTGTCTGCTCTGCTCCCATAAGCAGCCATGAGCCATCTGCCAAGCTCAGGGCTGCCAGTCCCTACCCTGGTACTGCACCAGTCAGGATTCTCTCGCCTTGCTCAGCACCCATCCCCACCCTGCCCCAAGGCCAGAAATGCCGGTGGCAGGCTCCTCTCCAGTACCAACACTAGGGCTTTTCTCTCTGAAACACTTCAAGGAGACCAGCACCATCCCCTTCCATTTTCTAGATAGGGAAACTGAGGCCCAGAGGAGCAACCTCAAGCAAGCAAGTGGCCACAAGAGCCTGCAGTTCCCAGAGGATTGTCTGTGCACTGGTGTAAGGGGGTTTTCCCAACCCCATTCCCTGCTGTAAGCCCTTCTGCCAGGCCTGCTTCGTAGGGGGGGAACAGGGGAGAGGGGCTGTTGGGGTGTGCTGACCCTGGGCAGTGGCTCTGGGTGCTGCCAGGAGCCATGGGTGGGCTGAGCCATGCTACAAGTTGTGTGAGGAGTAACTGACTGGGAGCTTTCAACCACAAAGCCACCAATCCTCTTCTCCTGGCTCCCTCCATGCACGTGCTCTCCATGCTGGCTCCATTGCAACAAAGCCACCCCTGTTCCCCAGTCTGTCCCCAGCTCCTCCCCAAGCCCAGTCCCAGCCAGCGCTGGATTTATGAATGGGTGCCCTGCTCTGATGACAGTGGGTTCTGCCAGCCCAGGGAAGCTCGCTCCAGGGATGGAGGCACAGCAGGATTCTGCCGCTGGCAGGAGCAAGACATAGTGGGGAAAGTAGAGCTTTGGGGTGCACAGCCCGCACCCTGAGACGGACACTGTGCCGTGCTCCCCTCCCAGCCCCAGTGTGGCCCACTTGCTGGCGACTGTTTTGGATTACAACTCGTGAGCTGCCCGGGCCAGGTTGGCAGCTGGCACAGCTGCACAGAAAACAGCTCCTGAGCTCTCGCGTCCTGGCGCAGCAGCAAAGTCCTCGTTGGTGCCGCTTCCCTCTGCTACGCTGGGCTGGAAACTCTGGACTTTAGAGGGCTTTCCTGGGAGAAAGGCAGCCCCGCCACAGCTTTGGGACCTCAGGCAGGTGGGCAATGCCAACAGCTGGCCTGCAACCCAGCCACATCGTCACGTTCAGCGCTCTATGGTTTTACTACTAATTAACACGATACAGATGAAGGCCAACTGATTTCAACAGGTTTGATGCAAAATGAAGGTACGGAGTTGGCAAACCACCCAGCAGGGTCACATGCTCAAGGCACGTTGTGTAAACCATCGGTGACAACCCGCTCGCTTGCCCGGCACCTTGTGTGCTCAGAGCTCTGCCCGTACTCCCAGTAAAACCCTTACAGCACCTCTCTGAGCCAGGTCAGGACTCATCAGCATCCAGTCATCCAAGCATTGAACATTCTTACGTCCCAAACATTTTTTGCTGGAGTTGATGCCCAGCACCCACAGCCTCCCAGGAGCCAGGATGCTTCCAGGCCGTGCTGATGCCTTCAGCTGAGCAGCTGCTCTGATCTCTTCCGTCTCCTCTGCACACTTGGCTTGGGACCCTGTCCTAGAGCCCTGTGAACCATCACAAACCTTTCTTGCTGGTTTCGAGCAGCTCTGAATCGAGTGTGCCAGTAGCTGGCCAGAGTATTTGTGTTTATTTCTTCCGCATCTACATTGCTTTAAATGTGATCATCAAAAATCAGCTCCCAAGACTGCGGGGGCTGTGGTCCTTGCGGGCAGCGTGAATGGAAATCACTGGTCCTTGGCATTTAGTGGCTGTGCAGCCCCATCTCCAGTTCTGCTCCTTCCTGCTGCATCTGGGAAGTCTTGGGAAAGGAAAGAGGGGTGGGGAGCAACCACTTTCCCTCATCACCTTTTCTTGGCCACTTTGACGCAGTGGGTGACCTCACCTTCCCTCCTCACAGCTGACCCGCCCCATTCTCTAGTTTGGTCCAGAAAAACATCTATGTTAAATTAAAAACATTATTATTTTTATTATTATTATTATAATTATTATAATTACTATTATTATGAAGTCAGCAGTTTCTTCCTCTGACCTAATGATCTAATTCCCCAGTAGTTTAAGCCTCCCTTAGCATTGAGGTGTGCTCACATAAGGTCTAATCACTGATCTAATTAAATTGATTTGCTACTGTGTTAAATCAGTGCCGCTATATTGAGCAGATCAGGTTTAAGTTTCTATTCTGCATCATCATAAAAAAATGGTAAGAAAAAGCACCTTCAAGACATCAGTGCTAAGAATTCAAACAGAAAGTTACATTTATTCTTTTAAATTCAGTCTCATTATTTCTGGGATGTGGATTTTTGACAAGGGCTGTGAAATCATTGGCACTGGCAATGTTCATCTCGTATTTTATCACGACCTCTATAGGACATGCAAATATTTATTAAGGTTCCAGTAGAGTCTAAGGAGTTTACAAATCTAAAGCCCATTGAAGGTGACAACTGTCTTTTAAAAATAAAGACCAAAAAAGCAAGCAAAAAAACCCCATCCTCATTATTTCTTAAAATCAGTTTCATAGTTATTTTTATTTATTATTTGAGATTGATTATTATTTCCTTATAAAGTATCTTCATTACTTCCTCTCCTACAAAATTATTTTAAAGTAGTTATTTCCACTTGAGGTTTTGGTGGATTTCCTGACCATGCTCAGGCTTTTGTAGCTCTGTTACATTGCAAGTTGTTTTAGGAAAGATTTACATTCCAAATAAAACCATGATGGGGAAAAAAAAAAAAAAGTAAACCCAGCGATATAGAGATTTTTATACAGAGTTATCTAATTTGATAAAATGTACAAATTTGGTCAGACTCAATCGAACAGTGATTGTTTAAACTGATTTACAGAGTCAATTACTAAGCTGAAATAGCAGCTCGTTGGATTTCCAGAGCCAGCAGCCTTAGCCTGCGAGCAGGACAGTACCAGGCTTAGACAACAAGCGTCTCCCAAAAACCTTTCCAGCCTAATGTGGCCGCTGCATCCCGCTGTGACACGGCATTCGTGAAAGGCACCTGCAGGTGATCCCATCGGGGCTCATGGATTTGTGGGTGGTCAGTTTACCCAAGTGATTTCTAATCCAATCCTTTTACCATTGATGTATTCCAAGAAGCACTCCTTGTTCTCTTTTACTTACTTTGCCAGAGTTAATTCCAAGAGGGCCTTGACCTTCCTTGTTGCATCCCTACATACCCTGACAACATTCCTATAATTCTCCCAAGTGACCAGTCCCTTTTTCTATATACTGTGAGCTTCCTTCTTCCACATGAGTTTTTCAAACAGCTCTTTGGTCATCCATGCTGGTCTCCTGCCTCCTCTACCTGATTTTTTGCTGAAAGGAATGCACCTATCTTGAGCTCAGAGAAAGTGATATTTGAATATTAACCAGCTCTCTTTGGCCCCTCTACCGTCTAGAATCTTAAACCAAGGGATTCCTCCAAGTAGGTCTTTGAAAAGGACAAAGTTAGTCCTCCTGAAGTCCAGGATTGCAATCCTACTTATTGACCTGCATCTTCCTCATATGATACTAATCTCTACCATGTCATGATCACTACTGCCAAGGCTGCTCTCAATCTTCACATTCCGACCAGATCTTCCTTGTTTGTTAATACAAAGTCCAGCAGCACACCTCTCCTTGTTGGCTCTTCCAAAACCTGCATCAGAAGGTTGTTGTCAATGCACTGCAAGAGCCTTCTAGACTGAGTACGCCTGGCTGTGTGGCCTTTCCAACAAATAGCAGGGTGGTTGAAGTCAGCCATGAGCACGAGGGCATATGATCTTGAGGCTATTTCTGGTTGTCTGTAGAAGACCTCATTGACATCTTCCTCCTGGTTTGGTGGTCTGTAGTGGACACTCACAACAGTTTTGCCTATATTTGCGCGACCCTTAATTTTTACCCATAAGTTTTCAGCACATTTTTCATCCCCCTCTGGGTAGAGCTCAATGCACTCCAGTTGCTTTCACGCGTAAAGAGCAACTCCACTGCCTCACTCTGTTGGTCCGTCATTCCTAAAAAGTACCCAGCTGTCCATGACAACATTCCAGTAGTGCAAGCTATCCCACCATGTCTCAGTAACTGCAATGAGATCATAGCTCTGCGACCGAAAGCAGATCTCCAGTTCCTCAAGTTTATTCCCCACACTATGTGCATTGGTGTATAAGTTTTTCAGAGAGGCGGTTGAGTGCATAGTTTTTGCCCTTGAGGAGTGGTAGGCCTTCAGGTTCTCGAAAATGCTCGCACGCTGCCCCACAAGTGCAGGGCTATGGTTTGCTGCATCTTACAGTGGCCTTCCAGGATTTAAAGGGACCCTGCAAGAAAGCTGGAGAAGGACTTTTTAGAAGGTCATGTAGTGATTGGATGGGATTTAATGGCTTTTAACTGAAAGAGGGAAGGTGTAGACTAGGTATGAGGAAGAAGTTCTTCACTATGAGAGTGGTGAGACACTGGAACTGGTTGCCCAGTCACTGGACACGTACAAGGCCAGATTGGATGGGGCTTTGAGCAACCTGGTCTAGTGGTAGGCGTCCCATAGCAGGGTAGTATGAAAAGATGATCTTTAAAATCCCTTCCAACCCCAGCTATTCTATGATTAAGCCAAGAATTTGTACCCAGGCTAGACCTGGGCACAGTCTGACTCCTAGACTATCAAGGGGTGCTAAGGTCTAACCCACCTCAAGGGAGGGCTCTTAGCAGACTCAACCTTGAGCAACTTCTGCTATATAAGAGCACGATCAGTCAGGCTGGTGAGCTTACACCCTAAAATGGTTGCAAGTTGCTCCAGGGAAGATTCCGGTTGGAATCCAGAAGAAAATTCTTTATGATGAGAACAATTAAACATTGGAATAATCTCCCTACTTCCCTACACTGGTCAGTTTTAAGACTCAACTTGACAGGGTGCTAGGCCATCTCACTTAAACAATTTTTAATTTTTTATTTTTACTTAAAAGGTTGAACCAGATGATCCTTGAGGTCCCTTCCAACCTGCCACTCTATGATTCTATGAAAACGCCCTGACTCCTTTCAGTCATTCTTACCTCATCAGCAGAGGACCCATACTAGCATTTCTCACCCCATCACCTCTGCTTGTAGGGAGGAACCATGAACCTCATTTGCCAGATGATGAGTTGAAGCACAGAGAGGCTTAAAGTGGTGTTACCTGTAGCAGGCTGTTGTTGGTGTAGGGGCTTTGCAACTCAAAATCAGGACCCGTATCTGTCTCAACTTTACCAAGCTTCAACTTGCAAAAGACCTTCTGGCTTATTTTCATTTTGTGCTGAGAGAGGACCAGGTCTACCCAGAGCCTAGAAAGAGCCACAGAAGAGGACCGATTCTTCATCTGCCTGCTGAGATCCCACGTGGCAGAAACCCTTGGAGTTGCTGCTGAGAGCCAAGGCACCCAGTAAGAGCTGCCAGTGCCTGCACAACTATCCAAGGACAACAGCCTGTGATGAAGAGGGTGCAGGTTGGGATCCCCAAACAGCCTGGTGCACCAAGCAGGGAGCAGTGCTTTGGTAGCAGCCCAGCAGTCCCTGCTGGCCCCTCCACAGCTGCCATGTGAAAGCAGCGGTTTGGTGAGCACGGGCACGGCTGCAAGCATCACCCCAGGGTCTGGGCCACAGTAGCCATCGAGCAGCCCTTGAAGCTGTGCAAGCACAGGACATTCCTTCCTCCCTGGGAAACATCACTCAACTGCATGAGACCACTGAAGCTAATAAAGTCATTAATAGGGCCACATGTCACCTCCTGACTAAGGTGTGAACAATTCACACCTCATTCAGACTTCAAAAGAACCCACATTTGGTCAGACTCCCCTCCAGTCTGCAAGGTAAGCTATAAAAGGGCACTTCTCTGTGGTCTAGGGACTCTCTTCTATTAAGTTTTCCAGGCTTGGCTGAACTCAGGTTATCCCAAAGTCCTCAGGCTAAAGCAAGTCTTTGATAAGAGTCTTGGGGTAGGAGGGTGATGGTTCGTGGGATGGGGAAGTTCTACCAAGTGCCTCTGCTGAATTTTCAGCTCTTGCCACTGACTTGAGCAAAGTTTTTAAAGGCGCTCTTTCAAAACTGCTCTCTGGTTTAGCAGGGGCGGGCTCTGGGATGCGTCTGGCGTAGTGCTTGGAGTGATGAGTATCAGAGCTCCCGTGGATTTTGGATGGGTTCAGGCTGCTCAGATCTCCTGGAGCTGGGCCCAGCATTCTTCACGTGGCGCAACTCCAGAAATGGAAGCACTCCAAGTGAGCGGTTTCTTTCCCAAAATGGGGATTCTTCTTTCCTTTGGATAGAAAACACTACAGACAGGGGAAATATTATCTCATTGCACTGTGAAGGAGAACCATTTATTAACTGCTGGTACCAAATTTAACCAGTTATTTTTCAACAGCGGTTCTGATATGAATAGAAGCGTTTGGACCGTTTCCTTGCAATGTCAGGAATCTGCATCACAGAATTATGCCACTATGTGAGAAATAGCAACAGTAATCAGCTACAAGAGCAAAAAAAATAAAAAATGGTGAAACCAGCCAGACAAAATTCTTGAGATATTCATTCCAGGGTCACAGAGTATAAGAAATGGCTCCTTATCTCAGTTGTAGTTGCAACATCTTATATATTTGCAACACATTAGCTCTCAAAAAGAGCCATCCTTTTGCCTCCTACACTTGCCACGTTACGCAAGGGCGGCTTGTCTCATGTGCTCTGGGGCTCCCGGAGCGCCCACGCTCTGCTGCTGGGAGCCCAGGCGATGGGGTAATCTCCGAATCCAATGCACTGCTCTACGCAGCAAAATGAGGAGGACAGGCTGAAGCAAGGTGCTGCTTAGGGGTTTCTCGCTGCTTTCTCAAGCAGGAGAGTTGCTTTGACTTGCTAGGAGCAGGGAGGCGATGCGGTGTAGGGGAATATAGCTACGCTTGGCTGCATTCAGCACTAGGCACTGGCCGGGCAGCAGATGTGCACAAGTTTGTGTATGTTAGCTGGCTCCACGACCAAATGCAGTTATATACTCTTTTGATTACGATCCAAGCGTTCTTCTTTCCATTATATCAACCTTTCCAATGCTGCTGGCTCCCTTACCCACAGCAAGTGAGGATATAATAAAGTTCAAGTGATACCGGCTGTTGTTTTCTAACTAATAATTTCCCAGGACTTCTGCAGGCTTCTCCCATCCCAGGTGAAACTCGATAATTAAGACTGACCTTTGAAAGCTCCCACTTCCAATGGTGTCTGCTGTTTCTGCTTCATTCGCTCACATTTTACATATAAAACTGTGAATAATTGCTGCAGTTTATTAAAGTGGAAAATAAAAAGCTTTCAAAGCACTGTGATCATTTAGTTTCAATCCATCTGACAGTACATTACAGGTATGAGTGTTTTGAGCACGTTATCCTAATGAAAAATGAGGGGGGCGTCGTATGTCTGGCTGTTTCTATTTTATACAGGTGTCACTTTGTTCTAGTGACAGCAGGTTTAGAGGATTATACCGCCTGGGAATCCTGCACATCAGGCAGGCTGTGAAAAAAATCATAGACTAGCAATACAAGCATCCACACCATAGCTTTTACAAATGAGCTAACACTCCAAAATCATGGCAGGCTTTTAAAAATGAGATTTTGGGGTTTCAATCTGGTTTATAACTGTTTTTTTGTTACCGTTTCATTAGCAGAATGCACTTGTTTCATATTCAAAATGTATTTTTTTTTTCTTTAATGTATTTTTTCCCTAAAACATAAGTACTAGAAACTTGCTGTTGCCTCTAACAAAAGCAGAGATTCTTATGAAGCAACATCAAGGAAAACAAAACAAGTGAACTTAGATATGTGAGACTGCTAATAAAATTGGACAAGTTGGCAATGTTGTGTTCCTCCCTCTCGCACTCTGAAAGAGGCAAGGACTTTTGATATTGTAAATCAAGAACATCAGGATATGGATGTATTTACTTACCCAATCTGCTTAATTTTCAAACTTGAAATGAATCATATAATAAAGTTGAATGTAAAAGAGAATTAACTGAAGGAACTGAAGCAGATGGCTTCACCTGAGGCTAAAAGCAAAGCGATGGCTTGGAAAGAGGGCTACCAAGGGTTTAGGGGTTTGGATGTATGTGTTTCAGGCCCTGTGTTGGTCCTAGAGCCTCACTTTTGTGTTTACCTTCAGCTTCTTAGGCCAGGGACAGCACAGCCTTCTTTTGGCCTGGGCACCACAACCCCATGGAGGCTGTGCTGGCTCTGATGCTCAGGGAAGACATGAGTCCTGCTTTTGCTGCACAGAGCAGCATCCAGCCTTTGGGGTCACCTTTGTCAAAGCCTTTGCAGAGACCTCTGAGAGGCACTGGTCCAGTTGCTGCTTTGAGGGAGGCAGGTCTGCAGAAGCAGTTGCCCTCCTGAACTCTCTGCTCCAGCCTCCAGAAGGAAGCAGGGTAGAAGTGGAGGCTGAAGCCACGTGCCTGGGCTGGCAAGGGGATTTCCTGCGCTCACAAATCTCCTTTGTGCACAAAAGCAGGGACAAGGGCTAGGGTAAGGTGTAGGATCCCATCCTGACACAGGGCTGCAAAGCAGGTCAGGAAAAATGCACCCACTTCCCTCTCCCAAAACAGGCACCCTGAGCGCAGCAAGAAGCCCTGGGTACACCAAATAAATCCAATCTCACAGTTCACCAGGATCAAGAATTGGAGGATTTCCTACAGGTTTTATATCCAGGACGATTTATGATTTAATTTAAACACATAGTTGCCAGCCGTTTCTTTTTGCAAGCAATCACCTAGGCTACATTAACCTGACGGTGATGTACTGCAGTCCCAGGGAGCCCTGGGGAGCCACAGAGAGCCACCAGCACTCAGAGGTGTGAACTTCCCCATCTATCTTGCTGGGGTGTGCACAGCCTTGCCAGGGAAGCAGGTCCCGGTGCGTTAACCACTTCACCGCCAGCCTCTGCCATCGGAAAGGCTGATTGTAAGAGGAGCGTGTCCTGTACGGGCCTTCCCCTTCCTTTGGTAGAGCCTCTCCAGCCACAAAGGAGATGAGGTTGGAAGGGGATGAGGGAGGTGCAGACTCCTGGGGTACGATCATGTAGGTTATAGGTTTGGAGGGGGTCTCGTGAGATCAGATGGGATTTTTATCGTGCGGTTGGTTGCAATAGATGTGGCCACACAGGTGTTACAACAAGTATAATACGTTTTCAACAAGTTATAACCTCCCTGCCTCTTGGGATAGCAGAGGCTCCTTGCAGGCTCCACTCAGGCCTCAAACGAGCCCTAGGGGAGACTGGAGCCAAAATGCAGGTGGGAGATGATCCCGGGAAGACACTTCTGCCTGGCTCAGGTGTCTCAGCCGAGGGTTTCCTTCATTACATGAGTGGTATTTCACAGCGATAGCACAAGGCTTTGCTTATCACTAATGGCCTGGCACTGCTGCCACGGGCGTGGTCGTTATTAGGACCTGAGCTAACGAACCGGGCAGCTGCTCCTGCAGCCAGAGCTTTCTTGCCTAGCTGGTGGTGGACTCCTGCAGCACCCAGCCTCCCGTGTGCCAGTTTGGAGGCTCTGTTTTGCAAGCAGACGTGTGCTTGCAAATTCCTGTGAAGATGGCAGCTGCGAGCAAGAGGTTGTGATCCTTCCCTGCGAACGGGGCTGGCTGCAGCTGCGGGGCGGCAGCAGATCCCCCTGTTGTGGCAGCACGGCCACCTGAGCGAGGCTTCCTGAGGAGACAGAGATACGGAAGACTTAAAGTGAAATTGCTGCTTCTTTTAATTCTGAAAATTCTTTTAAGAATTTCTGATGCTGAAAGCTGGAGGTGCCAGACGGCTCCCAGGCTGTCCTGGATCAGCGGACTCACATCCCCGGGGTAACAGCAAGGAGGGGCTCAAACCCGGAGCAGAGTCCCCTTTCATCTCCTTCTGAGTCAGGGGCAAACCCCTCTTCCGAGAGGAGAGGTGTCTGAAACAGCCTTTTCATTACGTTTATATTTAAAAATCTAACAGTGACTAAAGCAGTTTGCATAATAAACAACTCTAGAGCCAGAAATATTTGCTTGCTCTCAGTAAAAAAAAAAGGAAGTCCTCAGATCCTCTTCTGAAGACTGTAAGAAAGTGACAGAGTTTTCCCTTTACAGGATATAAATATGCAGTGCAAATAGGTGGCTGCTGTCGCTGCTTACATTTTGATGTATCTCTTCAGATAGCCTGGCAGCGCCAGATTATTTTAGCGTCAAATCAAAGCTCCGGTTTTGTAAAGAAGCTGAGGAAAGGTACAGTCTGTGTTGCAGCACAGGATGGAAGCTCCAAGAAGACTGGAGGCAGTCCTGTGAGACACATACCAGCCATGCATACTAAACCTGCCATTTAGTACACTGAAAAGAAAACCCCTTTAGTAGAGCTGCTGCAGAACAGAAATAAATATCTTCAGATTTGGGTTGGGGCAGGGGTGTGTTTTTCTAGGGAGGTACGTGACTCATTCTCACATTAGGTAAAAGAACATAAAGATTGCTTCCCTTCTACCCTGTTTCCCTGTGAGAGAAAAAAAATAAAGGGCCTGTTTATGCTGGACAAAAATTTTGCTGGCTGATCCCTTTTTAAAACAGAAGGCTCTTATTTGCAGTGCACCATTGCTGTCCTTGACTTTTAACGTGTCAAGTCGGCCCAAACCTGCCTAATCTGCATCCCTCCTTAGCATCACGCTATCTGGATGCAGGGCAGTTGTACAGCCCCTAACACAATGGAATCTGTGCGTGGTGACTGCAGGCTCTGCGTTTCAGCCAGATACAGTTGTGTAGATGGAATAACGACAGGTCGGCCACACGCTTGGGCTCTCAGCAGGAGATGCACGCACGTGTGGCTCCTTTCCTGCCGAAGGGAACCGACAGCTGCATCATTTTGAAATGCTCGAAATCAAGCAGCGCATCGGATCATTTATGCTTATGTAGGTTGTGTAGGAGCGTGACTCAGCCGACCTCACGGTTCCTCCTGAGGGTGCAGAGCCGGTGTAAGAGACAGGCCCGTCAGGCCCCAGGGCTGGAGGGAAGACACCGCTCAGGTGGAGTCACCCAGGCCGGACAACACCGGCCGTGTTTCCACGCACCGCAGCCCTGCCTGGCACCGACCAGGACGCCGTAAGCGTGGCCATAACCAGCTCCCGGGTGCCAGAGCAGCTGAGCTGCCGTGAGGAGCCGTCCTGCCCCGGCTCACGGTTAGCCCAGCCCGGGGGTGGGGGGCAGGCCTGCCAGGCCCCGGCCAGGCCCAGGGCATGCTCCGAGGACTCCCGAGGAAGCCTGGCAATCCGTTCCTTCGGCAGGGTGCTCTCAAGGTGACCGTGCCGATTATCTGGGGGAGCCAGGAGGGGACCCGGAACTCCACGGGCCTGTCCGCCCGGCGCCGCCATGCTCCCCTGACAGCGCGGGGGCGGGGCCTGGTATGCAAATATCACCGGTTGCCGGCGAGCCGGCTGCGGCGCATGCGCGCTGGCCGCGCTGGGGCACGAGTCCTTACACAATGCGCCGGGTTCCTTCAGGGGCGGGGAGGGGAGCGGCGGGGCGGGGCCGAGAATGTAAATGAGGGTCGGATCTTGCCGTGCGATTGGGCGAGAGGGAGGAAGAGGCGGGACCGGAGAGGTAACAGGAGGGCCGGCGCGAGCTCGGGGCGTGGTTCGTATGCAAATTTTGCCGGCTCGCTCATAGAAGGGGGCGTGGCTCGGATGCAAATAGGCCAACGGCCGTTACCCCGGCACCACCCCCAACGCTCCGCCTAACGACAGTCTGGGTCCGCCCAGACAGTAAAAGGAGTCGCGTCTGCGCAGTGCCCTGAAACTGGGACTTAGTCGCTGTTACACAACCGCGATAGAGCCCGGGGCTGCGCTCTCCGTCGCGTTTAGGCTCTGCGCGTCCCTGGCGGCGCGGTGCGGCTCTTCTCGCCTCTCCTCAGCTCTGCTCTTTTCTTGCTCTGCTCCATTAGACCTCTCGCAGCTTCCGGCATGAGCGGGGATCAGCTGCACAACGATTCCCAGGTGAGCAGCTTTTCACGGCCCGTTCCCAGGGGACCCCTATCCCTCGCTACCGAGGCCGCGGGGTCCTCGTTTCCCCTCCGGGTTAGCCCGGGGGGCCTAGCTGACCCCCGTCCTCCGTGAACCTGAGTGAGGGGAGACGTGCCCCGATGCTGCCCCCTGCTTGCCCCGGCTTGGGGTAGCCCACGCGTCTGGGGAGAGCCCTGTCAACCTAGTCTGCTTCCCCCCCCACACCACGTCGTGCTGGGAGCCCCCATCCACCGAGCAATCCCCTCCGCCGCGGGACCCGTTTCTGCCCAGATGAGGGGCGGTGGGGCTGAGGGGACTCGTGTCTGACCCCCTGTCTGGGAGAAGGGGTGGTGGGCGGCTGGGCACCTTCCCTGGATCGCTCTCTTCTGCGGGGGGTCACCCCGCGAGCTGTGGGGGTGCCCGAAGGACGATTCACCCTGTCCCCCCTCCGCTCTCCCCCNCCCGTCGGGACGTCGTTGTTGACGGTGTGTCCCTGTCTCCTCTCCCCGCAGATCGAGGCGGATTTCCGAGCGAACGGTGAGTGTGGCCCCGACGCGCCCCTCGCCCGGCCGCGCCGCGCCGGCCGCGCACAGACATGGCGTCCCAGAGACTAAGTCCCGGCTCCGCGCTCACCGGCCCCATTGTTCCCATCGAGCTGCCAAAAGCGGCCCTTTCCCGGGGGCCTCGGTCCCCCGCGACCCCCGCCTCCCCTAGTGGGGGCACTGGAGGCCCCCGATCCGAGCCCATCGGCTCTCCCGGGAACCCCTTTGGGCCCCGATTCCTCCCTGGAAAGTCGCCTTGTCGACGGTCGGGACTTAGTCTCTGCGCCATTTTCTTTTTCTCCTCTCTTCTGTGTGGCTTTCTCTCCTTCTCCTCCTCCCCGAGCTGCCGGCAAGGAGCCTTCTGCAGACGCACCGGCCAGCGATCCTAGGCCCCCAACCCCTCCTCAACACGGGGGAAAGCAAAGTTTTTGACTAAAATAAATCCCCAAGCCGTTTTGGTTTGTTTTTTGTTTTTTTTTTTTTCTCCTCAATCGCAGCCTCCCTCCCCCCGCTGCTCCCCGTCTCTGTTCCTTTCAGGGAATCCCTCCCTTCCCCTAAAATGAAAGGTGATTGCAACATGTTGCTCTTTAAAAGAATCTGGTGCATCCATTTTAAGATCACTCTTATTCCTTTCCTTGCTGTTTAATTGATGTAACTTTACCTTGTCGGGTGGGGCTTTATAATTAAAATAAAAGCCCATATTAAAAAAAACCAAACAACAAAACCCAACAGTGTAGACAATTCCAGAAAGGTAGACAGCATCACTTCAGAAAGTTTTCAAGCTAACTGTTCATTTTGTTGAGAAATATTATATGGGTCCTGTAATTTTTTTATCTATGTGTATATATTTATATATCAATATATATAGTTACATGTCTTACACACACATAATATAAAATTCTCTAATCAGCCTGATGGCTGCTAACTTTTTCTGATAGTTTATCTTTTTTTTTTGGAAGCAAGCTAATTGCAGTCCCCCCTGTGTTGGTAGATGTCAAATTGAAGGGCTTAAGAAGACTGGAGGGGAGTTGAGGACATACCACCTACCTTTGTGTGTGTTATTGTCGCTGTTTGGGATGTGTAAGATACTCTGAGCTGTCTTCTGACTGGTGGGGTGGTAGAGGACAAAAAAAAACGTGGTTGAAGGTACCTGCTTGACTTACAGTTATACAGATTTTTAGCATGCTTCTCTAGATGATGTCCATGTGCCCAGTGGCTTTGTAGGCTACCGCATGTAAATATTTAGGAATCTGTGTTTGCGTGCACCTTTCTTTCTGTCAGTTCCTTGGAATGTGATTTGTCTGTGTGTGCAGCATGAGCAGTAGTGAATATGCAGGTTTTGAACTTCTATTTCCATGCGGAATCTTTAGGAGGGCTGACCGAATAGTTCTAAACAGAAGAAAGTGGATTTCCCCACTCTCGAAGCAAGTTAAATATAATCATGTTTGAATACTTGTAGTCGTCTTATGCTAGGAAATATTTGCTTAAGGATCATTTAGGGAGAAGTGCTCCCTGCTAAGCTTGCTTATGTACTGATTTACATAGTGGAAATGGTGCGTATTTGACCTTTCCGCTCCTGCTTCCAGTGGACCTCTTGGAGGGATTTTTCTCCTCTCTTGCGACCATGTGCTTTTAAGAGATTTAGGTATACAGCACTTAAAATTCCTCCAGGTTTTATTTCTGCCATGTGTTGGAGGAATTCAATACAAAAATTCAAAGTAAGACACTTTGATGGAAAAACTGAATTCCTAGTAAATCAAGCACACCCAACAAATTCCTAGCAGTGTAGCAGGTATCCGCACCTTTTCCCCCGTTGTATTTATTCTGTGGCAGTCGTGTAATAACACTGTGACACGGGCCCCTAAAATCCAAAATACCTTTCAGTGCTGCAAGGTGCCTGTAACCCTGTTAGTCTTGTTAAAGGAGTGATGCTGACTGGACACTGTCCCCTCTGACCTTGTGACCACGACTGATCTTCCTGAAAACCTGTCACCTCTGCTTGCTCCAAGTTGTTTCCTCGACATGGGAGTTCTTTGCACTTCTGTGGTGGGAATTGTCACGCGCGGATCTGAGCAGAGCAGTTCTCACTTAGGCGCAGCGGTGAGGCTCAAGCTCTTCTTTTAGTCTTGTTTTGATCCTGTTTAGTGGCAAAGATTGGGAGTGGGTGGTAGGAATCTCAAGCATATTTTTTTTTCCCCCCAGATGTTTAAAATTGGTTTGTACTTTGGTTATTGTTAGGCAACGCTCAACAGTAGAGCTAAAGTCTCCTTTTTCAGGCTGCCTTTCCTCTTTAGCTCTCGGGGAAAGGAAGTTTTTTGTGGGGGCTGGTACTGCCGCATTCTAGATGTTGAACGTACCAGCAATAAGCATTTTGTTAATAAAGAATGTTTTGGGTGACTTTTGGGCAGTGTATCAGTAATAGAGTAGCTTAAGCACTTTGGAGCTTCCTGTTGTTGCTGACATTGGTATCTGGGTCAGTGGCCATCCTACCTCAGGTGGTGATCACACAAGTTGTTGCAGCTGAAGTGTAGCGGGTGGGGGTGGATCTGCAGGCCCAGTGCAGGCCACCAAGGAGCTACTCTGGTTGTAGCTGAGAGCTTGGATCTGGTAACATGCCCCTTTCATTGATAGCAGGGGAGTGTTAGGTATGAGAGAGGATGCCAGCAGTAAATACGTGTTCCTGGCTCTTTGTTGTCGTTAAGTAGCAAGATCACTCTAAGCAAGAGTGTCCTGGGCAAATTCCAACTTGGGTAATTGCATTCCATCTCAAAATCCAGATTCTCCCTTCTGTTTAATTTGGCCATAGTGAGTATTTTTTTCACCTTAGCTGTATTTTTAGTATCAGTACGCACTGCAAAGAATTTTCCATGTTCAATCCTAGCAGTGCCTGTTTGCAAACCATCCTGAGAACAATATTGTGCAGAAACAGCGAGCTTTTTCTGCAAGCAACATCCTCAACAGTTTTCAGCACTGTAGAAGGGAAATGATAGTCCCCAACCATCATTTTCGAGTACAGCTTGGGCACTGAAAATGACCTTTTCTTCACAGATGTGGCTGTTGAGTCACAGCTGTGTGCTTGGGGGGGGCAATCGGACTGATTTTTTTATTTTTTTATTTTTTTCTTGCTTGGTGAAATTGAAGATCACTTCAGATGAAAATCTGTTTGAGTTCTATTGAGTTTTGCCTTTCAAGAGCTTTGTTATTAAGGTTAAATGTAACAGCCTCTTACTACTGAGGACAATGTTGAGACTAAAAGCAATTTATCTTGACTTCCAGTTCTCCCATTGTGTTTGCAGAGTGCAGTAGATAAAAATTACTTTTGTTTGCAAAACAATCAAATGGCATTCCGAAGCTGCTAAATTTCACTAACTGCTGTTAGTGTCTTGGCTGTTCATCAGCCTGTGATCAGAACTTTTGTGAAATCCAGAACTCGGTGTAGAAAGTGAAGACATCACCCGATGCAGTGGGTTGGTTTTTTCCCCTCTGTTTGACTTAACTGATAATGTTAAGATGTAATTTGAGGCCAGTATCGCTGTAGTGACCGTTACAGTAAATTAACAGGATTCAAATGTGAATTTGATTGTCCATTGTCATAGAGATGGCTTCTGGAAGTCAAACGTGCTTGAAGGACCAGTTTGCTTTAACAGTGAATTATTGGGGGTGGGGGGGAGAAGCTCTTGCTGCTGCAGCATCTTATCAGAAACCGGCAGGTTTTTTTAAGATGGCCTGAGCGCTCATTTGGCACCTCTGTATATACCAGGGTGAAGATACGAAGGGGAACGAGCAAGAAGGATATGTAAACTAAATAGAAGGGGGACTGCACAACAAATGCTTTAAAAGTGAAGGAATTACAGCATATTTTGTGTTTGCTGTGTGACAGAGCTGTGCGTGTAAAAGCTGGAGCTGATTTAAACGCTGACAAACTGAAAAGCAACATAACAGAGATCTTTTAGATTTTATTTTTTTTTTCAGTGGTAGTGACATAGTCTGTTGGAGACCAGATTTGTTGTTCTGTGCTGCTGCCTTGTCGGTGCTTCTGGGTAGGTGAGAGGTTTTTGAAGGAGAGCAGGGCTCTGTGAACCTTAGTGCTGCCCTTAGAGCCACCGCACTAAAGAAACCTCGTGAAGCGAGGAAGCTGGAGGCTAAACTCTTGTGCTCTCCATCTGTGTCTTGTGCAAAACTGTCTTTTAAGTTCCCTGGGAGCCTGTGGTCACCAGCGTGCTTAAATGTCAAATGTTTGGCAAGGAATCCAAAATACAAAAGGTAGTTAATGGTATTTAGATGCAGATTGGTATCTCCACGGAAAATTTCCTTTCCTGTGTTTTGAGTTTTTTTTTTGTGTTGTTTTTTTATTGGTTTTTTTTTGTTAGCGTTTTTTGTTTGGTTGTTTTTTTTCTTGTGTTTTGTTGTGATACATGGAGATGTGAATCCTGAAGAATGTAATTTTGTTCCTTCCAACACAATCCTGGAGTCACTCCCTGTTTCTCTTCCAGACTTCGGTGCTGGGTGATGCGCCTGCATTGTAAGAAGTGCTGCCCACAGCCTCAGAACAATGCTTGCGCTAGTTTGAAGTCTGAAACCACTTTGCTATTTTTTTTTCATTTGAGAAGTATTTAACATGGGAAATCTAACAAGAATCCCTGCCAATGTCTTTTCATATCCATTTTCAGTGTGCTCCCAGCAATCTGTTGTGGGGCCGGTGGAATGTAACAGCGTAGCTCTGCCCTAGCAAGTTGTCCGCTTGTTACAAGTCAGGGTGCTCTGAAGGACCTTTATCGTCTATAACACTACTCAGAAATGCAGGCTGAGGAAGGTAAATAAATATACTGATGGTAAGCTGCTCTGAAATACCATCTACTACCCAGGTTTGCACCTTCCCCCCCCCCCCCCAGCAGTAACCTCAGAAGGGCTTTACCAAAGACCTTGAATTCTCTTCTGTTAATTGTTCTGACACATTCAGCATTTGGGTTAAAACTTAATGGGTATCTTGTGGGAGTTGGGAGGTGAATGCGTTTCTGTTGGCTGTGGCCAACTTTTGTTTTTGTTAAAACTCAGCAGAATTTCTTAAATGTGCTGGAAGATGTGTTTCAGGGGTTAATGGCCTGTGTGCTTCCTACTTCTAGCAGGTTTTCTTAAGATGTTTTTCCTTTTACTACGGTGTTAAGCGGTATCTGTTATTAACACGCTATCAGAGCTACTTTGTTTACTTTGTAAAACAAAAAATTTTTAACCGGGGGACGCGTGTAAAAGTGTGGGCTTCGCATAAATTAGGCACACAGTTCATAAACACGATTGAACACAAATTCAGATTCAATTTACAACTGTGACTTCAGATATTTGTTAGATAGTCCATTGAATTCCAACCTCCTGAGTTGCGCTGTCAGCAGAAACAGCAATAATATGTAATTATAGCAAGTACTTAACATCTCATTGACTCAAATTCCTCTGTTAATGATTTCACTGGATTCCTGTTAAAGTAATACCTGCTGAAATAGCACAAGCCACTGCCCTGGTAGAGAGGCTCCAGGTCAGGTTCTTACTGATGTTGTAAATTGCTTTAGTTCTGCTAAAATCAGCAGAGCTCTGACAATGTATCTGCCTTTTTGTTGGTGGACTGCAGGGATGGGCTTTAATGATACAGTGACTGTTTAAGAAAAGGACAAATTCACCTAAGAAATCAGTGCAGATTTTTTTTTTTCTATAGCTTTTCAAGATAGAGTAGTTTCTCTTTCAAGTCTGCTTGAGCTGGTTGTGCTAATAGAATGTCACGTATCTTTGTAAGACATGTAGTCATTCAGAAATATTTATTGGCTTTTAAAATTGAATTACCTTTGCGGCTACTAGTTTTATAGAAACTGCCCCAAGTTTTATAGTAAACCTCACACTCTGAAATGTGGCAGCAAAATGCTGTTTAGTGTTATGTATTTATTCCACTCTTGCCTGCAGTTTGGAGGGACTGTGTCTTAGGTTTCCAAAGCGGAGAGAGGATATTTGCTGTAGAAACGGGTGTTGATCTTTCACTTTTCTGGGGCGGTTTCCTTTGCCAGAGACAGCAGCCTGTGACAGATGTGCCCAGCTGTACCTTCTCCCCACACCGCGATCTGGCCTGAGCCTGTTTAGCACTGCCAGCGTTTAAATATCTATCATCGTTAGAGTCCAAAATGCTTCCTTCCATTAAGAGAACAGGAGAAGGGTACGGAGTTAATGTCGTTTCAGCAATGAGTTTGTCACTCACCTGCTCTCGTGAAAGAACAGCTAGAAAATCAGTTTCAGACCCAGTTCTTGGCTGCGGTGGGATTGTTCCTTCTAAACACCGTTCCCAGTCACCGCTATCCTCGCTCTGCCATTAGCTACCTGCTCCGGGGAGGTCCCTCTGCGTGTGCCTCTGGTGGCTTCTGCTGTCTGTCACTGGTCAAACCCTGGAATTAATGCAATGTTGGAGTTCTGTTCTGGGCAGAGCGGCAAGAGCCTTTTCTGCTGCAGGCTCCTGCTCTTTAGTAGTTCTGCTGAACAAGTTGTAGTAGTGGTTTCCCAGTGTGGATGAGGCTATAGTATTTTTAGCACAGCATTTGTTCAAAATGTCCCACCTGACATACATACTAAATAGTTCCAGTAGATTTAATCACATTTGTAGTTGGAAATATTTTCATCTTGAATCCTTACTTTTAAAATTAATGGTCAGGAAAAGTGAGCTGCAGTAATACCTTCTCGTGTCACAGTGAGAGTTAGGACATTTGGAAGGTGATGTGGAAGGAAAGGGTGAAGTTAATTTCGTGTTCTTGTGACCTGCAAGGTATATTAAAGAGCAGTAGAAAGTTGTTGCTGGCTTTAGAAACATGAGTGTATGTGCATATTTTCAAGTGGAAATTTGGTTTCTAAATTTGACTTCTGTAGCTGCTCAGCTGATGAACAAGTGAGAGCTCCAGAGTTGAGAATGAACGAGGAGGGTATGGAGCTGCAGTCAGTCTGCCTGGAACTTGTTCTTTTGTAACAGCTACTTAGCATCAGAGATTCTCTGACTTCTTTCAGGTAAAAGTAGGATTTTCTTAAGCCTGTGTCAGCAGGAGCAGCGGTACAAAATAGACAGGTTTGTGTAAGTCCTTGCTAGAACCAATATTTTGGGAGATCTCCAGCACAACTGGTGGCGATCAGTATGCTTTTCGGGAAGTGGGAGATCTTGGCAATTTTGTTCTCTGTTAATAGCTAAAGATAGCGATGGAGTCGTGTAATGAGGAAAAATGAGCGTAAGAGGGACAGCAGTTCAAATAAGAATTGCCTCACAGATTTGCTGGTGTTATCACCACGTTGTGCTGATGTTTTCTGTCATCTCAAGGCCTATTCATCCGCTAGAGTAACATACTCTGTGCGAAACAGAAGCCACGGCCTGACAGCTTGGGTGAACACTGCGTTCCGTGCTGTTACTTCACCCTGGGGAAGTTTCCTTTGTTCATTGCTGTTACTTAAATCTCAATAGCTTCACTTGAAGATGGTTGCAGTAGTAGTTTGGTTTAGACAATTAAATTGTACTGACAGCTGCTGTGTCCTCTGAAACTGCCGGTTCCCAAGAGGAAGGAGTCACAAGGACAGACAGCACAGAGCGTACTTCACTCCTGGCTTCTTCAGGGGCTGGAAAATGTCTGAAATGTGCTTCTTGATGGGATGGGGGCAGTGCAGGCTCAAATACGGGAGATGGAGCAGGAACATGAGTGTAGGTGGTTGTCATTCAGCCTCAGCAGACAATACCTCATGAAGAAAACCAACCCGGGTCTCTGCTTAAAGTACTTAAATCCCTTTTTAAAGCCTGAAGATTGTAACTTCTGCAATTGGGATGACCGCAAGGTAAAGAGGGCAGCAGGATATTGGGAAATTGTTTTATTTGAAGGCTTCTGTCAGTCTTGGGGCCAAAATTTGCTTCCCACAAAGCTTCCGATCGGTAGATCTCTCTGGATTCCATATCGATATTTTTGACTTGGATGTATTTGTTCGTGTTCGCAAGCTCACCATCTGCGCAGTTGTGAGCGGTGTGGGTGTGCGTGTGCGTATTTTTATCTTACACCTTTGTCAGAGAAGTGTTTTTTAAGGAAACGTTATAAAGACAATGGCTTCCTCTGGGCAGTTTTACAAAGTGCTGAGCTTCATGGTGCCCACCAAAAGGTGAAGATTTGATCCTTTGTTAATTCTGCCCCGCATAGGTGGTTGTGTGTTACAGACAGACACCGACACCGGTGGAATTCAGTGCTGCAGCAGAGTGATTCTGCAGCTGCCTGTAGCTTTCCATGAGTGAAGAGAGATTGATTTCTGCCTCAGGAAAGCTTGGAGTGTACTTGTAGCTTCACTAAAACATTTTGATCAGTCAGCGTAACTCATCTTTGGCTGGGTCATATCTGTGGCCGTTACAGACGTGCTCTGTGGTGAGGCTGTAGTAGTGAAGTGCCTGTTAGGTATCATCAGCTGCAGCGTACAGCTGACACAGGCTCTTACAGACACGCAGTAGTGAGCAAGTAGTACAACGTTGGGACATTTTGAAGAATCAGAACATTAGCATTCTTTCGCTCCCTTCTCCTATAATGCTCTTTTTCAACGATTTTCTAAAAAGAAGACCCTAGTGACTTTTACTACTTACTGCTCATTTTGAAATCCCAATCATGATTCGAAGAGTTGTCGTGATTTTTGCAGCAAGCATCCGGGACCTCAGCAGTAGAGCATTTTGCTGTGTTAAGAAATAAAAGATAGTAACAAGTTAAATACGAGGTCTCCTGTTAGCGTGGCTAGGACTGTGTACAGCTTGTCCTGTCTGAAACCCACCACATGATCACTGCTTGTCTGGCTGCTCTGGAATGAGTTTTACCAAGTGTTTTGTCATTTCTAAAGCATTGGGCTCTCTCCACTACTCAGTGTATACTGCAGAGGTTTGGAAGTTGTCTTGTTTCCTTCCAAACGTCTTGTCAGTCTGGTGCGGTTAGATGATGTGCGACAGTGTCTAAATGGAATTATTTAAAGAATTATTAAGATTTTTTTCAGACGTTAGCCAGATATGTGGCTTCATGGTAAAAAAAGTAAAGGAAATAATTAATAGGAATGAAGCAATTCCCAAGTGCAGGGACCTTTTTATTTTTTCCTGGCACTCGCTCTGATCTCTTGCCTGACACTGCTTCTGACATGAGAATATGAACTTGTGGACTGTTATCCAGAACCCTTTTTCTTCTTTTATTTGTCACCTTTCTTCTGTGTGCTTTCAATTTGAACAACCATGTGGTAGCTTTTTCCTTTCTATGTAACATGGAATAGATGACCTGTGTTTTAGGGCCAGGGCAATGCACTTCAGTTGAACTTTTTCTTGATGGCAGTGTATTACTGCTCAAGGCTCATATTCTAGTATTTGAATAAGGGCCAGACTTGTCAAAACAGTTGCTCATCTTTCTGTGAGGTTGCAGTTTCTTGATTTGGGGACGTGCCCTGAAAAGACCTTTTAGGGGAGATGATGAGGGAAGAGTGGGCTCTCAACTTCTGTGGGTTTTCCCCTTTGAAATATCCGAAGTGTCTGTTGCAGATTTTTAAGATCTGGAGGTAGAGTTGAGAAACATGTAGTGGTCTTCTGATTGAAATGCAGAGGTTTCTTGCACAACTGAAAGGCTTCTACTTTTTGTGGTCTGTAAGCAGAAAGGTGTAGGTGGTGTCAAGGGACACCCTATTACATAGCTTGTGACAGGAGATGGTTTGGGGACCTGATAACCAGGCGGGAGGGCTGCTCTGCAGGGGATGTAGGTGGATATAGTTCTTTCTGTCCTTAGGGAGATTAGTAGCTGAGTAAGTTGGCAGCTCTCATTCCAGCTTCTGGATTCGTGCGGCGCTGTCTTGCCAGCTCTCAGCGTAGTCTGTATCGCTTGGGGCTGTGGTCAGGCTGTGCGAACGTGAAGGGTTGAATGTGAGGAGAGACTCTCTTGAAGCTGAAGGCAGGAAGTGCTGGGGAGGAACATCGTTCCACATGGACCCTGTGCCTGGGATTAAGGTCCTTTACGCTACACGTTGTTATCCTGTCCTAAGGCCATCCTGTCTAAATAGGCAACGGCAGTGGGAGAAGAGAGAGTGCTGTGCTCCTCTCAGAGGTGGAGAAGCAAGAACAGAGTGGGAGTGATTTCTTCCAGCACAGAAATAGCTGTAAAGCTGTCTGACTTGGACTAAGATTCAATTCTGACTTGGACATTTGTTTTTGATTTTTTTTTTTTAATTCTCTCTACAGCTGAAGACTGAGGTGGTTAGCAAAGGGCAGTACAAAAAAAGGGGGCTTCTGTAGCTTTAGCATATGTGTTTTGTTTTTGGTTTTTTAAACGCAGAACTCTTCTGAGGAGCTAAAGTATTTTTCTGTCGTACTGAATTATTTTCGGAAATGCTGAAATGTTGTGTGCTAGGGTTTGAAATTAGTGAAATCTCTGGATTTACAGTCAGGCGATCCATGGTGTCCTGGTCTGTGTGAAAGGTTCTGGTGTCAAGTACTTTCCAGGTTAGTCTCTTGCACCGTATGTGCCACCTTGGTATGAGTGTCTCCTAACTGTGCCTTGAGCAATAGGAAGAGCATATTCTGTCTTCTGCCAGTTTGTGAATGCCAGCAAAGTTCTGAGTAAGATCAGTTATTGGAGATACAAAAGGGCTAGACTGGGCAGGTACCAGTTGTAACTTGCCTACGAAGGTACACTTACAAGTTAGACGAGCGCTCTCCATTTTAATCTCGCCTTTTGGGAAGCTGGAAGCAGGAGCTCCTTGGAGATCCATGTGAGGGTGTGATTCACTGCAACACAAGCAGCCTGTACAAAATGGAGGGATGGAGTAGTACTCGTGACGTACTCTGAGGTTTGTATTCTAGAGTTAATGACCACCAGATGGGGAATAAAAGCTGCTTGCTCTCCTTTTGAGGACTGGGAACGTTAGAGAGGCTGTTAAAATGTGCTGTGTTTGTTGTCACGCTTCGTGTGCACGGAAGACCCCTTTATGTGTGGATCACAGTAAACTTTCCCTACTGGTGTTTTCCCTCGACACTTAGTTTTTAGCACTGGTTTTGATTGAAGATCAGGTTCCTTCTGTCTGGTAACGGTGCACCTCGAGGGTAGAGCAAAAAGCCTTGAGTGCTTTCTGGCAGCAGACAGAGTCAGGTGCAAGGTGTGCTCCAGCACACAAGTATAAATCGCCGGGTGTCCAGAGGCTGTAGGTTCCTGTGAGCGCAAATACAGTACAAGAGATGAACTCTTAACAACCGTGACCTTGATTAACTTCTGCAGCGTTGCCCAGTCCTGTTGTAGGCGTCATCTTGAGCCGTCTTTTTTGTGCACGCTGGCACAGGTAAAGAGTGAGGATACCCGTGCTTTACCTCTGGTGTTGGCTTGTTGTCATACGAGAACTGTGTAGGTGTTGGCGTTACTTCGTCTTGCTCCGGCAGATTGAAACACCTCTCCAGCTGTCCAGGATACCTTTGGACGTGAATGTGGATAAGAAGTATTTCACAAGAGCCTTTTTTACTTTTGCTTTCTTAGGTCCTTCCATGTTCTTCTACTTCAAGCCAGGAAGCCTCTGCAAGGAGCTAGCGTGTTGTCTGAGTCATAATATGATAGCTGTGTATGTCACCTGCACTTCATTAGGGAAGCATAAGCAAGCTGTCCTTGAAATACCTGTTTTTATGAGTAGATACAGTCTTCTAATTTAAAATATGCTGCTCTCTGGAGTTTAGGAGCTGTCATAAACAATGTTTTTCTTTTATCATCAAGTAGGCTTATTCAGCATCCCTTGTATTGAAAGGAAGCTTCATTCTAGGTTGCAGACTCCTCTCATCCTCTAGATACAAAGAGGAAAGTACAGCTTGGCACTTGGTGCTCTACCTGGCTAAAGAAGCTGCTTGGCTCCTTTAGTCGTCAGCGTGTGGTCTTGGGAGAGCCTGGCACAGCGTTAATTTTGTTTATCCCAGTCTGTAGCTTGTCTTGCAGTGGGTGGAGCCTGCAGCTGGCAATGAGCTGGCTATCCCAGTCATTTAGTTCTTAATTGGAGTCTTGGGCAAAAAGCAGAAGTGCTTGAATGGATGAGTCCATCGGTTTGTTTCATAAATGAAGGTGTAAAGCTGTCACTTTTCAAGGATTGCCTTCTGTGTTTAACTTGTTTGCCCCTTCCCTCCTGCCCAGCCCTGTTGTTGAGACTCTTGTCCAGCGATGCATAATCTGCGGTCGATGGTTTCGCTGTCTATCGCTGTCAAACCGTGGAGAGCAAAAAGTCAGTTCATTGTTGAACCACAGCCTGAGTTAAAATATTGTGTCTTTCTCTGTGTTCCTGAGTAGGCCTCTCTCACAGCACCCATCCAGGGCAGTAGGTGCCTCTTTGAGGAATCTTACGGATTTCTCCTCAAAGCTGCGGGTGTTGCCTTTGCACACCAACTGAATTTGTTCTGCTTGTGGTTTAGCAGGCAGGTTACATTTGGTGCTGACAGCAGGAATAGCTAGTTCTGAAGGGGGATTGGATCGCCTAGGAACTAATCTGGCCTTGGGCTTTCCCCATCGCTCATCAGTGGACTTGGTTAAAGTGAGAAGTGATACTAATGCCCTAGCCACATTTCTGAAGGATCGAGAGGTTTACTGAGACTTCGAGTGCTAAAGTTAAAGTATTTTTAAATAGATTCCTTCACAGAGAACGAAACTGTGGAGCATTGTTTTGTGAAGTAAGTCCCTTGTAGCTGTATTTCATAAGAACGTGAAACAATGCTCAAAACAGATGTGAGCCTCATTATTAACAGCAGAATTAGTTTGGTTTTAATTTTAAGTTCTTGTGGTTTTTTTTCTCCTGTTTTGTAAATACTCCACCCATCCACCCAGGCGTAGGAGCCTCACGCTCAGACTCTAATCCAGACTGAGAAACCTTAAATCCCAAAGGGAGCTCATTAGTGTGTAGTTCAAGGAGTTGTCTTTGCATAACATCAGTGTGTTTGTGTTTTGGGAGGACCATTGAGCTGGGGAAAGGAACCCTCCTCAGTTTCATTTTTATACAGAAGTCCTAAGGAAGAAGTCTACTGACTTGCATATGGCAAATATTTACTTTTTGAATGGAGTTGAAATAAATTTGGTTTTGTTTGGGTGTTTTTTTTGTTGTGGTGTTTCGTTTTTTTTGGTGAGTTGTTACAGAGTCTTTTTGTGTATAATGCCAGAACTCAGCTGAGATTAAACAATAGTCTTCAGCAATGAGCTCGATAGGAGAACAGAGTCAAAGAAACCCTCCCTTTAGTTATTTTTTCCTAGGACTGAAAAAAGTATTTAATAAATTGTAGTACATGTACTACAAACATGTATAGTGGTGATTTTTATCATCGTTTCTTCAGAGACTAGAAAAGTAAGTTTTCCTCTCCTTTTCAGTTCAGACAAGATGTGGTATTCAGAAGGACTTTCTTCTAAGTATCCATGAAGCGTTTGAAGATTTAAAACCAATGCAAATTCGTGTCATTTCTAGGTTTCTCAGATCTTATTTCCATGTTCTGAAGTCAGTGTTATGTGGTCAGCCAGTGTCAGTGACACTCCCTCAGCTCTTCATCCCATGATCTGCTTCTGAAATCTTTACTGTCTCCTTCCATCACCTCCCGGCATCCTCACAGTATGCTCCTAGGCAGCAGGGTTAGCGCTTTGCTGACGACAGGTATGAGATTTCTTAAATCCTGTGATCCCAGTGGATTTCTTTGCATACACAGTTACACTGAGATCAAATTACTTGAGATTGATACTCCAAAAAGGCATCGGTACAGAAATAGGATGTCAAGCATCTTTGTACTCCAAGAGTCCTTCCTGTTGGTCACTACTGTTTTCCCTTAATGAAACCAGAGTTACTCTTGTCTGTCAGCTGTGCCTGTAGCTCATAAAGCAACTTCTGATGCGCTCCTTCGTGGAACAAGTGCTGAGCTGGATGTTAAAACTGCACACTTTTCACTGAAGTGAAGTCAGATTATTTTTCTAAGTGTATAATGCTTGGTATTAGCAAATTATCTCCTTGTTCTACTTGTCTGGTTAGTACTTTCACTTAAAAAAAAACAAGCAGTTCCTGTAGCAGAGTAGCTGTCTTAGTGTAAAGTGCCAGCAGTCGTGATTCCAGTACTTGTCACAGAGACTGTAGTGGCAGAAAATATCTTGGGTTATATTTTAATCTCATGATAACTGGTACTTTAAAGTCTCTTGTTGTGAAAACCTGCGTCAAACGGGTTTTCTTTTCATAGATCCTTTCTTGAGCAGAGGCTAAGGAGCTGTTTCACCTCTTAGTGATGCAGACAAATATTTTTAGGAAACCAGGTAGAACTTACATGGTCTCCAACGAATTTAGGGTATTTAGTACACCATGGCTAGGAGAGAAATGTTGCTATTGCTTAACCTTCGGTTTTATTATACTCCTTCTCCAGGACTACCTTGATCTGACCATTCAGCTGCTTAGTTTTGGGAATGGCACATTAAGTATCTCCTGTCACTTGCTGATTTTCAGAATAGGTTATTCATGTTAGGGCTGCTGATCGTGTAGTGTTGCCACTTGGAGGCTTTGCTTAGCACTACCACTCTGCAACAGTGAAAGCTTAAGGCTCAAATGTTTCGGTGTTGGTGCCTTTTTATATCCGATAGTATCAAGTAAAGCTGATCACAGGTGGCAGTTGTGATCACAGGCAAAAGAGGAAGTTTTTTCTGGTCTGCTAGTTACTGGAGTACAGGACAGAAGGCAAATAGTAATTGTAAACTGGCTCCAAGTTCAAAAATAAATAGGTACGCTTTAAAACTTGCAAAACAGTGTCACAAATGCCTGCAAACTCCAGCGGGTTAAATGTGGTCAGGGCTGGCAGTTTCAGAACCCGCTGGGGCTGCTGTGTGCATTTGGGGTAAAACAGAGCTTCTTTTGAAGAGGGTGAGCCCTGCTTTCTGCTGCTTGGTACCTAGATGGTGCTTCCACTCCCAGCAGAGGCTTCTTCTAGCACAGGCTTGAAATACTTGGAAGAGGAGGGTAGGAGGGAGCAGTAGGGCGGCTGCTTGGGGCTGTTTGCGTGGGAGCAAACAGCTGAACTGGCTGCAGTGGCTACAACTTTCAAGGTGATGTAAGTTCTTCATGTAAAATTTCTAATAAATTTTAACAGACTTACTGATTAAATTTTGACTTGAGTAAGAATCCTAATAACCTTTTAAAAATTTGTCTTGACATACATAAAACTGTCAGCCAAGTAACTTTTAAAAATAGTTTTTCCTAGTCTTACAGTTGAATCATTCAGGAATAAGGTATCAGATTGTAAATAGTCTTAGATGTTCCTCGTGTTTCTTTTGCCTATTTCTACTGTCAGATAATCAAGTGGAATGAAATATTTCTAAGTTTTCTTTTGGAATACTCTTGAAACTAAGCTGTATAACTTGTTTTTCCCGTGTTGGACTATATTAAAGAGGAGTAACAGTGTCTTGAATGCATACGGTTGCTTCTGTAGCTCTCATAGTTCTTCGAGCATGTTTCTAACTCACCAACCAACCTCTCAAAATATTTAAATAATGTTGGGATTCGTGTTGAGAACTTGAGATGTATAGAGTGTGATCGTAGTTACAAAGCAGAGCGTCTGATAGGATGGAAGTCTCTAGTTAAGCACTTGGAGTTTGAAGTGCAGTGATAAACAAACTTTTGAGGAGTCTGCACCTGCAGCATATTTCCTTCGGTTTAAACAGCTCGTTTAGTGACTGTGATGCTGGAAACCATTTGAAAGCTGAAAAAAGAAAGGTAACTTCTCATACCTAGTTATTTCTGCCTAGGTAACCAAAGGACTGTTCTTAAAATGGAGGTAACCAGAACCAAGTGGTTCAGTTCAATTCCCAAGGATTCTGGTTGCTTTCCCATAATAGATTTTAGATGTGAAACAAATTAAATGTTTCTCTGCCCTTCGTAAGTCTCATTCAAGGCAGATGTGAGTTTTGCCTGAGGTTGGAATCTGCAAATGTTGGCTGTGCATTGAATAAAATTCTGACTTCCATCCAAAGATACAAGCCATTCATTTAAAACAAAACAAACACATCCCACACCTCCCCATCACCCCTCAAAACAAAACCGCAAAACAACAAAAAAACCAACAGAAAACTGCCAAACTGATCATGTAGTACGTGGAGCTTTTGTAATTGTAAAAGTTAGGAGTTCGTTATGCGTAATAATGCAGGATAACATGCTGTGGTTACTGTAAGAGGTTTTGTTTTTTATTCTAGTCTCTGTATCAGTGTGGTTTAACAGCTGCCAGCTAGTGAGACTTGACCTGGATTGAACAAAATAAACAGAGTACGGATGCATAATGTATTAAAACCCGTGACTTAAAGTAACATTTCGTATCTGCTGAGGTAAATTGAAGACTTCCAGTGGAATTTAGTGCCCTGTATCTGGAAGCTGGACTTACCAGTCACTTAAATATTGCAATCATGGCCTTATTTTAAAGCTTCTGTCGCCTACACTGCTGTGGTGATGCCTCTCCCTAGGTCCTCTCTCCTTTTCAGAAGACTCAGGAGTGCGGTGGGAAGTGCAGAAATCTCAACTGTTATTAAACATTTACCTTTTGTTTACTTTCTTGTGTGTTCTAGCTGGAGTCGGGTTTCTTCTTGTATTCTAATGGCAGTGATGTCCCCTTTAGGCAGGGGGATTGCATTCCCTCCCTTGTCCAGAGAGTGGGACTTGTAGCAAAGCAGACTCTGGTGATGAGATGATTGCAGACAACCCTTGGAAAGAGCCTGACTGGATGAATGATCACTTGACTCACCTGTAATGGGAACAGAGGTGAAATTGTGTTGTACTCACCGAGTGCAGCCCTATAGTTGAAACTAATGATTGTAGATAGGAGAGGGGGAAAAAAATCTCCAACTGGAATCGGTGTGGAGTTGGTCCTACGGAGAGGAACCAGCTTTATTGTGATAAAAATAATATATGTGCCTGGTCTTCTGAAAGAACTTTATAAAAAACCCAAACTTTTATAAAGAAACTTACTTTATGAACTTTACATAAAGACTTAGGCTGTGTTTTCTCCACCAGTTCCAGCCTAGTAGACATGATATTAAGCAAATAGTAGAAGAATTGTCTGACTCCAGTGCATAAAACAGCGGTACTACTTAGCGCAAAGGTGATGTAAAGCTTGTACCAACCACTTCACTGTCTTGCAGACTCCATTTATACTCTTAATACTGAGGATTTTGGGGGCCTTTTGTTGTTCCCAGGGGTGCTGCCTCTTCAGGTCGTTCCTCCCTATAGCAAGCAGGAGACCAGCACTGCCCAAAGCCACACCACGTTTTCAGGGGGTGGTTAATAAAAGGCTTTGAACAAATGCCATTAGAGCCTCGCCTCTGAGGAGCTTCTCCCACTCCTGAGCGTAGGAGCTGTGGGGAATCCTGCCAGCTGACAGCAGGCTGGCCACCGACTGCTGCAAGAGAAGCATTTCAATGTAGCTGCCTTTTTTTTTTTTTTTTTTATAATCTTCTGTACAGTTTTTGTTTGGAGGGAGCTCCCTGTGCTGGGTCAAATGCAGGATAGGCAAACACGCCAGCCCTGTCCTCGTGTGGTGCTGGTGTGAATGCAGGCTCTGCCTCAGCTACTGTTGAGACATCACTCTTGTGCTGAGGAAGTGTCAGCATTTCAGGGGATCTTTACGAACTTCTTTTTAGTGAATCCAAAAATGCTGGTGACTTATGCAGCCGGCAAGTGAAAATATTTTCCTAGTTAACATCGTTGCAGTGTAATTCCTGACAACACAGCAGTTTTCTGGTTGGCTAATGCAGTTTTCAGAACTGAAAGTTTTCTTCTTATACCCCAAAATAATAACAAAAGTCTCTCTTTGTTTTTTAATATAGCTGAAGTTTTTGTTATCCTCTCTTAGGACTAGGAATTAGAGTTATTTGCTCCTATTTTCTCCTGATTCACCTGTCTTGAAAGTTTGCATGCAGCAAGCAGCTGTTGGTTTTGCATCGCAAATTGTGTTGTTTGCACCTTTCTAATGATGGTATAAAGAGCACTTGGAGGCGGAAAAACCTTCTGCTAGGGGCACTGACTCAGTCGGGGGATAGAGAACAGTACATGAAGTTCTCTGTGTGCAGCGTGAGTTTGTCACAGATTGCACCAAAATATTTTCTTTTCTCTTGACCCAGTCTACTTAAGTAACTCTCAGAGCTGTTCCCTGGGCAATTCTTTGTCAAAAATTTCCAGCAGATGATTCAACCCACCTACCTGTGACAGCGGTGCAGGCAGGAGCAGTCACTGCACTCCTCAGTTAAGGTCTAGGCTTGATTCTTACTCTACAGTTGAGCGTAAGTTGAGCTTCTCTGAGCTGTGAAGCAACCAAGAGTAAAAGTGTCTCTGGTGTAAGTGCACTCAGTGGCTGAGCAAATGTGAATGTTTCAATCCACCTGAGCCTGCACCTCCTTCATGAGAGGGGATTGGTGAAGGGCAATGTGTCGTCCCAAAGGTTCTGCACCCAAATGGCCAGCCAAAAACCTCTGAAGGAAAAAGATTCCTGCAAACCAGAAAAGTAAGGGTCAAGCGAACTACTTTGCTTTCTATTGTGTTGAAGTAAGGAATAGTTTATCTTGGAGTCCCTCATAACTTCGAAGTCTAAACATGACTGTGTCGCGCCTGCCTGGCTGTAGGCAGCGCTTTGGAGAACCAGGGCAGAAGGTGAGCAAAGGCGTGAGTGCCTCTGGATCGCGCTCCCGAGCGACTCGCTGGTGACCCCGGACTGTTCTTTTTGTCTTTGTGTTCAGTGTGGCCATAGGGCTGTACATCTCTCGGTCGGTGGATACGTCCCTCTCTTTGTCTCTTCCCAAAAGAAGGTTGTGTTTGAGCAGCACCGTGTGATGTTGTCCCTGCTAAGCGTTGGATCTGGCCTAAAGGCTGTTGCTTTCTAACTCTGAAAACAGCATTAGTCCCCTTTGCGTTATCTATTTGAATGCTCTTCAATTTTACCTTCTTTCATAATTTTAAACGGGTTCTACCCCCCTGGATGCTAGAGTGGTTTGTGATCAGCAGTCCAGGCTGAGTGAGTGCATCCCTCCCGCTGTGCCGTTAACGGGAACTGCATTTCCCATGATGGGGAGTAAACAGGTAGGAATGTGGAGAAGCTGGAGTTAAGATACTCCAGTAACAATTGTTTGATATTAGTGGATCTGAAAGAAATCCCCAAGGAACCTACCTATGTTTAACTACTTACTTTAATATTTTTTCCTGAGCCAGTGGGTACCAGCTGCTTCACCTCAGCTACATTCACTTAATTAATATGCCAATAAGCCTTCCTGGGCATCAGTCCAGTGTATCTGTGTGTAAGCAAACTGGAATGCACATTGAGCTGCAGCGAGTGTAAGGCTTTTGAAACGTGAGAGGTTAGGAAGTTGTGGCTTTTCTTTGTTTGTTCTTACCTTTTTCGTTTTGGATCTGGTTGTGATATTTAGATACAGGCAGAGTTGACTTTGGAAAGGGTCACTGGCTGCTGCACTTGCCTGGCTTTCCACTTTGTGGGCTTTCCACTTTTTGATCTGTTCAGATCCTTTCACTGGCTGTGGAAAGTAATTCTGGGCTAGTTTGAGGAGGGGGAATAAGTGCTTAGTGAAAGCAAGGCAGTTGTTGGACATGACACCAGCTAAGGACATAGACTACATAAACTTGCACAAGCTTGCACACAGCTTTATTTCTAGAGCATCTTGGAGCTTTCCAGAGTCCCACAGTGCTCTCGGCCTCATCCTGACTCCCTGATGTGCCGAGATGTGCTGGCCCATGGCTTTTGAAACTTGAGGCAAAAGTGTATCTTCAGGTTTTTTTGTTTCTTCAAAGATTTACATGCAGTGCGTGACTTTATTTGGGTGTAGACTCGTAAAGCAACAGGAAAAAATGGCTGAAACTCTTTCTACCTCAGGAAGGGAAGAGTGTTCGTATGCAGGGTGCTCCAATTCTCCATGGAGGCTGTGAAAAGTAAGTCCTGTTCCTTAAAGAATGTAGCCTTGTAAGGATGAACATCAGCAAGGACAAGAAGAGGGTTGCTCTTGTCCTGTTTCCATAAGAGCCTGCTCTGGACTTGCCTCTCCTCAGTGCCAGCACAGCAGCATTTTTAGCTGAACGCTGGTGCTGGTCGCTTCTCTGAAGTTTTAACTTGCTGTTCTCTTTTATTCTGCTTTGTTAGTGGAAACATACTAATGAGCTTCAGTCTCTGGCTCTTATTTATACAATTACAGGAGAATGTTTTACATCTTGGGAATCCCTGGAAACACATGTTTCTGTTCACATTGAACTACTCTTTTTTTTGTTGTTTTTTTTTTGAATGCAAATAATGAATTGAAACTTCATTGTTGCCTCTCAGTTGGGAGCCCTTTGGCATGTGTAAGAAGCAGCTATTAATTTAGCTTTTCTCTACTGGTCAAACATGTATTTTCACGCTTTATAAGGCTTCCTTAGTCTTGTCCTTTGTAGTATTGCCTACTGCAGCTTTACTTGCAGTGACTCGACGCATACGTTCCACAGCAGCTAAGATCTGCTGCAGAATGGGTGTGTGTAGACGTATCACCTCTTTCAGAAAAGACCATGTAAAAGGCAGTGACAGGTCATTAAACTTGCTGCTGCTGTTGACACTGTTGGGTGTTTTGCTGCGGAATACTTGCAGCGCAGCAGTTCCCAAAGGTCAGCATCCCTTTATACCACAGAGCTGTCTCAATTCCTTAAGTGTTAGCTACCCACAGAGTATTAGATGCTTCCCTGGCAGGTGAAAACAATGAGGTGCACAGAAAATAAATGATTAATCCAGTGTGTTACATAGAAATTTGAAGATGAGCTCTAAAGATGTGCACTAAAGAGTATCTGGCCTTCTCTTTCTGAACAGGTTCTTGCAGCACATCTTGCTTTCCCACCCAGCTCCTGCCAGTCAGTTTAGATTGATGAAATGCCAGCAATAGGCTTTGCTTCACCTTAACTTCATGTACCAGAGGCTTCAGTCACACGAGATAGGAGTGATCAGCCTGGGGGGTTTTCTTTTCTTCTGGTTTTCTTAACCTATGCATGATAGGCTTTTAAAGTCTGGGGCAGATAACCGAGCGTACGGCTTAGCGTGCAGACTTGGGCTTGTGCCTGCCCTGAGCGCTTGCTGTTAGCGGTTCTGTCACATTATTTACCTCTTTTGTTTAATTGAAATTGCTGTGGGGTTTCAGGGGAGCAGAAGGAGCGTTGGTCTTGTTTTGCAAACTTTGCGTTTTTAAAAAACGGTGTGAGATCCTTGCTTGCATAATAAAACTTTGCTGGAGCGTAAGTGAAACTTCTCAAGAAGTTGATAGGAGCTATTCGAAAGGACAGAGAATAGCTGGAGACAATTCTTTCTTTCTATCTATTGATCTGTCCCCCTATCAAGATTCATCACCAAGTCATGCCACAGGTTTCTTCCTTTCCCTCTGTTCCATAAAAACGGTTCCTTCAAATTGCAAGACTAACGAAGAATGCAGTAACTAAGGGGTTGTCTTGTTTTGGAGCCAAGTTTCCCAGCACAGTCGATTTAAGGCAAAAGACTTAATACCTGTCTTGTCCTGTAGTATCTTTTGCCTCAAGAGAGTGCTGAAGTGTGGAGGGGGGTTGTAAGGTCATGAGTTTTACTCTGTTTCTGTCTAAAGTACAAAGTTTTTGAGCTTTGGTCGAATTGGACACCATGTGGTGCGGTCAGTTCTGGCTCGGCCAAGAAGGAGTTTTATGTTGGACTAACTATAGCCTGGAAAATAGATTGACTCAAATCTGTTCAGTGATGATATTTCTTTACTTGAACCTTTACAAAAAGGAAGAATTTACCCTGGAGTCTTAATAATAACGTTCCTGCCATAGAAAGGACAAGCTGTTTGGTTATTTCGCTGTACTTTTCTAGTCTCTCTTTTCATTGAGATATTTTTTTTTCTTTCCTAGAATGAATAGAAAATGAATGACTGAGGGTCTAAGCTTCGCAGCCCAGGGCTGCTTTATGTGTTCTCCTTGTGCGTAGTCAAAATTAATTGAGTCATTTTACAGTAAACTGTAAAACTGGGATTTTATTCTGGTTTCTGCAGGGAAACGGTGAGCACTGTTGAAGTGTCAGCCTCCCTGAACTGGTGCAGCTGAGCCAGTCGTGCGCCTGAAGTGAAATCAGTTTCAGGTAGCACGGTAATTGCACTTCATTTGAATTTGAGGAGGATTTTAAGGTTTTAGAAGTAGCTTTCTGTAGCAATGGTGGTTGTGGAGATGTCTTTCAACGCTGGTAAAGGGTTGCGCGTCAGGTTGCTTTTGAAAGGTGTCTCTGTGCTGTGAAGCCTGGCGCTCTGAGGAAGCAGAAGCCGGGCAGTCTTGTTTCAGGATCATCGTAGTTTCTTTCCGTTCTTGACACCTGTGGAAAACCCAGGTCCTGCTTCTTTTATTGAATTTCACACTTAGGTGATAGGGGACTCAGATCATGGTCTCAATGTTTCAGTCACTCTCGTTTCAGGATTCCAAATGTTTTGCAGTCAGCTCTTGGTGACATAAACCAGGAGAGCAAACAGAGCTGCAATACCTTTCCAGGGTAAATGTTCTATGTGTATTCTGTAGTTCTGTAAATAGTGCTCTTATGCCAGTAAGTGACATATCCAGTTTCACATGGGAAGTTTATTTTAGATTATGGTTTTCTACTCCAGTGTATCATCCACAATGCCGTAATCTCTCTCTGAACAGTGTCTTCTGGGTATATTTTTCTGCTTTTGACACTTATAGCTGCATATAGATCCTTTCCAGTTTCTGTACCTTTCATACGGCAGTTCTGTTGTTTTTCAGTCTGCCCTGCTTTATTGGGAAAGGTGTTATCTTCAATACCTGGATGCAGTTCTATTTTGTAGCCAGTGGCTTTTGTCTTCCCCCCCCTCTGCCCCTGTTTTTGGGCTACAGCAGTGGCAATCCATTTAAACTCTGGAAACACTGTGTAGTCAGTCACTGGAACACTATGATCATACTGTGAATTCCTTCAATTGGAATACAAATATTTTAGGAGAGTTTAAACCTCTTCTAGACTTGTTAGGTGGGATTATTATACATGCCTTTAAAATTGCTAAACCATAAAAAGTCGGTTGACTAGTCCAAAATGATGACCTGTCAAACAGTGAGGATCGTGATCCCCTGTGCCTGACACCATGCCCCTTTCTCTCTCTGGTTGCTCTTCTGAGCCGTATGGGGTCTGGAAATGGGCTTTCAGTCACTGCCCAGTAGTCGCTTTCTCAGTTGAACAGTTTAAAATTGACCCGAACCTCACAGAACAACCTTTACAACGATGGGGCTACCATTGCCTCTTCAAATAATCTGCTAATCCTGTCACTACTTATGTCCAAGATCTTAGATAATGACTAAATGTTACCGTCTTTCTACTCACGGATATAATCTATATATTGTGAAAGTTAGTGCAACGCTAAACCGTTTTGATCAGATGCCAAAGGCAAAAGTACACGTTCTTTGCAAGGAGTATGAAGAGTATTTTAGGTACCTTGAGCTATGTTCATGTTTGAAGATTCATAGCCCTTCTTGGCAACTGAACCTTAATAATTTTAATAATAATCTTTTTGTACCCAACATAGAAGAAATTAAACCTCTAAAAGTAATAGGATTTGGCGAAATACATGGTAACAAATGGTAAAACTTGAGTAACTTGAAAGAAAGAGGCCTTTTTTTCTGATCATTTGCAGTTACGATGGCTACTTTTGAGGAGAGCCAGTGACAGAAGAATCAGTAAAATTGTTTCATTTAGGTCACACAGTCTTTTTGCTTTGCTTACTTTTGCATCCCAACAGGTGAGAAGGAAGTCTGCTGAAACAGTAAAAAGGCTGCAGTTGTAGGGTGAATGTTCTAACACGGAGGGTAGCTGGTGGTTCAGCTGAGAAGGGACTAACCATTCCTCAGGTGACAGGAAAGCTCAGGAGAAGTTTTCGAACTTGACCAGCTTTTGAACCTAATCCAGTGTTCCTGAATGACCTCCCTTTCAACTGCATAATTTAGCAGTGGAACTAGAGAAGTTGTTTTTAAGACTTTCTTCTCCTTTCCAGAGGAGAGGCTGAAAACCCCCTGCTAGTTTCACTGTATGTGTCCTCTGTGCTGATCGTGAGGGGCTTCTTGCTCGTGCTTCTGGGGGAAGATGGCTGAATGTGCCGGTAATAGTGAGAGCACCATAATCCCACAGACCGGTGATCCTTAAAAAACCTTGAGAGCTTGTCTGCTTCTCTTGTAACAGCCACTATCAAGGCGTTGGACTTAAATTGGGCAGAAATTTCAGCTGCTTATCTGAAGCACAAGTGTTACTGGAGTAACAAGACATTAAAAAGGGTTTTCTTAGTCGGTGATGTGATGAATTTTTGATGCCATGTTTTGAGATTTGGGCACAGATTTCAGTCCCAAGAATCGAATGAGCTGAAATTGCCTTTCTGGACATGAGCATAGAGAAGCATTGAGATGAGGCTTTGGGTGGATAAAATCCCAGTATATGTACCAGTTGAAGTATTTCTAGGCTGCTTAACAAGAGGAAAAGCAATTGAAGTGTTGCTGGAACCATGTGGAAAGCATAAAAAGTCCTTCTTTCCAGAACCTAGTAAAACATTTCAAAAGAGCAAAGACTGCTGGCAGAAACCTTTCTGTAAGCAGGTTAATGAGATATTCAAATTGTGCCCGCAAAAATTTACAAGAAGTTGAATCGAAAGGCAGCAAATATGGAAGATTAATAGATTTATCTGGAAAAAACTACTGCTGACCAGAAATTGGGGTTACCAGGTGTTAATTTGCCAGGGATCTCACTTAATTTAGGAGAAGTGAGAACCAGGTTGTTGCTCACATCTTTTTTTTTTTTCTCTGTTCTTTTTTTTAGATTGAAAAAAAATTGATATTCTAATGCAAAATGATGAAAATGAGGTGAAATGGAAGTAGAATAAAGGTGGATACTGGGAGAGGGATAAAATGACTTCCACAGCATCCTGTATCGTGTGCCAACCATACCCTCCAAATTATATTGATAGCTGTGCTGACTGGGAGTACAAGAACTCTGCGGTTTCAGTGTTTTATTTGAAAAGTTGCTCTCAAAATTGAAATATTATTGTAGGAAGTAGGAAAACTTGCCTTAATTTCTGTTATGTAAGTAATTTTTGGCAGGGGTTGCGGAGAAGGGTGTTCAGAAGTGGTTAAAAGCAAATGAATTTGTCTCATGATTTAAAACACAGTCCCACAGACCTGTGTTGTCACCAGACTGTTCTGTTAAGCCAGGGGTGGTTGTCGCTATGAAAGGAGACCTCTGGCCTTTGCTGTCCCTTCGGACTCTTCCTCTGCAGGTGGCAGCTGCCCATGGGAGGAGGGCTTGCTTTGCTTCATCTCTGTTCCTGTCCTGCTGTAGTTAGAGGTGCCGAACCTTTTACAGCTCTGTTCCTGGATAAAGAGTAAAACTGTGCTGTCCCAGTGATGTGTATATACAAGGATTGCAAATAGGGTTATGACTCAGCCTTTCCCCGGAGACTTTGTGGTGGAGTGAAGGTGTGTGGGGGGGAACAGAACAGAGCCACAGACCAAAAGTGCTTAGAATTTCCCATCCTCAAATCAGGCATCCTTGTAATTACACGGAGTTGAAAGATGAATCAGCGTTCAAAAATGTGGAGCTGCTCGTGATTGCTGGAGGTACAGCAGGAATGGCAGGAATAGTACAAGGACCGTGGTAATCTTTTGGAGACATACCAGGCTCGGCATTAACAGACAGAGACCCAGTGCCAGAGACATCAAGCTTTCTAGAAGAGAAGAGATGCCAAAAGCTGTGTTTGTGTTAGTGGATACTGGAGGGAGAGCCTCAGGGGTAATGGATCGTAGCCCAGTGAGCATAACCCCTGTCCCCACTGTAACCTTGATGCTGGTGAGGGACTTTTCAATTTCTGAAATCTTTAAATATCACATGAGCTTTTGGGGGTTTGAACTTTGCTCACAGTAGACAGTGGATTTTGCTAAAGCTCTTGGAGAAGGACTAGTATTTATGTTTAGTGTTAGAAGGAGCAGACAACTTAATGGGAGACATAAAAGGCAGGAAATAAATGTGGATGTGTGATAATGTCTGACCTCATTCTGTAGCTCGTGTGAGGCTGGACCTAGTCAACTGCGATTAGCTGTGAGCTGGGAGGGAATTACTGGAGGAGACTGGAGGATTCTTCTAGGAATCAGTATGCTATAAATATATCAAAGATGATGTATTACAGACAGGAACACTTCCATTGATTGCTTCAGCGTTAATGAGGTTTGGTGTGAGGTGGCACACTGTGTCTTCAAGTTTTGTTCCCGATTCAGTCATCTGTTGCCAGTGTAATTGAGTCGGAGGTGATGCTGTGGTGGTTTCTGTGGGTACACAAACTGGAATGGAATGGCTGAACTTGTTTCATATCAGCTGCCAAATAACCATCAACTTGGACTCCTAGATAAAGCCAGTCTGGAGCAAAGCATTTTTGTGCCATATGCCAAAAAAAAAAAAATGTTCTGTCCTTTTTAATGACCCAGTCGCCTCAACTTCATCTGGCTCCACCCACAGAAAAACCCAAGAGACCAAGAGCCTTAATGCCTTCTGAATAATGGCAGTTCAATACTTCAGTAAACTCTTTTGAAGTCTTCGTTCTTAACCTAACCTCGTGACACTGTGTCAGAAAGCGACACGTTGAGTCTGAACACTAGGCAAATATTTCAGAATCACTTAATTCGTAGGAGAGGTGTTTGGGAGGTAGTGCACTTACCTCCGGGGAAGTCCTGAATTCAAGTGTTGTCCAGTGTGAGAGGCCAGGTCCCTGTATCCACCCTTGACTGCCCATGGGTGAAAGCTGCCAGGTTTTGCCTTCTGCTCTCAAGCCCGTGCAAACAACCTCCTGTCCCCGAGCCCCTCTGTCTTTTAGCCAGGATACCTCCGAGAAAGACCTTCCCGCTAGAAGTCCTTTGGTAGGCAGCAAGGGAAAGCTGAGCGGTGACGAACACTAGCAAGCAGAGCTAGTTTAACTAGGCAGGCACTTTTTTTGCTGCTATACCAGGCTTTAATTGTCTGAAAATACCAAATGATTGTGAGCTATGCAGAGGGTTGAAGGAATAGATGTCTGACTCCAGTGTTTCCAGGGTATAGCCCAGGAACTACTTTTCAAAACCAAATACTAATTTCAGCAGGGAAGTACAAATCAGCTGGAAGGGAATCTGATAATGAAGGTAAAAGACTGTTCCATTTTCCACTTTTTTTTTTGTGTGTAAAATAATCTTGCAGTCATAAGCTCTAAAGAGAATAAATAGCACTGAGTGCAGTTGCACACGTTTTCCATCGATTAGCTGGTAGAAAACCCTCAGTGTCGGAATGTGCCTCCTTAAAAAGCCAGTATGTTATACATAGAACTATGTACGTTCGTTTTATAGCATCGTGATGGTTTACCTAGCAATTTATCAAGTATAAATAGATGGCTGTTCACTTCAACCCGTGCTTTAGGAATTGGTGAGTAAACTCTCTGTGGAATAAAACCCCGGCAGTTTGCAAACAGCCAGAGCTTCCAGCTACTGGTTGAACTGAGGAATCTTAAGTGTGAAATGCACTGCGAAAACATTTTTGCCAGTGAAATATCTGTTGTTCGGGTGGGAAGAAGGGTACTGAGAACTTGCTTCTTGACAGTTCAGTGTGTAGGTGTCTGGTCCCCACACAGTTTGCCGGAGATGCTTGCGAAGCTCTGCCTGCTGTGAAGTAGGTTTTACTGTTTAGGTGTTTGAAAACCCTTAGGTGTGTTATGCTGGAACACCAAATGTTCCACATAACCCACCACGTGCTTGTACACCAAAATAGAGAAAACTGAATCTTGTGCTTTAAATGTATATACTAGGAAGTGTCACCAACTTCAGGAGGGCTGAGGAAGGATGCAGAAGGCAAGTTGGAGACTTGAATGTCAGCATTTGTACGGTGTTTTGTGTTTTACTGTGGGTGTCTAGAAACAATATATGAAGTTAAAGAATGCAGTAGATTCAAAATCATAGTCTGTGGAAATGTGACTGTGGGTATAGTTCCACTAGAACCAATTGAATGTTTCAAGCTTATAAAAGCTGGTGTTGGTTAAGGGGAAAAATGGATTTGCGGTGAAAGACTTGGAGTCAGGAGGCCAAGGCTTGTTCCTGTCTGTGTGGTGCGTTTCCCATGTGACTGTGACAGTCACAAAACCCTTGGGTTGCAGTTCCCTATTCTCTGCGTGGGAATAGCAGCGTTTTTAGAGGCTGCTAAAGAGGTAACGCCTTTACAATTAATGAAGTGTATACCTTGCATTCGGGTTCTTTGGTGGAAGCTGTGCTGCTATCATCTGAAAAGAGTTGCCAAAGTCAGCACATCCTTTTGGGTATCTTGAGGAGCTTACTTAATTTTAGTTGCTTTGTTAAAAAAAAAACAGACTCAAACCCCAAAAAACCCCTCTGGGGGGAGTCTTTACCTATGCGCATGTTCTTCCCAACATTCCAGTGACCTTGACTGTAAATGATAGTGCTTTTTGAGATGCTAGTGCAGCCTCAAGTTCTTTTTGATCTACTTATAAAGGACGTTTAAGGACGTAAAGATGCTTGTAAATGAGTTTATTTACAGTTCAACTATGTAGCTCTCTTTCTGTGCTGGACCTGTTTCCTTGGTGCTTTGAAGGACATTATTGTACAGTACCGTTGTCACCGAGGATGGGAAATGTCACTTGGAGTGGAAATTGATACCAATAAAATTACTGTGTTCGTGCAGATTTGCTTGAGTGTCACCTCCCATTTCTGACCTGTGATGTGATTTGGATGAGTTCTAACCTGTGTAGGTGGGTTACCACCAGCATGTCCTCGTTACAGCTGTCATCTTGGATTTTTTTGGTGGGGCTGGTATCGGAGGGAGGCAAGTGTCTCTGCGGAAGAGAAGCACAAGGAGAGAATTTGTAATCCTCTTTTCCTTCCGCCCTTTCTTTTCTTCTTGCCTCATTCCTCCTCCTTTCCCTTGTTGTGTGCCTCTCACATCGTGGAGGATAAGAATAAGATATTTTAATTTGGGAGGGGCAGGGGTCTTTGTGTAGACAAGATACTTGTGAAAGTAGCAGTCTAAATTCTAGGATTCAGCAGGCCTAACGTTTCAGCTTTGTTTTCTGTTCCTGTATCCCTATAATCCATTTGACATGAAATACTTCCAGGCATAGGGAGCTGGGTTTCCCATCTTCCAAACAGGATTGACCTTGCTATAGCCATCCTTAACTATTTGATAGGAAGAGTTGTGTTTCTTCAGGTCATTGAGCTAAAGACCATTTAAATTCAGCTGTTGACGAAATGAATTAACTTTTGCTGTAGGAACAATGAATCCATTCAGGACCTCTGAAACTACGATTTTTGAATCACAGAAAATAGTGATGTGGGGTGGGGAAAATCGCAGAGGATCATGAGGGAGGCGTGGAGTTTTCACCCCACTTCATTTCTTTAATTTTTTTTTTGCCTCTCTGCTTGCAGATTCTCACAAACACAAAGATAAACACAAAGACCGAGAACACCGGCACAAAGAGCACAAGAAGGACAAGGAAAAAGACCGGGAAAAGTCCAAGCACAGTAATAGGTGAGGAAAAAATTGATCAAGTCCTCATAGACTAAACCACTGTTACACTTGCAGTCTTACAAGAATTCCTCTGATAATATGAGGATGGAATCGCTACGTTTTAAGTGTGGTTTGTGTTGGTGCTTCACGCCTGACTTCTGTCGCTACATGCATTTCCATACGGGTGGCTGAAGTAGTGTCTTCCAAACGTGAGTCAGTACTAATGTCTACAACTTTCTTGGAGCTTAGTGTTACTAAAGGCATTGAAAACTAGTTTCACCCCACATTCATGAAGATTGATCGGTTTTGTTCGTAATCTTTTTTTGCGTTCGGTTCCAATCGTTTGTCAGAAAGGTGGAGCTCCCTTGAGTGCTGGTATAAACCTGAGGCGACTGCTAAGCCTCTCAATAATTAGAAATGTCTGGAAAGATGGTTCCCCAGCATGATAGTGGTGTCCTTGGTCGTCTGCCACGATGGCCGAATAGCTCAGCACCGTGAGACGGTGTTAGGAACTTGTGGTGGGTTAGGTGATGAACGCAAAAGGATTGCGCGGTGATTTGTCTGAGGTGATTACACTGCACTGCCGCAATATGGGGAGGGTGTTTCATGCCGGTCACCTGCCGCATCAGCCGCACGGAACATAAACGCTTATTTCCTGTGAAGATCTGTAGCTCTTGAGGTAGCGGTGAATTCTGCGGTGCGGTTGATTCCTTAGCTTAAGCTGTGGACTGCAAAAACCAGGGTGTGCGGGTCTGTCCATGGTGATTGGATGTGATGGAGCACAGGGCAGGTTCGTCACGCGCAGGATGGTACTCAGAAAAGCTTTCCTAGTTGTAACTCCTGACATAGAAGTGCCACGGAGCCTACATTGACAAGGAAACTTGAAAAGACAGTCCCTGGAGGGTAAGTTTCTGTTGTGCCGCTTGGTTAATGGCAGATAGTGTTCATACCATGGCCAAGGAAGTGTTATTAACTAACTGCTGTGCAACTGTGATAACACAGTCTGAAAATGAATAAAAAAACCTGCTGTTAACAATGATTTCTATTAAAAAGGAACATGGAAAGAAGGAGGGAGTCTGTGCTGAGCAGTGGGTTTGTTTTATTGGGGTCACACTTTGAGTTTTCTGTGATCTTTTGAGGAGTTATACAACCTCACTGTTCCATAATACATTTCTTCTATTTTTTTTTTTTTTTTTGAAAGTAAGTGGCTGATGGGGAGTAGGGGGGAATCTAGGCCAAATAACTTGCAGCCTTTACTGGCTTCCACAGCAAAGACGAAATGCTTTGGACACCTTGTTTGCACTCTTCTTTGCTCACATATCTATATTGTTATGATTTCTGATTTTCATTTTCCTGATTTTCAAGTATGCACCCCAAAATTGACTGCCTTGCATCTCCAGAAGTTCATTGCTTCACTCGAAAAACTATTCTCCTACAGTCTTAGCAAGGTACATTGTTTTGTAAGGAGTGATGTAAGCACTGTCTTCTTATTTCCAGAATTCATTAATGATTTGACCTTATTTGCGTAGGAATTGAAATGATCGGTGTATTCTTAACTGGAAGAACTATGACTTGTAACTTTAAGCTGCTCACTCCTGATACGTAAACAAAAAATACCAAAACAATGGGACAGAGATAAGAATGGTGAATATGTTTTGTGAAGTGTAGCTCATGAGATGATACATAATTGTGCTTTATCTTGAAGTAATTACTTCCTCCCTGCAGTGTTGCCTTGAAACCCCTCTGTGAAAGGCATCAAGTTTTCTAGACACTGTGCCTAGTGCAGGAGTTTTATTCTAGGCATGGTTTGGAGAGATGGCACAATATCGCTTTGCCCCTCGGGCCCCTGAGCGAGGTGGGACTTCACTTCCCCAGGCTGAGTGCACAGTTTGCAGAAGTTTTCTACGCTGTGTCCTTCCACAACTACCACCTTAGAAATGAATGCATTATACTGCTGAATTGTGAGATCTGGGCGTGAAGGTGGTGCTGAGCGAAGACAGTGTACATGGGCACGCGTGCGGTGATTGGATCTGATTGGATCGGTCCTTCAGGAGCGCTCTTGGCTCTTCACTGCCCTGTTCGTGCTCAGTCATGCACAGGGTAGGTGGCTGTGAACAGCCGGCTGACTTCTAAGACAAAATTTTCAGAAACAACTGACTTCATAATTGAAATTCCAGCGTTTCTTCCCCAAATCCTTTAATTCAGCTGTCATCTACGTAATTCCATAAATACAAGTTGTGTCTGTGAGGATTAGGTAATTACTGTCCTGTGAAGGAGATAGCCCAGCGCCTCTCACCACGGGGGTGGAGGGAGAGCTGTGGTGAGCAGGGAACTGCTTAGAGGAGAGGTGCTGGAAGGACCTGAATGGAGCACGTGCTTGTGGCCAGGTGGCTGCCAAGTGTTCACATGGGAGGTGTGAATCCAAAGCTGGCAGAGACCAGACCGGTCAGTGAGTTGTGGAACAGGAAAGGAAACGGCGGAAGCAAAGCTGGATTCCAGTTGGTGCTCTGTTACTACAGGCCCTGTACCAAAATACTCACCCGGACAGAGCCAAGATGAACAGTCTGAATTTTAGGATGTCTTGTGTGACTGTCCAGTGTCCATCACTATTGTACTGCTAAGCAGATGCCTTGCGCTGGGAACGGGATATTTCATCACTTTGCCATTTTTAATAGCTTTTATTTCTACCAGCAGTGGGAGGGGAGGAAATCGCTTTGTGGGGAAGTACTGGAGAATTGTCCTCTCTCAGAAGGGCTCTTAGCTGTGCCAAAAAGCAGAGTTGGTCTTGGGGGGAAAGAAGAGAGAGGGCTCTGACTGCCTGCATTTCATTCATTCTAAAAATCTTGGCGTAGCCCTTTGTAATCAAGCCATCCAAAAGGCTGGTTTGAGGTCCAGTTCGTTTTGATACTTGGTTGTTACGACCAACACTGCAGAAGACGACTCCTCACACAGAAGTGTAGGTGCCAATGGAAGGAATGCATCATCAGCCGTGCTTCCTGAACAGCGATACTTATTTTTTCAGCCCATCCGCTACACAGGCAAAGGGGTTTCTTGACGCTGAGCAGGTAAATGTCCATCTTCCTTGGTGCCAGGCAAATGTTGCCTGCAAGCTAACCGGAAGGTGCTGTCATTTGAGATTTTTAGCAAATGGATTCAAAACCCATGGAACTCTTCACTTGCAAGATTTTTCAGACCAGTTAGGAAACTATGTTTCTGAGTTTTGTAAATGTGCTACTAGGAGAATTTTTCTGTGGCATTCATCAGTTTTGGCAATAGAATCATGCCCTGATGGATCTGGTATCATGATGCTTTCTCCCTAGCAAGAGCTTCTTTCAAAAAGCAGTTACTTTCTCACCCGTCGTTCACATGGCACTTTCATCTTGAAGGGACACCTGAAGTGTGCTTATTTTTTGGATAATATCTGCTAGTTAGCATGCTGCTGATAGAGCTGGTCATCAGCAAGTTTTTAATGCTTGGCTTTTTGTAAAAGGAAACTCCTCTTCAAGTTCGACAGCTCTTTTAAGCCTTTTGCTGTAAGTTAAGTGGCAGAACTCTGTGATACAAGCATTTTCATGGTCTCTTCCCATCTCATTACAACATAGGACAAGAGGAAATGCCCTCAAGTTGTGCCAGGAGAAGTTTAGGTGGGACATTAGGAACAATTTCTTCCCCACAAGAGTTGTCAGGGCTTGGCCCAGGCTGCCCAGGGCAGTGGTAGACTCCCCAGCCTTGGAGGTATTTAAGGGATGTTTAGATACGGTGCTGAGGGACATTGTTTACTGGTGACCTGGCAGTGATGGCTTGATGGTTGGACTTGATGATCTTGAAAGTCTCTTCCAACCAAAATTATTTTGTGATTCTGTGACATTAGTGGGTCAAAGGTCTTGTTTTTATAAGCAAAAGTGACAAAGTGCCCCTCTCAAAACCCAGCCCCGCAGCAGAGCCACCACTGCCCTGCTGAGGATGGTCACGGTCAGTTTCATAGAGGGTATTTCTTCACAGAAGAATTTTGAAGGGAAAAAACCTGCCTGCTTGTGCTGAAATTTCTCCTTTGTCTATGAAAAACAAGTGGAAAATACCCATTACTCTGTTTAGAAATTTAAAAAAAAAAAAAATAAATCCAAGGTAACAAGAATGTGGAGTTTTCCAGTGTGTGGAAAATTTTTAATATTTGATAAAAGCCTGTCACCTGTTGCTAAAATGAATCGTTCAGAGAAGTTTATCTTAGATTAATAGAATTGCATGTAAATCTTCAGAAAATCCGTTGTGTATTTCAGAAAAGCTGCTGTGTTAATTGCAAAAGCTGTGCTCTACCTTTGGTAATTCTTAAAGAGGCCGATCAGTGCTTTAGCAGAAGTCGAAGCCGTTGTTGTCAGTGAAACTCGGGCTGTCTCTCCATGGCATTTTGTGCAGAGTGTGTGAGGAGTCTTGTGATGGCGTTCTGGGAAGGGCAGGACTACCTCCAACCCTAGACACAGTTAAGAGCATTGTCAGGTTGTGTTTGAAGCAGATCATTTTTGTCTGCCTCTAATAGTTCGACAATTTCATTTCCTACCTTATACTTTTAAAAAGACTTTTAAAATAAAACCCGTATCAAGAAGGCAGAACAACTCCACTTCAGGAGAATGTTTCCTGTATCCAGACTTTGAGGGATCTAAACTGCCAAGATAAGTCTCAGAAATATCAAAACCAGAATTTTGGTTTCATGTGGCAGAAGTGTGTGGAGGGGTATGTAGAACTTCCTAATTTTGCTTCTTGCTTTCCTCCTCTGCCACTCTCAAGATGACACTCCTGTATCTTAATCGCTCATTTACAGCTGTAGTAAACTGGGAGAGAACATTTGTATGCCTCAGATCTTCTCCATCACCCCTCAAGGAAAGAAGATGCAAAACCCACTTAAGAAAAACCCATATCAAAGAATAAATCCACATCCCCGTGAAGCAATCTGTATCGAGCAAAGTGTTTTCTTTTGCTTCTTTTCTCAGCCCTGTACTTTTCAATTCCCCAAAAGAAAATCTAATACACACCCATTAAATATAAATGTCAGTGGTTAAAAAAGGATAAAATGAAACCGATTGGCTGTGGCAGTAGGTTTCTGATCTGTGGGAGACGAGCGTTTTAAACAAGTAGACCATGTAAAGTAATGAAGTAGTGGGTCCTTTAAGGCCCAGATTTGTTAGAGGTTGGTTTAGATGCATTCACAGTAACGAGCGTCTGGAGCTTTGTGCGCAGTGTGGGCTACCAGTAGACTGAAGAGAGCGAGAATGGCTGTGACAGGGAATGGAAGTAAAGAGGCTGCTCTCGCAGCACTGATCCATGTTGTCGATTTGATCAAGCATCGGAGCTGCAGGAAGAAAATTGCCGTCTGTCAGATTGCGTATTTCCTCCATTTACTGAATCTCTTGTGATCGTAGCTTGAGATGCACACAAGCGTGGAACACATAAGGGATTTATAGACCTGGTCTTTGCTGGCATCCTCTAAGTTTTATGGTTTGGTTAGCAAAAACCAAGGTTCCAGGCGTTTGCTAGTTGTGAATGAAGATAAGTTTCATTTCAGACTTCTTGCACACCTCCTCAGATTTACGTGATCCTGAACTGCCATGGATTACATGCATTGGGGGCGGGAGGAGATGGGGGTAGCTGACATAGGGAGAAAAAGCAATTTAAGAAAAGACTTCAGCACCCGTTGTTCCAAGCGTGGGTGGTTTTGTTTCTGTTCCCCATTGGAGTGCGCAGTTCACCTTGATGAGCTTTCTAATGTGACGCTGCCTTCCAGTAGTAAAAATTTTTGCTTTTGATTCTTGCACGTGCACAGAAAGTATGCACAAAGCCCGATCCTCATCTCAGCATGCAAATACTGTTCTACTGCCTAATATTTTTATCAACTGTTGATTAGTCCAGCTTTTAAGCTTGTTCCTCTTGCTGAAGGCTTGTTGTATTATCTATGAAAACTGGTGAAAAGACTCCTTTCAACTCTGGGAAAAGCAGTTTCAGGATTTTTTCATTGTATCGCTGAAATCCCCGCAGAACCGTTGGAGCTCACGTGTCCGTTCCCTCTAATACCCTGTGATAACCCTCTAACAGTGAGCCTAAAAGCCTGCGCGCCAGCTGAAAACTTGGCCTTCGCCGGCGCGCCTCCTTTTTCTGCAGTGCTCCCTGCACAGTCAGCCCTTCCTTGGTGTGCCGTAGCCGGAATACGACCGCGGTTTTCCATTAATATTGCATTACGTCGGATGAGACGCGAGCTGCGTAACCTGTGCGCTGTCCCCGTTGTGTTTTTAGATTTCGCTAAAATCACGGCTCCCTGTTGTTTTACGCTTCAGTTGCACTGTAGCTGCTCCTGAGGAAGGAAGCAGAGCTCTGCTTGCAGCAGGCTCTCGTGCTCGCTAGTAGCAGATTCCCAGTCACGACCTAATTACAGCTGAGAATATGAGAGAGGGGAAATAAGAGACAGTTTATCTAAAACATCCTTCCCAGCTTGTGATTTTGAAGCCGGAATGGAAAGGGCCTGGGAAGGGATTATTAACATACATAAACGGCACCTGAAGAACGCGGTGTTAAATTACTGCAAAGCTGTGGTAGTTGGAAGGAGGAAGCTGCGACCTGCACATCTGCCCTGCTTTGGAAACACTTTCCACTTATGACTTTCCCATGTGATCGTAGCCTGAGCAGCTGCTGCCAGGTGCCTGTTCTCCAGTCCTCTTCTCCCTCCTGGCCTCCTGCAGGCACCCTCCCGGGGAGATCCAGCACCGCTTTCAAGGGAAACAGCTCCTGCTCTTGCATTTACCGCTTCGTGTGCTTCAGCTCGAGCTCTCCAAGGCCTTTAGATGCCCTTGTTTGCACTAAAACTCGAAATGAAAGCCAGTAAACGAGGTAGCAGAAAGGCTGTAGCGCTTCAGGAGATGTGTTTCTACTCTGGTGGCCTTTGTCCGAACTAAGCCGGTGCTGTGATATGTCTGTCTCTAGATGCTGTAGTCCCTGGTTCTGCCTTTATGAACACGGTGTCCTCCTGTACTTTGTTACCTTTAAGAAAAACAAACGGTGCCGATTGTCAACATTAAGCACCTTCAGAGGCGTAAAACTCCCGAGTGCTGTTACAGTGGTTCAACTATAATGGTCTGGGGGAAAAGGAAGATCTTATTTTGTCAGCAAATCTGGATATTTCTCAACCAGATTGTGAACAACTATTTTGTCCTCTTTTTACACTAAGTTGCACCAAGACTTCCCTCTGTCTTATGGGGGTTTAGCTGTCCTACTTCAGTGACTTCAAGCTGGCCTCTTGGCAGAGGGGTATGTGCAGGAAAGGTAACGAAGGATCCACGTTGCTCTGAAAATTGGATTCAGGATAAAATTACCTGGCTGCATGTGGTCTTGAGACTTTTTGGTTTGGTTGTGCTTGGTTTCCTTAAAGAAAAGTGGCATTTTTTTTCAGCTTTGAATCAGAAAGACAGACTTCTGATCTTTAAATTGTTCCCAGTCTCTCCTAATAACAGCTTTGGGATTGTCCAGAAACGGCTTTCCGATAGAAGGCCAAAACTCCTTCTTCATGGTAAGGATGGCAGCCTGTCATCTCCTTTGAGATGAGTGTGGTGGTTCAGTTGTGTTCTCCCAGAGGCTCCCGTGTCTCAGCCACATGAACGACCCAAGCAGCGCAGCCTGGTGACTGGAGTTGCATCTGAGCCACTTGCTTTGCTTTTGAAGGGGAAAAAATTTTTTTACAATTTCTCTTTTCAGGATTGTTGCTTCAGGCCTTTGGTTTGGGCATTTCCAGCTGAACTCTTCTGGGAGATGCAGGTGTTAAGTCCTCTTAGTGAAGAGGAGCATGTGCCTTTATTGCTGCGCATGTCAGAAATTTTTGGACTGAGTTGTTGAAGTCAGAGCTGCAGTCCAGTGTCTAGAAACACGTAGGGATGACAAGCAGTTTGCTTGAAAAGGAGGGAAATAAACTTCTGTTCTTTTTTTTTTTTGCATTGGAGCAAGTAGTACGTGAAGTTGGATTTTCATCTGGGGAATTTCTTCCAGTCACATACCGGGAGCAGCAGCAAGCAGGACCTCTGGGCCTAGCCACTAACACTGTTGTTTTGAAAGTGAAGCTGCAGAGTGAAACTGGAGACAGAGTTTCCTTGGGTTATCTGAGCCCACATTGCTTTGGTGAGAAATGTACTGCTCGCTGCAGAGCAAAGGGGAACGATAGTCTTGTGATGAAAAAAATTAAAAATAAAAAAAACCAACAGCTAAGACCGAGTCAGGAATCCGGACTTGTTTATTCTAACTCCACTGCTGAAAAACCTTAGATTTAGATTAAAATGTATAATAGCTTTTCAGTGGTGGACACTTAACTGTCTGTCAAAAGTAGACGTTCAAATGACGTCCCTCAAGCAAGTCTACGTTTTTAGCACTACTTTTTTTTCATCCCAGCCGTAATCTGTAAGCGTTAAACACACACAAAAATTGTCACTGCTTGTCTAGGCCAATGGGTTTCTCTGCCTTTTTCCATATTAGCTTTGCAGATGCAGATTGTATTTTATTTTATTAACTTGCTTTTAGTCATTCTGTGTACATCCCAGGGCTCTACCGGCGACATACTGAAAGCTGGTGCTTTTAACTGCTAGTGAGGATGAGAATGGTGCTTTTGAAAACTTTTTTGTTTTTTTTAGCTATTCTAAATGCCTAAGCAACAGACGCTGTCATGAACTTTACCTTCGAGAACTAACTCCCTTGATTGTGGTGTGTACCACGCTTTGAAGATGCGTATTGTTGTCTGAGTAAAACGTGTTGTGTCAGGTAGGGTATAAATACCAAATAAGAGCAAGAAAGAATCAGAAAAGAGAAACGGGCAGCCTTGCAGAGAACAAAATGAGTCTGAGCCTTGCATGTTTGCTCGTTATGGTTTTTCCTGTGTGATAATAGAGCTTTGTAATTGTAAAACTTAAATCTTTGGCAAATGAGGTACCTAGCGTACAGATAACGGGGCAAGAGAGCAGGTCAGAATTTCCAGACCTTCCTCAGTTTAAAAATTATTAATAACCGGTGCTGTTTGTGCTTTCAGACAGTCCATCTATTTGCAGGAAAGGAAAATGAAATAGGTGTCTTGAGTCTGCGATACTGATGAATAAACAGGGTACAGAAAGTGGGATGCCGAATTTGAGTGAGACTAGCAGGCATCTGGTGGGTCTGCAAGATCCAGTGTCAGGATGTTCTGCGTACGTACCCGCGTGTCCCGATCACACACTATACATAACACGATCTGCTGGGTAAGAATAGTCTGCAGTTGTTGAATCTTCACTCGCAGGCAACATGTGGTGCTGTGTGTCTTTTCTACAAGGATTTCTAGAGTGCCAGTTGCCTTTTAGTGTTTAGATACTCCTTTACAGTTTTATATGCAGCATAAAGAGGTTGCTAGAGTATTAAGATGAAACCGGTTTCTTTTCACGCTGATCTCTCTTAGTGCAACACAGTACGTGAATATACTGATTTCCTTCAGAGATGGATTCTTCATACTTCAGCTGCTTGGGCTTAGAAGGCCAGTGTGTCTTTGTTGGAGTGTGTGCTACTCAGAGCTTGAATAATTTAGACCTTTTTCAGGTTCAGGTCCGTTTGTGCTAGTGTTACGTGAAGCTCTGAAGCTCTCCCCGTTGGACTTTACTCTGCAGTTCTCCAGCTGGGTGTGGGTTGGCGGATTTGTGACTGTAGTTGCCTTCCTCTTAATCACCCACAAGCTTTATGGGAGCTGGTTAATGTGCTGCTTGCTTTCTATAGCCATCAAACATCGAACCCTTTTGCAGTCTGTTTTGTATGATAGAAGACTTGAAGCGTGTATCGTTTGTTTAAAAAGAAATTAAAAAAATCACCCTCTCACCTGGCATTGCACGGCTGCTGTTTTTCAGGGCTATGTTCCTCTAGATCAGTTTAAGCTTACACTTGGGTGTTGAAATAACTGAAATAAGGAAGCTGCTTGTTTCGGGTAAAGCTTTGCCTTGCGTTGCGTGGCTCAGAGGGAAAGCAGAGTGTGGCCCAGAGAGCTGGAGTGATGGGAGCCTGGTGCTGAAGGAGGAGGAGCGTGAACTGCCAGCGTGAGGAAGGCAGCTTGCTTAGTGCTTAACTGTGCCTGGTAGCAGAGAGCCTGATTTCCACTGTGCCCAGTAGAATAGAGCCCGATTTCCACCATGACTTCGACTTGCTTAAAGCTCGGGATGACCTTAAGGGAGTCCATGCAACTTATAAATGTGTCTTGAAGGCCTGCAAATTGATGGGCTTGCTGCTTGGCTTTCCACAACAGTGCTGCTAATCCTTCTAACCAGTTCTTGCAAGCTTCTATTGTGAATCTCCTGAGAGCGTTTCATCACATTCTGGCTGCAAGGATCAAGTAATTCCATGAGAAAACTCATTTTCATTTGCAAACAACCATGTGTCTTCTGGTTAATAAGAAAAACTTGAAATGTGATCCAAATTTACCCAAATATCTCAGAAATTAGGAGTAGAAACAGAATTAAAAAAACCAAACAAACAAAAAAAAAGGTTATTCTTCTCCTTGGGGTCATTTTTTCCTCTGTTCTGACTAAAAATTTTGGAAATTAAACTCTCACTACTGTTACCTGTAGCACCAGACTCTGAGTAGTAGCAGACTGGATTCCTGTTTGGAAACACCTTTGGCAAGTTCCCACTCTGCACGGCCGAGCAGAGCTGGGCTGAGCACGGTGGTGAGGCACAGCTGACGAAACAGCTCCGGCTGAGGACTGCGGCATTATTCCTGCTTTTTCTGTTTGACTTTGCATAAACACAAGGACATCGCATATCCTGTTTGCTCTGGTTTTCCCATCTGTTTGGGAATAATAGAGATCAGCGGTTTTCTCTTCAAGTTCCAGAGATGAGAGCTGCTACAATGACAAACTGTTGTCTGAGCAAAAGCTGACATGGGCATTGATGGGACTGGCGGCTCTATTCCAGTGACCTTTTTACATGGACTAGAAAAAAAAGTGGAAAAGCAGAGACAGTGGGAATTCAACCTAAAGTGTTGAGCTTGAAGTGTAGCAGCTGTGCCTTTGCTCAGCGGTCTGGGCTGACGGGGTTTTCCTGAAGTGGAGCTCTTGGTGGCTGTGGTTTTGTGGTGTGTTCCCTTCCTGTTCCTCTTCATCCAGAGGAGGATGGATGACATGTGACAGGAGACGGTGGTGGATCTTCCTGTTAAAGTGATGCCGTATTTTGCAGGGTTTGTAATCATCAAACCTGTGTGAATTCAGTGCTGGAAGTTGTCTGTACCAGTCAGATCTCCTCATGTTCCCATCTGCAAACATACTCTTTTGTCTTGCAGCGAGCACAAAGATTCCTCGGAAAAGAAACACAAAGACAAGGAGAAGACCAAACACAAAGATGGCAGCTCAGAGAAACACAAAGACAAACACAAAGATAAAGACAAGGAGAAGAGAAAGGAAGAGAAGGTAGGTGTCTTCTGCAGGAGAGACAAGAAAATGATTCCGGTTTATACAACCGAACGGTGTAAGCTCAGTGCACAGATATAACGTATTTCCAAGTTTTTATCAACCTGGAGAGAATTATCCCAGTGCTAGGTAGGAACTTGTAAGGGCTTTACCTGCAGATAATGTGAATAGAAACAGTTCTACAGTGGAGCTGTGTCTACTGGCTCCACACTTTTTCTTCTGTTATTTTGCCAAGCTTAGATTCAGAGACAAGGAAAATCACGTTCATTTCATGCAAGGACAAACCTATAGACTTAGCTCCAATCTACTAAAGAAATTGGAGGGCTGGAAAATACTAAATTAACAGTATTTTACAGAAAATGTTGCCTTTTTGGTGTGTCATGTGGATCACTGAGGGCTACAGAGGATGAAAGTATAGTCACAGTGCCCTTCAGTTCCTTCAACAAGTTGAATATCCTGCCTGTGTTGTACATCAGAAAAAAATAAGGTGCTGTAGACAGTGCTAAGTAGCTCCTACTTTTTGTGTTTTTCAGATGAAATCATCTTCCGGTGATATAAAAATAAAGAAGGAAAAGGAAAATGGTTTCTCCAGGTAAGAAATCGGGTCTGTGATCTAAAAAGAAAAGTCAAACTGCTACTTCTAGTTACTCGGTGTCTGACTCCTCTCACTTGATCTTGAGGAAAAATTTGGAACACTTTTGACTCCTTCAGACAGTATATTGTTTTCAGTTATGGGAATTAGTAATTGATCTACTTAGTAGCTAGAGATGGGAGCTGTTGAATAACTGGTATCTACCTGCACACGCTGGGTTTGTCCAAGTGTTAAATAGTTCAATTCTGTCGAGGACAGATTGAACTGTGGAAACATCGGGAGCTGGAGTTGAAAACTACTGTAAAATTGATACTTGAACCCTGCAGGCAGTTTTCTGGAGACAGGGCCGTATAAAGACAGTCCAGACTGTTTCTGAGCGTCTGCTCTGTGAGCGACTACAGCCCGAAGCCTTTGCACAGGAGTGACAAGTAAGGGCAAGTGCTTCTGTAAAATCAGAAGTGCCTTCAGAAAACACCTAGATGTCCTATTCTACTAAATTTCTGCTAGTAGTAGAGCCTCCTCGACTTGGTAGTCTTATCCATCATCACTAAGTATTCTTATTAAAAACCTGCAGTGAGCAACTGATAGAAGAGTGGTTTCTCTTAATAGTTCACAGACTAAGATCTCGTGACGTGTTTAAATCCAGATATGGGTTATTTTTAAGGTGGCAGATCTGGTCCACGGACATACTGGAGGTCTGTGGCGTGGTGGATGCATGTGTTCGTACCTTAGGCAAGAAAAGCTTTTCCAGTCACATCTCCAGTTTTGTGAATCCACGAACAAAGTCCTTCCAGTCTCACCATGCTCTGTGGACGCAGGGAGGCTGGGAGAAGACACCCATCTAGTCCATGCCTGCTAGTGATTCTTTGTGTGCTTTGAATGCACGTTCTTGACAGGGGTTCCTCCATCTCCTTCGTTTTCTTACTCCTGTTTAAAAAGGCAAAGTAAGTAGCTAGGCTTGGCACAGGGAAGAGGCGCCCTCTCCAGGCCCTTCTGGGGATGCTCTGAAAATAGAGAGCAAGGACATGTAGGTGTTCTGTGGTGTAGGAGACAGTTAACAATAACTCTTTCCAGCCTCTGCTATTCAGCAGCATTGCAGGCATGTGCTGATCTCCACAGGAACGTTGGGTGTTCTCATACCAAGATAACTGGGCCTTCTAGGTCCAAGAACTCTTTTTGTGTGTTTGAGGAAAGCCTAGAGGAGCCATCACAATTTTACGTTCTTCAGGGCCAAAAGCTGGCTAAGAGTAACTTTTTTTATTTTATTTTTTTTTCCCCTTGCTGAAATGTTCTTTTTACAAGTTCACAAGAGAAAAATGTCCTCACTCAGACGGTTTTGATTTTCTTCCTTAAGAATTGGTATGATGAGCAATGTTACAGTCCTGGAAACAATGCAAGTCAAGGTTCAGCTTGGTCATACAGCTCCTTTCTTTTCGTATAATCACACTTTATTTCTCACGATTACAAAATGTTGCAAAGTATTTCAGTGTTAAAATAGACTAGATAAAATTCCTGCTAATTTAATAAACAGTAGTTCTAGGTATCTGCCAGGAGGGAGAATTAAATGAGGCAAATGCCTCTTTTTCCATAGATGTAGACAGTTGCAAAACATGCTGCAGACTTCTTAGTTATTCGTAGGTGATGCCACAGAAAAGGCTTCTTAGAGCAGCACAGATCTCATTTCCCCTGAGCTGCATCTGCCAGCACTGCAGTGGCTTTACAGCTGTGAAAGAGCAAACTGCCTTGTTCTGCTTCGTGGACGCATCACCAGCTAAAATAAGACTCCAGAATGGCTCTTGGTGACTGTGATCTACAAAGCAAAATGCTGCTTTATTTTTTTTTTCCCTCTCCTACTCCATCCAATTGCAAAACGTGCATGTTAACTTGGAAAATGAGTCAATTTGGTGTAGAAATTGCTGTTTGAATATGAATAGGAAAGCCCAAGATGGCACAGTTACCTTTTTTTTTTTTTCCTACCTGAGTGGAGCAGCACTAAGTGCTTCCAAATGTAATTTTGGACTCTTCAAGACCTCTTTTTCCTTATAAAGATAAGTTAAATGCTTCTGTGAAATCTAGAAATAATGAGTTTGTTTAAAGGGATAGTCTCTCTTGCACTCATACTCTTATTTTTCTTTATTACTGATTTCCTGGGACATTATGGCTGAAAACATTAAGTTTAACTTAATATTTGTGGTCTGTTGAAAAGGATGGGATTGTTTGCTTCCCTGCAGTTTGGACAGTGAAGAGACTGATCGGTTTAACTTTGCCAGATCTTTGTTTCTTTTTCTGGTTCTCACATTCCTCAATATTTAGTTGTCAAAACATGCAGGGGAATCGCTTTCAAATCTTTGTTTACTTGATAATCTTTTGCTCTTATCAGGCTTAATAAGGATATTGAGTTGAAACTAAATAACATCCCCTGTTTGACTGCACACATGCATGCATTTCAGTTCTGTCTTAAGTATATTTGTAAGTGCTGGAAGCTACAGTTGTTTTTACTCAAAAGCTCAACAAAACACAGTGAAGTCTAAGCAGTGGAAATTATCTTGATGTTCCTTGGAAAACAGCAAATATATAGGCACCAAATGACACACTTTATGGTGTCTGTGGATTACTGGAGAATGACACACCTCAGACTTAGGATGGAGGCTTAGGATGACAACACGTTGCAGGACTGGAAGACATGCCCATCTGCATCAAAAAAATGTGTGGCCACCAGGTTGAGGGAAGTGATTCTATCCCTCTGCTCTGCTCTTGTGAGAACCTACCTGGAGCACTGCATCCAGCTCTGGAGCCCTCAACACAAGAAGGATATGGATCTATTAGAGCATGTCCAGAAGAGGGCTCACAAAGATGGTCAGAGGGCTGGAGCGCTTCTCCTATGAGGACAGGCTGAGAGACTTGGGCTTGTTCAGTCTGTAGAAGAGAAGGCTCCAGGAAGACATTACAGCAGCCTTGCAGTATCTGAAGTGGGCCTACAGGAAAGTTGGAGAGGGACTTTTTATAAGGGCATGTGGGGATAGGACAAGGGGCAATGCAATGGTTTTAAACTAGAGCAGGGTAGATTTAGATTAGACATTAGTGAAGAACTTCTTCCTATGAGGGTGGTGAGACACTGGAAGAAGTTGCACAGAGAAGTTTTGGATGCCTTATCCCTGAAAATATTGAAGACCAGACTGAATGAGCCTCTGAGCAACCTGGTCTAGTGGGAGGTGTCCCTGACCATGGCAGGGGGGTTGGAATTAGATGATCTTTAAGGTCCCTTCCAGCTCAAATCATTCTGTGATTTTGTACTTGATCTTTTCTTCAAACTGGAGTTGTTGCTGGTTTCCAAACAATTTCCTATTTGAAGTTAGAACCACCTTTCTTTGCTGCTTTTTGTAGCCCACCACGTATTAAAGATGAACCTGATGATGATGGATTTTATGCATCTCCTAAAGAGGACGCCAAACCCCTAAAGAGGACTCGAGAAGATGATGAGTAAGTGGTGTGGGTGCTGATGACTTGGATGTTTGTCTTTAGTTTTCAAACGATAATGTTGAGGGGGAGCAGGTGGGATTTCAGGCCATCGGTACAAACTTGTCCAGACGGGTGGCGGGAGGTCTGCCACCAGGCTCCGTAAGCTGTTACGAGTTCTCTGAGCAGCACAAAGATAGTATTTCTGATGTCTAAGGTAAAATACCATTACCTGCTTCTGCAGATGGTCCTTTGAAACGTTGCAGAGCTAGCACATAACAAAGACAAAATCCAGAAGGCAGGCAGAGAAAAGCCAGCGATGAAGATTGTAGAGCATAAATCTGAGCAAGTGAGGTATTAATGCTGGCTGGGTGGCTGCAGTGGTTTCTCTTGGGTGAGGAAGTGACCACACAAGAATAAGAAAATGCATTGTCAGCCTGTTTGGGGGCTGGGGAAGGTTTGATTTGTCTAAATATGTCATGGGTTGTGTTGAGGATTTTGTCTCTAAATCAAAAGAAAAATGCGTATGTTTGCCTGACCCTGTAAAAGAAAAGCCCAGGTACATCATGCTGTGATCTGTCACCATCTATGTGTGTCCAGCTATGTAGATAGTGTGACCTTGTTAACGGGTTGGAGTTAAAGGATTGGAAGGATTTAGCCACAGTGGCCATTCTGTCCCTATGTGGTATTTCTCAGTTTCCAAGTGAGTTGGCTGTGACTTCTTTTCTTTTGTGTCATCATTTGCTGCCTTCTGTTAAGTTTCTGTGACCTTTCATGTCATGTCTGCAATGGAAAGATTAAGATTTTGCCAGTAGTCATTTTTTCTATTGTTTGAACTAGTAGGGGATGCGTGAAGTGAGCCTTTTGTCAGATCCCAGGCTGATGACGGGAAAAGGAGTTGGGGGTAGAACATGCCACTAAGCTTTTGCCTGTTTATCCCATCCCATATAGTCACTAGCTGCCTTCTAGGGCTTTTGAATGGGTCCTTTATCAAGGACAACGTTTATTTCAGCAGTCTGAAACTTGTTCACAGTAACAGCGTATGGACTTCCGAGTTTTGTAGGTTGTGTTGCTGGATAAGGATTGTTCAGTCTTCTGAGAGAGTGGGGTATAACATTATGCTCTTTAGAAATTAAGCGTATTGTGAACTTGTGCGCACTGACTTTTTATATGTATGAGTATTTTTGTCCTGGGAAACTGATTATTTTCATCAGCTAATATTTTTGTTCTTATAGTGCTGAGTACAAACCCAAGAAAATCAAAACAGAAGACATCAAGAAAGCAAAGAAAAGGAAACAAGAGGAAGAAGAGGTAATGTGAAAGATGAGTTTATTTCTAAGAACAAGAAAAACAAGGCTGATGATTTGGTGTTGAATTATGTAGAGCAAGGGGCATCTTACTCAAAGGTACGGAGGCAGGGGCCAGTCAGGCAAAAAGCTTCTTGTGATAGATCCTTGCTATGGAACAGGTTAACTTACTTGAGCCTTAATGTATAAAAAGACAGGAAACCTTTCTCTTGTACTCTTAAAACAGCAGGTGGAGAAGATGCCTTCAGGAGATGAGCATCCATCCTGTCCCAGGCAATTCACAGTCCTGTTAAGTAGCTCACAGAGGGTAAAGGAGCTTTACTAGCAACATCTGGTAATTGCACAGATGATGTGCAATGGCTTGTATCAGGAATAGCATGGCCAGCAGGAGTATGAATGTAATTCTCCCCCTTTACTCGGCACTGGTGAGGCCTCACCTCGAGTACTGTGTGCAGTTCTGGGCCCCTCACTTCAAGAAAGATCTTGAGGTGCTGGAGCAGGTCCAGAGGAGAGCGACAAGTCTGGTGGAGGGACTGGAGGGAAGGTCTTATGAGGAGAGGCTGAGGGAGCTGGGGTTATTTAGCCTGGAGGAGAGGAGACTCAGGTGGGACCTTTTCGCTCTACAACTACCTGAAGGGAAGTTGTAGTCAGGTGGGGGTCGGGCTCTTCTCCCAGGCAACTAGTGACAGGACAAGAGGGCATGGCCTGAAGCTGCACCAGGGGAGGTTTCGGTTGGATATTAGGAAGCACTTCCTCACAGAAAGGAGGATTAAGCACTGGAATGGACTGCCCAGGGGAAGTGGTGGAGTCGCCATCCCTGGAGGTGTTTAAGGAAAGATGGGACATGGCACTTAGTGCCATAGTCTAGTTGGTGTTGTGGTGTTAGATCATAGGCTGGACTTGATGATCTCGGAGGTCTATTCCAGCCTCAAGAATTCTGTGATTCTGTAGCGCAGCTCAGAACCAGAGGAGATGAATCTGAGATCAGCTGCTAGAAAGACCCTTAAAGCTTTTATATGGAACCTAAGGTGGAAATGTCTTTGGAGAGGGGCTCAGTGAAAAGAGATTAGCCATCATTTGAGACTAATGAACTACACTTCCACATCTAGCAGAGGTACTCTTGTGAGGCACGTGTTGGAAGCAGCTCCTGGCAACGTGGTTAATTTTTCAATTCACTGAAAGCATCTCTTTATGAGCATATCTCAGTGTGTTCCCAGAAGCCCTCTCACAGTGCTGTAAGTGTGCTCAGTAGCATTTGCCAGACTAAATAGGAGGGTGTTTCTGCAATTAAGAAGTCTTGTTACTATGGCCGAGACTTGCTGCTTATCAGGTGAGGTAGAATAACTGGTTGTGTGTAAGTGGGACTATCAGCAGACTTTGATTTACTAGAGTGATCTAAGAGTGCATTTCTGGAGCAAGGCCACAGGAATTCAGTTGTTTGTGGTCACACTTGTAAAGCCCAAGAGACAGTCTTGCAGTTTTTAAAACATCTTTTCAGGGAAGGGGCAAATACAGTAGCTTGTTCTAACAGATTGTTCCTCATTTTGCAGGACATGAAAATAAAGAAAGCTAAGAGCAAAGATAAGAAAGTCCCTGAAGCGGACAAGAGAAAGAAGCCGAAAAAAGAAGAGGAGCAAAAATGGAAATGGTAACTATCTATCAGTGATGTGGGCTGCCCTCTGCACCCACTCCCTCCCAGGCTGACTGAATAAGCAGCACATCTGGCTTTCTGTTTCATTGATTCTCAAGGATTTGTTCTGAATAATTGGCTTACTTTCTGGTAGGCTCTAAATAAATATCTCACTCACTATGTTCATCCTCAGAAACAGAAGTGAAATACCTTTGTGGGTATATCTAAAACAAGAAATAAGTTTTTTGTGGGGTTGTTTTGGTGTTGTGTTTTTGTTTTTTTTTTTTTATCTGTAGAATATGAGGCTGCCTATAATGATCAGATAGCAGTATTCTTGTGCCCAGAACCTGCTCCCTGCTAAAACTCTTCAGAGCGATACGAAAGCTTGTAGGCTTGGCTATATCAGCAGGAATATATGAATATGTGCAGAAGTATTAAATAGTAGTATTCTAGTAGATTTTATCTGTATTATATAGAAGGGACAACATGAATGAGTGTCCACCTCTTTTATTCTCGCTGAATGTCAAGTGTGTGCCTCTCAAAACGGCTCCTGCCTCTGGCACGAAAATGAAGGTTGGTCAAGTGACCAGTTAAGCTTGGGCTATTTGGAAAGTGATGTTGGAAAATGAGTTTTGAATGGAAAGAGCTTTCTGGCTTGCCCAGGGCCCCAGAGTAACATCACTGAGCAGCTGAAATTGTGCTTTCATTCACTCTTTTTTCTTTTAATAACCTATTTAAAATAAATCTGAACTTTGTGGTTTATTTGGAAGAGGGGCCTGTGCTGCATCAATAGTGCTCTGTGTAAGAACCCTCCTGGATTTTTTTGTAACTTGCTATTGTCAGATTTGAGGAGCTATTGCTTGCGTGTTTTGAAGTTTGGGCCTTAGTACTTCCCTCAGTTGAATGCATATGTAGTTGCCAAAAGCATGTGTTTTCTGCACGCCTGCGATTGCCTGTATTGTATTTTTATGACCTTTTTTCCTACTTATTTCCATGAGTGTTTTGTTAGATCATTTGTCTGCTTTTAATAGACCTGTAGTGTTGGGGAATGCCTTTGCAATCTTCTGAAGTCCTTTCAGGTTCAGTCTTTTACCCCTTTATTGTCACTCTTATTGATTTACCATTTGAAATGAAAAATTCTTCTGTAGCGTTTGTGTATTTCTCTTTGATTGTCACAGCTTCCTCAGAACATCAGTACCTGTTTTGTTTTTTTTTTTCCTACTTGTATACTTTCTTTGATTTTCAGGCCCTTCCCCAGAACTATCCTGACACTTTTTATTTTTTTTTGAGCAATCCACTTTTTTCTTAATCACTTTGACAGCATATTTTTAATGTGCTTTGACATTAGCAAACTACAGGGACATGAAGCAGTAGGAAACTACAGAAGGTCTCTTTAAGCCTTAACGATCTCTTGTCTTTTTGGCTTTGTCTCAGCTGCCTTTGCTGGTTCTGCCTCACTTAATATTCTGTTATCACAGCTCCCTTTTATTGTAGTCTTTATCCTTCAACAGCAAACCTTTACTGGAAAGCCACCTTGTTCTCCTCACCCGCCTTGGCAGCACAGTCCCAGGTAGCTGTGTTAAGCTCTGCGATTTGTGCTTACTGCTGAGGAAAACTGCCTTCGAAAGCATGTTTTGCAAAATTTGGCAGTAGGTAACTGCATCCTTCTGCTGATGTTCCTGTCGTCCATCTGCAGCTTTGTATAGTGTGTCTTTCTTCGCTGAACAGTTTCATCTGCACTTCAATTGTGTCTTTTAAGGGCATTTTATGGTCCGAGTCAATTTTCTGAACGCCTGATTTTTATTTTTTTTTTTTTGACTGTTTTCTCAAGGGCTTAATGCCGTTTACATTTTTATCCTCACTTATGTGAATACTTGATGCTAGACATTCCCAAGGCAATAGCCTTGTTCGTCACCACGTGGAGCTCTTAGAGGTCATTTTCACACCCTGTCAGCGTGTGAAGAATATGTGGTCCAGAAGCTTACCTTAAGAGTGCATCTCCCACCTTGTGTTACAGCAAGTTCATTTCCTTGAAAAAACACATCCTTGAAGCATATTCTGCCTTTTTTTTCCCAGAATCATCTCTATTTTCATTCCACTTGAAAAACCCTCCCCAACTCTACCTTCGTGAACCACCCCGGCGTTGTTAGGTTAGACACAGGATTTAATTGAAGAACCCGTATGACTAATTAGCACCGTTCTTGCTGAAATCAATAAGGCAGTTTTGCTAATAGGCAGCATTCTCCTTGCTCCCACAAAGTCATCTATAGAACGTTTCTTTAGGACCAGGAGCCACGCTGGTTGGTCAGTGTTGTTGGAGGGCTTGTTGTTGTTTAAAACAAAATGAGGATGAAAAATCAGCTTACCTCAGGAGGAGGCTCACTTTTACCTTTTGCTTATCTTCCAAGGTTTAGGAACGTGGAGATGTTGATTTTGAATGGTTTGTGATGGTTTTGTGACAAACTTTCTGGTAACTTTGGGCTTAGAAACCGCCCCATGGATCCCATGTCCACTTGTAGCGCTCCCAAAAGGCACAATGTGCTTGAGCTCTCCGTTCAAACTACTACCTTTCTAGTACTCCTTTTGCATTTGTCCTTTATAAAACAACAGGAATGGGGGGAGAAACAGAATTTCTCATCAAGTTAATACCAGAGTGATGAAACTTTTAAAAGCCATGGGTGAAAAGCAAGAATGACAAGGCTGTACTGTAAAGCAGGATAGCTACTGTGAATGAAGCCCTCTGGTTTTGGCTTTTTTTTTTCTTACCAGAATAAAAATACTCATTGTCGGAGAAGATAACTTTTTTTATTTTCTGGCTGAGGGGCAAATGGTTTAGGTTTGTTTTGCTGGAAGGAGCTTCTGGGTGGAGGAACCTAGGCCTATGTTTGACAAAATATTTAGATTTCTAGCTCTAATTAGTTTAAAAAACAATCATTAGCAATGTAAATATTTGGGATCTAGACTTCAAATGTCAATATTGGTTTCTTATATCAACATAGTTTACTTAAGCCTTCTTCCCAGAGAGGGACATGCAGGTTTGGTAGTTAGAGCCAGGATTCTGTGCTTTGCTGTTACAGATGTTACTGTGCTTCTCGTAGGGAAAGTCAGATGTAGTGCTGTGGATAAAGATGGTGCTATAGCACAACCCTGTGTCCCGTACAATTGTTGTTGTTCCTAAATTACTGATGTACAGGTACCGGTGAAGCATTTTGTGTCTTCGAGTAGCAGCTCTGTTTTTTCTCTATACAGTGCCTGTCTTCTGTACAGTGACCCTGTGTCTAGTTAGGAGTGAAAGGCTCGGGAGTTGTGCGTCCCAGTTCCTGAGATGTAGGCACTACATGCACGTCTCTCCTAAGCTGCTCTTGCACTTGGAATGGGATGGCTCCATAGGGCAGACACTAGAGGGAAGCTTTAACTTTTTTTTTTTTTGGTTATTGTCACAGCTGCTCAACAAAATTGTCTGGAGAGCTGTGACAGGTTTAATGGTCTTCCAGTTGATGAATCGCTATGGTAAAATCACCTTTCTTAGCAGGGAATCCTGTGCCAGCAGCATGTAGCTGTAGTGTTCTCGTAATCATGAAAGAGGTGGGGAGGGGAAGAGTGTGGAGTCAGGGTGCTGGGAACTGGGGGGAGGATACTGGCCTGGCAGGCCCCCTTTTCTCTAGATGAATTTCTGACCCTGTTCAGCTAGAATATGGGATTGGTGGCGCCTGCTTTGCTGTGTTGTGATACCTACTGCAGCATTTGCAAAATAGTTTTACAGAGCTGCTCTGAGGCAAGCTTACCATTTCCCTGTGCTACTCATTTTTTATTTTTTTTTTTCCCCAAGTATGCTTTTCTTACCCAAAGAATTGGAATGAGTTTAAAGTGACTGAGCAGGGTTGTTCTCATTTAGGTCGTAAATGAACATCTGTTTCTTTATCTCTGCCCTTAATGCCATACTTGTCCACATCTGAAAGCAGCTGCTTAATATACTGCAATTGTTTGCCTTTGCTGAGCAGACATCCTGGGCCTGCTGCTGTTAGATCGCAGCTGACTCGAATTTGGCATGAGTCTCCCTGCTTTACAAGACTGAATTCTTCATTTTCCTAAATTCTAAGCTTTCAGCTGTGTGATTTTTGGGAAAAGAGCACCAAGTGGGAGGTGAGGGCTATGGTGTCATCAGATAACCTGTGACCTGAGGTGTTCTGTTCATGGACATGGCTGTGCTTTTTAAAAAAAGAAAAACTAAAAAAAGGGGGAAAATGGTGACAGTGCATTGTGCATTTGTACTTGCTCTGTGCCTGGCAAAGCAATGACTGCTTGCTAATTTTCTTTAGCGTACTCTTATACCCACATAGTAATAAAATGAAGATTAGGAGCTTAAAATTGTACTGGTTCATATTTCTCTCTTGAAGGTGGGAAGAAGAGCGCTACCCTGAAGGCATTAAATGGAAGTTCCTAGAGCACAAAGGTCCTGTATTTGCTCCACCATATGAACCTCTGCCTGAAAATGTCAAGTTTTATTATGATGGTGAGTTAATCTGTGTTTCCACTTGCCGGGAAGAGAAATAAACATTCTCAGGGTATTGTGGCATTCTTCTGGGGGCTGAAAAGATGAGGAGGTGGTTTTGTTTTAGTGGTTAGTACAGAAGAAGTTCCTCAACAGCTGAGTGAAGGAATGATCTGTGGAAGAAAAGAAACAGCCTGCTGAATTCTGCTAACTGAGCTGACAGGGATGAACTTGTCCTCACTCTCTTATAGTGGTAAATCTCTCAGGTTATTTAACCATATGAGTGTGTCTAATGCCTGAGAGTAGCAGTGTGTAATTGCCACAGAGTTGTAGCTACTTCATCACTGGTTACCTTTAGACTTGCTCCATTTTCTTTAACCTTGTAAACTACCGCTTCTGTAATCTGTCCTGAAATTTGTGATCATTTGGTGGCATGAAGGGAATAAAAGACAATTGAATTTTGATACAGATGATGCAGATCTTGTAGGAACCCATGGGTAACCCTGGCCCCAAGAACACAGCCCTCTCATGCAAGTCATGGTCCCATTCCCTAACCACTGTGTGTGGTAGAACTAATTGATGTGGGATTCTAATATTCTGGGCTGAGTGGTTGTTAGAGGCTCATGTGGAAGGCATTATATGATGTGATGCCTGCTGGAGACTGGACTTGGTGACCCGTGTGTTTCCTTTTAGTCCTGTGATCATGTTAAATGAAGGATCAAATTAACCTGGGATTGAATTAAGTGGGAGGCATTTGGGTGGATGAAAATGTAATTTTTGTTGAAGGGGACATCTGGGCGTGGAAGTCTTCCAGCAGCAACATGCTGGTTGCATGTGATGCGTTTAAGTACTGAGAAATCAGTGGCATTCATTTCACAACAGTGTAGTGACAAAGATACTGCATCCTATTAAAGGCTGTCTCCAAGCAGGTAGCACGGTGATCAGGGATGTCTGCAGACTTTTTTCTTGGGGTTTGATAAGAACTTGATACAAAGTTGGACATTTTTTTCCTCTGTTGAAGAAGGTATGATAGCTCTCCTGCTGTCTAGAGGTGGGGAGGGGCAAACTGCGCTGTAGTTATCCCTTTGGTGCAGGCAGCAATAAGCTCCTCTTCTATCTAGCCATCTATTTTATGAAATCTCTAGGAAATGCAGGGATTTTTGAACCTCTGTCTCTGTCATGGCAGTGATTCATCAATAGGCTCAACAATTATGGGGGTGGGCAGGGGGAGAGTCTGGCAAATAAAGCAGTCACGTAAATCTTTCTTGAGAAACAAGACAAAAAATCAGCTGTCTGATGTCGGCAGCAGCTGCTGAGAGCTGCTGGCTGTGCTCACAAGGCAATGCCTAATTTCAAGATTAGCCTGGGATGATTTGTAGAGTCCGGTAACAACCCGGTGGCTGGCCCTGGCCGCCCAGCTGCCCAGCTCCAGGCAAGCAAGGGAGAAATCTGGCCCTTGCCTGGTGATTGCGCTGCGGTGAGACTGCTCATTTCCATCGAACGTGACGGCTGCCAGAGCTATTGTCAGTGCCTGCAACGCCAGACTCAGTGGAGGAGCTGGAAATACCAGAGCTATCTTGTAGGCCTTGACTACATGTGGGTTAGCAAGCTACTGCTTCTATCCCAGAGGTGCCTTGAACTTGCTTGTTTTCCTCTTGGTGGTGCAAGGTGAGAGTGTAAATGGTGGCAGCTGCATTTCAGTCATGGTCTTGTGTCTTTTCCTGGTTATGCTGTCCCCCAGTTGCTCTCTGGTTTTCAGTTTTTAAGTCAGGTAACTAATATTCATGCCTCTGGAATAATTTTCTTTTAATTGTCCGTCCCTGCCACTGAGAGCTTTTCAAACCTCTGCAAAAAAAAAAAAAAAAAAAAAAGGAAATTGAGTTCAGTGAAATATATTCTAAAGTGATTAGATAGAGGTGATTGAGCCTTCAGCTATTTGGAAAAATATCAGTCATTTTAGCCCTGTAACACGTTAGTAACTCGATAGCCTCTTTCAAGCTAGACTTGCAGCCTGGAAAAACCGTTTCCCTTGCTGTTTCTCCCTTCCCCCATTTCCTGTTATAAGCAAACAAATGCCGTATTTTAGGTTGCAGCTTAAAAATTGGCAGAGTTACTGTTGGTTTAATTTAATTGTGGAACATTCTCAGATCGTTGGGAGGACCTTTTGCTAAGTCCGTGTTTTACGAGGGTTTATAGATCTTAAGGCTTTATAGCTGACTCCCATGCTTTAATTTAGGAGATGATGCAACTTCTTAAAACACGTAGTAAATCAAAAGGGTGTTGCGTTTTTGTTGGTTTTTTTTCAAGAGCTCGGAATCGGCAATCAGCAGTAGTGTTTCTTGTATTCACTTTTGTCCAGTAAAACAATTGTTAAAAGCCCACAGGTGTTGACTGTCTGCCAGCCCATTGTGACTTTAAATATTTCTTGCAACTAGCTGGAGATGTGAGCTGCATGCAAAATCTTTCTCAGGGATCTCTGGCACCTCCCGTGTCATCAGGAATGCAATCTGGACCAAAAAAAAAACCAAAACGCTCGATAGGAATGTTAGATGTTGAATCCACAGCTTCAGTGTTGCAGCATCCTCTTGTCCCTTGTGTTTTAAAGCCTTCCCTTGCAGCAATTTCACTTCGTACCGCAGTCTTGCAGATAAGCTGAAATGTAGCCTCTCTGTTCCCTGAAAGCTCAGTCTTTCTTAAAAATGTCTGGCTTTTGAGCTTGATTTGAGGATGCAGGAGGGCATTCCTACAGCAAAAGCAACGATTAGCGGCATCCTGACACATTTCCCTGTAATGGAGTTAAATTATTTGGCATCGCTTTCCAGCCTGTTTGTGGTGTATCCATAGGAAGGGCTCTTCCTGGCCAGAAATAGCAAAAGGCTAGAAGGGGTGTTCCAAAGCGGAGTCCCTCTGTGGGTAGAAGAGGAATATCGAGACTGTATTCCAGCGCTCGCTCGCATGTCTGAGTGCTGGAATATGAAATGTAATAGAATCCTTCAGCTCTTCCACTTCAAACAGCAGTATCTCCCCAGGAGCGTACGCACCACTGGGGTGTCTCAGCGGAGGGTTTCCTGCAGGAGGCCTTTTCCCCTTCCTGCCCCGTGTCTCTCAGACCCGTCTCACATCACATTGCTACTGCTTTTTTTTAATGTTTAGATTCCAGAGGAAACTTTTTTCAAAATGTTTATGATGAAAGCCAAGCAATTGTGCTCCTCTCTTTCCTTTGCCCATCCAATTTGCTGTACTGTGTAACATTTTTAAGAAAAGCTTCTCTGATTAAAAATAGAGTGTTCTCTAAGGTAGTTACTCTGGCCTCTTTCTGGCTTCAATTCCTGTTTACCGTTGGGTTTTTTTTGTGTTTTTTTTAAATAAAACTTTTCTTTGTAGGTAAAGTCATGAAGCTGAGTACCAAAGCAGAAGAAGTTGCCACATTCTTTGCAAAAATGCTTGATCACGAGTACACTACAAAGGAGATCTTCAGGAAAAACTTTTTCAAAGACTGGAGGAAGGTAGGCACATAGCCCTGGGCTGCAGTGACTTCAAAACGGGAATGTTGCACACACAGGAAAGTTATTACGAGGCAACTAAAAGCTGCCACGTACCATAGCTGTGAAGTTTCCAGTTGATCTCGTAGTTTCACCAGGAAAGGACCCTACCATAAATACCTTTCTAAACTAACAAAGTCAGGCTTCTTCCAGCCAAATGTACCTGTTACAGCAGGATGGGGTATAGCTGATCCTCTTTATATTACAAGGCAACCCCTTCCAAAGATCTAAAACTTAGAATTTTACCTCAGTCATCTTATCAGCCATAAGATCAAACCTTTAGATCATTTAATGCAGTTTTCCTGGGTGGATTGCTGGATTTTTCTCACTGTCCCTCAGCAGTCCCAACCCCTGTTCAACATGAGAGCGCTTGGAGAGGTGGCACAACATTGCCTGGTGCTCGCGGAGATCAGACCGCTGGAAGGCCAGCGCTCCATACGCTCTGCTGCTTGTCCTTTTCTCCCTGACCTCAGCTGGAGTGAACATGTGCAAGAGTTGGGGGATTCTTGGGGGTTTACTGTGAGAATCTGCCTGTTGTTGCTGTTTCGGTTGGCTGGGGTAGGGTAAGCTCTGCTGTGCACGAAAACTTACTATGTATGAAAACTGTTTTCCTTCTGCTAGGAAATGACCTCTGAAGAGAAGAGCACTATCACCAACCTCAGCAAGTGTGACTTCACCCACATGAGCCAGTATTTCAAAGCTCAGTCGGAAGCTAGGAAACAGATGTCCAAGGAGGAGAAACAGGTACCAGAGGGAATTCCAGGAGGCTTCTTGATTCTTAGCTGGCTTGTAAACATCTTGATGTAATCATTCCTCTGCCTGCCCTGCTATTTATAAGTCAGTTCTTGCTAGCTTTCAAATTACTACTTTCATGTTAACGGAGAGAATATTTACCTTGCAGCTCAGGTAGAGCAAAGTACTGTATTTACAGCTGAATCTTCATCCTCACTTAAAATGATACTGATAGGACTAAAGCTCCTGATCCTACTTAAGTAAATGAAGAGAATTAGAGGTGCTGCCTCCATGGGAACCTTGGTCTCTGGCCAGTAATGACCAGTGGATACTCAATTATGGATTTTTTTTTTTTCACTTCAGAAGCTCCTAGGGTTTGGAGGGCAAAATCTGGGGTAGTGGAAGGGATGCAGCAGTGACGTTGGTGAATAAAATGGGAGAACAGATCTTAAATATCAGGTAGTGCCATTTTCTGTATAAAACCCAAATTTTACTTTCCCATGGTATGGCTCCAGTGGCTTGTGGGGAGTGACAGTGATGATTGAGACTTACTGCAGTGGAAGTTGGAAACTTGCCCCAGGTTCTCAGTTGATCTTTTGCAACACTACAGTAGTTATCCTTTGAGTGAGGGGCCTGGTAGCGTGGAAGTGTGGCCTTGGGGTCGGAGGGGTTCCACCAAAATAGAGAGCCCGTGTCTTACTGGTGTTGCCATTTAATAAACGTGTGGGCGAGCCTTTCTCTGTTCCCACCAGTGGTGCGTATTACAAGGGAGCAGAAGTGGCTTTGGCAGTTAATTTCTTAGCTGGAGCACTAGTGCTGTCCGTGGGTCAGATGTCTTATTTTGAGCTGCAATGTTTTTATTTTTTGTTCTGTATATAATTAGAGTTCAAGCACAGAAGTATGCAGTGAAATCTCAGCACATTTTTACTTAGGAGACTGTGTTCTGCTTCTGAGACCATTTGCTGACACAGGCTTGACATGTGGCAGACTGGAGACATTCCTCTGCCTACTTTCCGAGGCTGAGTTCAAACACAGAAGTCTTAGGTTTTATGTGTAAAGAATAAGATGTAAAGTCTGGTGGATGTCAAATGCTAAACATAGACTATGAAGCAGCAGTGTTGTGCTGGGGCTGCCCTCGTAGCTATCATGTGGATAGAGGTAAATGCCTCTATTGTGGCCAAATTCTAGCTATCTTCACCAACCCCAATCCATTTCCCTCAAAGACAAGTTTTAAGAGAGTTTTTGCATGTTCTTTCCCTTTTTCCAATTTTTTTGTGTGGCTTGCATTTTATGAATGATTTTCTGGACAGTCTGCTGCTCTGTGTGTTGATACAGCCTTAGCACGATGGGAATCTGGTTTTACGTTGGTTCTTCAGCATTTCTGTGGTGCAAATCTAAAAGTTGTTTATAGTCTTGGCATTTAGAGCTGTGTGTGGTGCTGGGTGTGCCGTATAATCTTTGCTTTCGACTTTTTCCAGAAAATCAAAGAGGAGAATGAGCGGCTACTGAAGGAATACGGTTACTGCGTGATGGACAACCACAAGGAGAGGATTGCCAACTTTAAGATTGAACCCCCAGGTCTCTTCCGAGGTCGTGGGAACCATCCCAAAATGGGCATGTTGAAGAGACGCATCATGCCAGAAGACATCATCATTAACTGCAGCAAGTGAGCACGGGATGGTTCACACCTTGCTTTTGCTTTCTAGATAGGAGAGCTTGGTTTTGGTGGCTTTTGTTTTTTTTTAAATCCTATCTATTAAAACATGCATACTGCTTATCTGAATCTTACAGGGATAAGAAACTGAGTCGTACAGGCAAAGACTGAACAAGGCTATAATGGGTTTCATGTAGAACTTTGTCAACATGTTTTCTCCCTCATGCCTATGGCCGACATCTGCTCAGACTTTCCTGCTGGTATTTCCAGAAATTAATTTTCTTCTGAGCAGGTTGCCCTGCTTTGTCTTCCTTAATGTCAAAGGCTAAGGGTCGGTGGGCTTCTCTTTAGTCTGATAAGTGTCCACACTGCTGCAGTGTCCACAGATCAAAGCTGGTCCCAGTAATGTGTATTCCCACTCATAGTCTAAATCTCCAGCAGATGGATACTGATAGCAGTTAACTTCTGATCTTTGACTGTTCACTTCGATTCACTTGTTTTCCTGCTTGTGGAAATACAGTTATGTTGCTTCAGTTTTTCCCCTGTACTTTCTTTGTGTGATGATATTCATGACTTTCTCTATTTTCATGCTGTGGAAGTCTCTTCAAATAGTTTTTATTTGCCGTCTTGTAATTCTTTACAGGGATTCAAAGATCCCTCCCCCTCCGCCAGGACACAAATGGAAGGAGGTCCGGCATGATAACAAGGTTACCTGGCTGGTGTCATGGACTGAGAACATCCAAGGCTCTATCAAATACATCATGTTGAACCCTAGCTCAAGAATTAAGGTAAAGATCTCCTTAAAAAAATAATTTTACTGGTCACATCTTCAAGAAGCAAATGTAGCTCTTGGCTAGGAGAGAGATAGGAAGAAAAGCTGTCTTGCTATTTTATCCTACACTGATTGAAAAACATAGGAAAGTTCCTGTGCTTTCATTGCCCCTTGAAGAGAAAGAATATAATTATTGCAGAGGAGAGCAGGTGAGATCTGGAAATGTCTTTTGAAAAGCACCGTTGTCATTCCTAGTAGGAATCCTTTACCCTGTGTAAACATAAAAGGGAGCAATTTACCCAAGAACAGACTTGCTTTGGTGGATATTTCACCTACTTTCGGCCCTAACTTCCCCTGCCTGATCGTATAATGAAGTTCTAACTGTGGGATGCTAATTAGTCAGTTGTAAAACTGAAAATGTGGCTGGGCTGCTGGTGAGAAGGCTGATAAGGAGCTCAAGACTGAAGAAAAACAAACCCTGCTGTGGGAGCAAATAACTAGTCAACGGATCAATTCTATAAAAGCGACAATAAACGTGTTCAAAGATACGAGTAGCCTTCAGTTTCAGGGACAGGATTTAAATTCTCATGAAATCCTTAATTTTAAGGGATATTTTTTTTTTTCCCCTGAATTGGAAACGAGGGGTTTGTTGCACAAGTGTAAGGAAAAATCTCTATTCCTTATGAGTTTGTGCCCTCTCTTTGCCATGGCTTGAATATATAGTAATGAATATATAGTAATGATGCTCAACTGTGTGATGTTGCTTTTGCATTTTATGGGTGGTTAACTACACAGCTGAAAGAACGTAAGTGTCATTTGAATAAAGCAGAGGAAACCATTTATATCTTGAGAAGCATGGAAGGCATAATCTCTTTTGTGTCTTTATAGTTGCTTCCGTGGAAGCATTTAGTATCATGGAAATCTGAATTACCTACAGCTGCATGGAGCATAGTTTGAAGCTGAGCTGTTCAGCAGCAAAATCTCCGTGCTTCTGTACAGTGAGACCGTTTGCCGCGCGCAGGCTTGCAAAGCCTCGAGACGCAGATTGGAACAGGTCCTTTGCCTGCTTCCTGACGCTGACTCTCTTCCAACGTTCTCTGCAGGGTGAAAAGGACTGGCAGAAGTATGAGACGGCACGGAGGCTGAAGAAGTGCGTAGATAAAATCCGAAATCAATATCGAGAAGACTGGAAATCCAAAGAGATGAAAGTACGGCAGAGGGCCGTGGCGCTGTACTTCATTGACAAGGTAAGGCTCGCTCCCAGCGCGCTCTCCTACTGGGAATACTCGGGGATGCTGTTCCTAGGGCAGGATTGAGCCCAGTTACTAAGGTACCCTGAGACTTCCTGGTGGGCAGGCACCCATCTCCTTTTCCTTCCCGTTACCTGGAATCCAGAGCAAGAAGCTATTGTACTGGACGTGGATATTTCAGGCAGTATTGTTTTAGCTCAGGCAAAATTCACAGCCTGGTTCCAGAATCGCCCAGCTGGATTACTGGGAAGTTTTTGTGGGCCTTTTGTCTCCAGCTGTTTCAGTTTTCCTGCTGGGAATTTCTGCTGGTTTGTCACCTCTTTAGTTTGAGGTCACAGTCATGAGGTTTTATAATTATGCTAATTTTTTCACCACAGCCTAAAGAAAACTGCGGTTGTACTGATGTGTTAAAAGCTACTTAAAGCCAGTTCCCAGAGAGCTGTGGCTCTCGTAGTGTTATAGTGTCTTGACCATCTGTATTAGTAGGTTTTGTTCAAAATGGACATATGTAAACCAGGGAACCTTGATTTGAATAATAATGATTTCATATGAACACTGAAAGTTTTTATTCAAAAAGTAGAAGTCGATTTAGCCAGCACTGTTAAAACACATTTTTTACATAGACAAGTGTATCCTTTAGATGATTTCTATAACCTGGAGTGTCCTGTATGCAGTTTAAACTGTATTTATTTAGTGTGCAGTGAAGAGGTAGGATCATAGAAGATGAACAGCTGAACTTTATGATTTTGTATCAGGTTGGATTCACATAGAGGTCACTGCGATTTTTAAAAAATATCAAACGTTTTGAAATGGATTTTCATTAACAGTTTGAGTTACTCAATGAACACAAGTTAGTAAAACATCTTACTTTAAAATCCTCTTAAAGAAAATGAGGCATTCTGGTGGATCAGTAGTGTAGAGCTATTTAAAGGAAATTTAAAGAGAATTTAAGGTTGTTTTTATTAGAATTCTATGTGTCAGTTTTATCCACTAAAACACATTTTCTCCCTTTCTCTTCTCCTATGGACATTACTGATTCTAAGCCAGGGTCTGAAAGTTTCCAGCATCTATATGTTACTAGGATGGTTTGAAGTGCTTACCTTTCTTGTCTTGATATAAATGTAGCTTGCCCTGAGAGCTGGTAATGAAAAAGAAGAAGGAGAGACGGCTGACACCGTGGGCTGCTGCTCTCTGAGAGTAGAACATATCAAGCTGCATCCTGAACTGGATGGCCAGGAATACGTGGTTGAGTTTGACTTCCTCGGGAAGGACTCCATCCGATACTACAACAAAGTCCCTGTTGAGAAGAGGGTAAGGCATCTCCACAAACACCTGCACAGGTGGAACTGCACAGAAATGTAGTCAACATTGTTTTCGTGCCAATAACAGGGTCCTTTGTCACTGCTCAGATATGTAGCCAGAAAATAAATCAATGAATGTTCTTCCTTAGTATTGGCAGTGCCACGGCGGATAAGTCTGCTGGTGGTGTGGCATAACCCAACAGATGAGATGCTTAAACATCTTACTGCGCTTCCCTGTGGTCTCACTGTGAAGAACTGGCATAACATAACTGTAACAGCGATGTTAGATATGATTCTTGGGTCTTGTTCTGGTCAGCAGAGCTGCTTTTGTCATTTGTAGGGGGTAGACTTCTAGGCCCGTACGACAACTTACAGAATAAAAGATTCTCTGTCACAGTGGGTTTGTGTTGGAGCTGAGTCCTGATTTAAGTAGCTTTTAATCTTAGGTGCTCCAGAACCTACAGAGTAGGTGCACTGATACTTCTCACCTAGCAGCCTGGATACTTACCAGCCAAGACTTCTTCCTTAGGCAGTGTTAATTCTTTTTTTTTTTTTTTTCTTGTGTTTCCTTTCTGCTGTGATCTCATGCTAATTCCATAATAAAATCCCATCCAGAGGTGTGAACCTGGAGGGCACTATTTGAAAGCCCTTTTGTTTTGGTGGGTGTAACATTTTTGGCCCTCAGCTTTGCCATCGGCACAGCATATTAGATACTGCCTGCATAGTACTGTGGTAATTATAATGACAATCAGGAGTAAATGTTGGCTTCTTGGAGCATAAAACAACTGAAAACAGACTGACTGCAGCTGCTGTGGAAATGGGCATGTGCTGGAATTCTTATTTTCTTGTTTAAAGAAGAAAACGTTTTTCCTGTTTAAATTTATTTGTGTTGCCATTTCTTTGTCTCTTCTTCAGCGCTTGCAATGGGGAATTGATTATTGTGTAACTAGATATCTTTGTATATTAGGTGTCTATAGAAGAAGAATGTGTGTTGTTGAGAAGCTGGGAGCTGGGCATTTGGAGGACACAGAGCTGGGATTTGTGTCTCCGTATAATCAAAGCTTTGATTATTCTTCCTACCCCAGTGAGACTTGTTTGGGATGGAACTGTATGAAACATTTAATGCCACATTGAGAAGGGTTGGGTTTGGCTAGCTTCGCTCCATGGGAAATGACTCTGGGGTCTCTTTGGCTGGAGTAATAATGGAGAGTAAAGGAACAGTGGTAGCTTTGGGATCTCTGTCATCTAGGAGAGGAGCTGAGATGGGTCTTTGCCTGATGGGAAGTAACATCCAGCATCGTCACTGTTGCCTGAAGACAGTTAAAGTGGCTCCTAGCAATGTTGTTTTTACCTAGTGCTGTCTGGTCTGTGTCCCTGAAGTTACTGGTTTTCTTTTCCTCCAGGTGTTTAAGAATCTTCAGCTGTTCATGGAGAACAAGCAGCCTGAGGATGACCTCTTTGACCGCCTCAATGTAAGCATGTAGTTAGTGGTGAGGGATGGTGGTAGGGCACTATGAACAGGCTTGGTCTGCAACAGGCAAGAACAGCTGCTCTGTTCCAGAAATGGTTTCAGTGGCAATTTTCATCCAGAGCTGGTCTGAGCAGCCTAAAGGCAGCGGAAGTCTGTCTCAGTCTGGTGTCTGTGTTGTCCACTGTGCCCACAGGTTCCTGAAGCGATGACCTTTGGTCCTGGTGAGCCTCGCTGGCTCTGACTTGGGGAGATTTTTTCAGAGCTTGAAAGTGGTGATTGTGTGAGGTGACAGATTTTTCAGATGCCATCCTCAGCTGCACATTTGGCTCTGTGGGAGCACTGTGGTGGTTCACACACCTTCCCTGGGCTGGGTCAAGCATATTTCTACCTGTTGGGAACCAAAACCCGCACGCTGAAGAAAACTCTTTTTGGCCACTTGTGGCACTACATACCAATGTAATACCTGTTGGTTATTTGCTCACTTTTCCTGTGGTTTCAGTAATGTTGTGGCCATTCAGTTGTAGTCGGGTCTGAGCACACCAGGCCTCAGCTCCGTGTCTTGGTCAGCTGCGTGTCCAGAGATTTCACAAATGCTGTGGTCAATTCTAGTGCTAACTGTCACCTCCTTTCTGCTTCCTTAGACCAGTATCTTAAATAAACACCTTCAAGACCTTATGGAGGGACTGACAGCCAAGGTATTCCGTACTTACAATGCCTCCATCACGCTACAGCAGCAGCTCAAGGAGCTCACTAATCGTAAGTCTTGAAACGGAAGGGAACAGATCTTAACCTGCCATACAGACCTAGCTTCTTTGGCTTAGCCATGAGCCTTGTCTCTGTCCTTCACTTCCTGCTTGCAGTTCTCCCCCTGCAAATGTCAGACAACTGAGGTGTGCCCAAAAATCTGCTGCCAGACAAATCTTTTGGGGTAGTTGAGCAGCCCAGGACTGGCGCAGAGCTGACTTGAGCACACCAACACGTGCCCGTTAATTTATGCCTCTCCTTCACCAAATCTGTTTTTTGCCTTTTGTCAATTGCAAAGTGCTGTAGGTGGCAGGCAAGGTGGATGCATCTGTAACAGCTCCATGTTTCTTGGCTGCTCATTCACATCCTCTCTGGCAAGCACTGCTAGCTTGCACTTCAACAACTTCAGAGTGGGCATGTTGGATCTGTGAAGCCCAGCAGCATCTTGAGCTATATGGTTCTGTTGCTATCAAAGAAACAATCCCAGAAAGAGTTAGGGCCCAGGATGGAAGTGGTCAGTCTCTTAGGACTGTAATTAGAGCGCAGTGTGGAGACTGGCCCATCTGAGGGGAAGGTCAGTTCTGCAGCGACTGAGATTGCAGAGTTGGTGGGACACTGGCTGGGGCTGCACAGCCTTGCAGAACCCACTTGTTCACCCCTTTCTTGTCTTTTTCAGCTGATGACAACATCCCAGCAAAGATCCTGTCCTATAACCGTGCCAACAGAGCGGTTGCCATTTTGTGTAACCACCAGAGGGCTCCGCCAAAGACCTTTGAGAAGTCCATGATGAACCTGCAGAGCAAGGTACCCCCACCCATGCCCAGTTCCCAAGTCCTGTATCTCGGGAGTTACATTTCTTTTCACTTGACGTGAAATGGAAGTAGGACCTGCTTTTGCCTGTCAAGAGTTGGTTAATGCTGCACCAGAGATGGGCCTACTTGGGAGAGCAGTGAGCTGAAAGGGAAACCTTTCAGTCTGAGTCATCTTTTACTTGTAAAGACCAAGACCAGACCCTTTCTATCTGCCCTTCATCCCATAGCAATGTGTTGTGCTGCCAGAACTTGAAACTTCAGAGCAGCAGTCTCTAACTCTTATTTGTGTCCCCTAAAGAACCCAGTGTGGACATCCAGTCCTGTTGTGTGAATCCCAGGCCACTGTCAGTGCAGCCTGTCTACATGGTACATTATGCCCCTCTGACTTGACCTCTTCCTTTGCGGATGGTTTCTGGTGAAGGCCGTGAGGTCTGAAGGGGTTAGGTCTGTTCCTGGTCTGGTTTAGAATAATCTTCACAATAAGGACTTCTGGATTGGCCCTGCAGTGTCCCCTGCTTCTGTAACACCTAACATGGCTGCCTTCACCCCGGACCTTAAAGCTTGGGAGTGTTTAAGGGGAATGGTTGAGCAGGGGATGCAAAATGCTGAATCTCCCTGAATCCCAAACTTAACCAGAGAAGAACTGCCTGAAGCCTTAATAGCTTTCAGCTGGTAGGATTTGGGGCAAGAACTGATCCCTGTTGAGGGAACAGGGATTATCCTTCTGTGTTACCATCAGAGAGCTGGTGTTGGCAGGATATGGTGGAGGCAGACAAGCTGCCTAGAGGGACTGTTGGTCAGTCCCTTCACCTGCTTGGTTGTAGCTATGTGAGGAAGCTCCCAGTGCCACCTTGTCTTTGGAAATGAGTGGGGCCCTACTTTCTGAGGGGAATATTTTACCACACTAGGCTCTGCAGCAAACTGAAAGGCCAATGGCCTAATTGTTCTGCAGAAGTCAATCTGGCCACTGGTAGGTTCTGAACATGGTCACAAACTCACTCCCTGGCCCATGCTGCCTGGGGGTGACTGCCACAGTTGTCAGCAGCTTGTTGACAGTGCTGCTGTCTGGTTTTGCCTCTCCTAGATTGATGCCAAGAAGGAGCAGTTAGCTGATGCCAGGAGAGAACTGAAAAGCGCCAAAGCTGATGCCAAGGTCCGGAGGGATGAGAAGTCTAAAAAGTAAGGCTGGCGCTACGAGGCTGTGCGATGCTCCCAGCACTCTCGGCTCCAGATGGTTCCTTCACCCTGTATACTGTTTCCCCAGCCTGTGATCTGGGAAGATTTCTTCAGGCTTTCTTGTCCTCTCTTTATTCTGTGCATGAAGAAATGCCCTTCAGGATGAGGACTGTAGGGTGACCTGATGCTGCAGTTCCTGATGTGGTTACTGGCGTTAGGCTCAGCTGTGCCTCTCTGCTCTCTGAGCTGAGCACCGGCCAGTGCTCATGGCCCTGCTGCCCAGGACCAGGCGGAGCAGTGGATCCAGTGTGCAGCGTTGCAATTCTAACGGGGAACTGGGAGTTACACAACTGCACATGCACTTTTCAGGGTTCTGCTCTGTTGGAAGCCCAAGGTGCAAACGATGGACTCTGGGCTCTGCAGAACAGCCACAGGGAGCTCTGAGAGCAGAGTCACAGACCTGACTGTCACAGGGGGATAGACGGGCTTCTCTTAACGTGGGTGTAGCATTCATACAGCTCAGGCTGTTGCTTCCAACCCTTTAAAACAAAACTGCTGCTTCAGATTTCTGCTCTGCCTCTTGGAAAACGTCAAGTTCTTAATCGCATGTGCTGAGTGTTCTGTGTCACCATCGGCGTTGCTTTACCTTGAGCAAAGTCCCTTTGGGTTCTCCCAGTGCTGTCACCTCAAGCCTAGCAGGGTGTTAGGAATTAAACACTTTGATTCTTTCTCACCCTAGGACAGTGGAGAGCAAGAAGAAAGCCGTGCAGAGGATTGAGGAGCAGCTGATGAAGCTGGAGGTTCAGGCTACAGATAGGGAAGAGAACAAGCAGATTGCTTTGGGCACCTCCAAACTCAACTATCTGGATCCCAGGATCTCTGTTGCTTGGTAAGCATCTGCCTGGGGTGTGCTGGAAGGAAGCAGCCCTTCACTGAGGTCTTGTCCCTGCCGGTGAGCAGACAAGGGCTGTAGCTGAGAGGCCCCTGTGCTGCTGGAGATCTCCATCTCTGTGGCCTTCCCCTGCATCTTCAGATGATTTCAGGAAGGCTCTGTGGCAAGCGTAACACGCCAGCCAAAGCCAGCACTGCTTTGGGAGGTGGTGGGTCAGAGAACCTGCAGGGTCTGGTGCCAGGAGGCTGGGTGGGATGTCCCGTAACGGAGCAGAGTTTAGGAGGGTGGCTCTGCTGGCAGCAAGATGTCGAGTGCTGGTGCTGTGCTCGCTCTAACAGCGTCTCTTCTTCTGCAGGTGCAAGAAGTGGGGAATTCCTATAGAGAAGATTTATAACAAAACCCAACGAGAGAAATTTGCCTGGGCCATTGACATGGCAGAGGAAGACTATGAGTTTTAACCTGTTTTTAATGAGCTGAATTTTATGGAAAAATAAAGGGGGAGTAGCCTGGTTTTTAGGGAGATTGATAAACTGTGAGCCTTACTTGTCCTTGAATGCTGGGGAAGGGGGAGGAAAGGGGCAAGTGAGCATCAGATAAAACGGCCAACATCTTGCAGAAAGCATAACCTGGAAATATCCTAAAGGAGCTGAGCCAGTTGTCCTATGGACAACTTATTTAAAAAATGTTTCAGAGATCCAAATTCTAGCTGTCTGCTTTGTGTGGTTTTTTTCTCTTGAGGCAGGGCAAGTGGATGGGGGATTTGTCAACCTTCCGCCAGGCAAATTCACCATCACACTGAGAGCGTGGGAATCTTTAGCTACTGTATACAAAATCCAATTATATTGGTGCGTTTTTACAGTTAGGGTTTTGCAATAACTTCTATATTTTAATAGAAAATGGACTCCTTAACCCCTGCCCTTCCCTTCCTCCTCCCGCCCCATTTCAGAATTTAACAAATAAACAAAATTTAAGAAACCCAACGCACCTGTTACAGCTGTCACTAGAGTCATGGAAATACCCAAATCTTTTTCAATTTGTCACTTGAAACAGTCCTGGCATTGGAACATGAACTATGAACATCTACTGCATTTGTTCAGAGCAAAGCACGATGGGAAATTGGCCTCCTGACTTGAGTGTTCTTTTTTTTTTAAATGTGAATTTTTATTTCTTTTAATTATTTTAAAATATTTAAACAGTTCTTTTTCTTCTTGATCTTAAAGATCGTGTAGATTTGGGGAGTGGGTGGGAGGAGGGGGCCGTATGGTGGGGAGATGCGTGTGGAATTTGAGGACAAGTGAAATTGGCAACAAGTGACATTCCCATCACTCTTTGTTCTGAACACGCTCTGTTCACTTCAAGAAAATCTACTTTTTAGGTTTGTTAGACTGTTTTACTTTCTCCCTGCCTTTTTTTCTAAGCCTCACTCCTCTCTTTTACTTGAAAGATTTTATTCTGTAAAAAGAAGTTTCACAGGTCAATAAATTTCGAGGGAAATGAGCATTGGTCCAAAAAGGAAAATAATTCAGATTTTAGGGCTTTTATTTTTTTTCTTTTGTAATTGTGTAAAAAAAATAAAAAAAAAAATTAAAAAGCAGAATTTTAATGTGAAACCTTTTTTTTTTTTTTTGCTATAATCTTTAGTCTTAGGCATTGTTAGCGTAGTGTGTGTGCGAAGACCATTTCCTGCAGCCTTTCCTCAACAAGTATCTTCTATTTTTATCATGAATTCCCTTTTAATCAACTGTAGGTTATTTAAAATAAATTCCTACAACTTAACTGAGTGTTGGTGTCTGTGTGTTCTTTCACCTTGGGCACGAGGCCATGAGGTCCCCAGGTGGGGGGGGAGATGGTGGGCCTGGCACCATGTATTGTGAGCCTCTCTCTTTGGAACCAGGCTTCATGAAGGACCTTGAGGCCGCAGCCAGGTGGTTTGGGATTGACCCAACACTTGGGTCTTCATCAGGGGTGAGTTGAGAGTGTGCAGGTTCATAGTGATGCTAGGGGTCTAACAGACAGCACCTGGCTGTGACTGCCTTTTGGAAGGGGTAACACCTTCTGCAGCTGAGAGTGGTGCCCTCAGGTTTGTGTGACTGTTGCTGCTGTTTGCTTGTGTTGAGCCACGGTGGCTCTCTGGTCTGTAGTAACTCTCTGGTCATGTAGCGAGATCCTCAAGGCGTGCAGAAGTTAATCCTACAGCGTCACACCGTGGAGTGTTTTGGAGCCCACAGAGAGCTGATCAGGCCTACAATCCTGCTGCTCCCGGTAATGCTGGGGCTTTGAGGTGGTCCATCAGCTGGCCTGGATCCCAGATCCCTCTTCTGTGCTCCCCACATGGCAGCAATGTGCTTCTCTGGGTTGGTTTATGCACCCCCAGGGGAAATCGCCTTGAATAATGCACTTAAATATCAGCAACCCGACTCTCCAAGCTCTGGGTGCAGAGCTGCCCCGCTCTTCCCCTCAACCCAGCAAGAATTGCCTGGAGGATTTTATTCGCATGCAGTAAGAAGCTGCCTGGTCCCTTCTGCAGCCCTGTCCATGTGCAACCTGCACAGCAAGGCCAGGAGCCTGTCCTCACCCTGAGGGGCGGCTGCAAAGGCCAGGTAAAAATCCTTTCTGGGACTTACTTGCTACATTTGTGAGACAGTAGGAGCATCAGGAATGTGGCTTAGCATCTATGTTTGGGGTCCCTTGGAAGTGGAGGCCATTGCTTTAGTGAACTGGGAAGTGACCTGAGGCAAGAGGAGTGAGGGGCACAGCCAGGCCGGCCTCTGGCAGGGAGAAGAGGGGGAATGGTGCTTGTTTGGGCCTGGGTGGCCCCTGTAGCAAGGTGCTTTTCAACCCCTGTTCCTTTGGAGAGGCTGATTTCATGGAGCTCCTGGACACACTGCAGACAGGTGCACCAGGAAGTGTGGAGAAGGACATTGCGGCTGTTCCTTCACTCTGTAGAGGTGATGGGAACATTCTTGGCATTGGTCTTTGTGCTCCGGCTGTGGTGTGTGCTCAGGAGCCTGGAAGCCTTTTCTCATGTCCCCGCTTTGTCTGAGAGCAAGTTAATGGCAGCCCAGCACAGCAAGCGTGGCTGTGGAGGGAGAGAGGAGCTGGGGCTGGTTCTTTGGGGACAGAGGGTGCTGTGGGGAAGTTGGGCTGCTCCTGGGTGCCCAAGCACTGCTCAGCACAAGGAGCTGGAAGCTGAGGGCAGGGACTGGTCTCTGCTGTGCTGTACAAGCTTGAGATCCTTGGCTGCTGCTGGAGAAACGATGGGCCCTGGGAGCTGGCAGTGCCTGCTGCTGGCAGAGGGAAGTCCTGGGTTCCTTCAGCTCAGAGGGATGTGGCCTGTCACTGCCTTGCTCTGATCCTTCCTGCTTCACACCTACCCGACCAGTGGTCTCTGGGTTTCCACGCAACCTCATCTCAGCAGCGTTTGCTTTGCCTCCCATGGGCTGTCTTCTCACCTGGTCCCGGGAGAACCGCTGCTCGGTGCAGTGGAGAGCAAGAGCAGCAGGATGGGGTGAGACCTAAGCTGCTCTTCCTGGCATGGTTTCTCCACTGCCTTTTATTAGCCTGTAGCCCTCAGCAGGGCAGAGGCTGGAGTGAGCAGCACCCTCTCCTTCCCCTCATGGCTGGGAAGGGCAGGAGGCTGGGCAGGAACAGCAGTGATGATTCTGATGGATGCATCTATCTCCTCAGCACTGGAGAGCAGCCCAGGGCCCGGTGTCTTGGGGAAGGCTAGGGCAGATATAAGCCTTGGCTCCTCCACAGGCATCTTCCTGTCACTGATGCTGGGGCAGCCTTTATTGGGCTCCGAAATCCCACGAGGGTGGCTGTGGGGTTGCGCTCAGCCAGCTGTGGGAGCCTCTCGGCAGCCAGCCCCACACAACGGCTTCCTTCTGCCCGCTGCGATATTTTCAGGTGCTTTGTTGTGGCTGCAAAAACTCCCAGTCTGCCAGGAGTTACCGTTTGCTCTCTGGGGCCTTTCCAAGGTGCAGTGGAGAAAATGCCAGCAGAGAGGGAAAGGGGCTCATTGTGCTCGCAACGTTGCCCGTGCCTGGAAAAATGCAGCCTGTAAAAAAATATCCTTTCTATTTATACAGCCCACCCTCCCTGTGTTCAGACCGGGCGGAATTAAATCCCCATCCCTGATGCTGCTGAGCAGGGAAATGTGCTCGCCCAGCCCTGCTGAAGACAGCAGGGAGCGATGCACTCCACACAGGGGGATCCCCCACCCTGGCACTGCTGCTGGCAGAGCCGCTTCTCCCCAGACCTGACAGTGCCCCGGCCAGCCCGGGGGTCGTAGCGCTCCAGCTCTGCTGGTGTCCCAGGCCAGGGTGTACTGGGCCGAGCTCTGCCCATCAGTGGAAGGGAGAAGTATGTTGGTGCAAAACCAGCCTTTGAAAAGGCCCTCGGCTGCTGCTGAGCACCAGGAAGCACAGCGGGCTCCCCCAGCAGCCGCCTCCTCCGGGAAGCTGTGGAGGGTTCAAGCTGTATTTTTGCCTGTGGCACAGCAGGATCAGGACCGCTCATCCCGCACTTGGAGAATTCCCAGGTCCCCCTGACTCACTGTGCAAACAGAGAAATGGCCACAAAACATGCTGCATCTTGTTCTGCATCCCACCACCCCGGCACAGCTTTTCCAGAGCTTGTGCTTGGCAGTGAGGGAAACTGAGGCAGTGGTGACGTAACCAGCGGAGGCGACAAAATTTAGATTGAAGCTGGTTCTCGTGCATTGAGCAAGACCAACTGCCAAGGGGAGGCTGCAAAAGCTGCTGGATGTGGCCCCATCCCCCTTGAAGTCTTACAGGCTTCAGGGGCTGGAAATTGAAACCAGGTGAATTCAGAATATTAAAAAAGCGTGTGCTTTCCCTGGGGACTCAGGGGAGCCTGGAACCGCAGCAGAAGGGGCAGGAGGATGCCGGGGGCAGGCAGCCTTGCCTGCAGGCACAGTTTCACCCCAGCTCTTCGGTGAGCGTGGCCGGCACCGTGCCAGCATCCTCAGCAGCTCTGCGGCCCCAGGCGGGTCTGCTTTCCATCCCCGACAAAAACCCGCCTGCGCTGCTCTGTGTCTGCTCACACTAGCTGGAGGTAGCTCAGCACCGCCTTCCCTGCGGGTCTTACAGATCCTGCTCATTGCAGGGCCAGGGGAAGCTCTTTGTCAATGGTGATTTTCTCAGCCCATGGGCCGGTTTCTTGTTTACCCTCCTCGGGCAGTGTAGAACAGCCAGGAATAAATAAACAACCCTGAGTGGTTCAGTTTTGGCCCACTCGCTCCAAGAAGGACATTGAGGGGCTGAAGTATGCCCAGAGAAGGGCAACAAAGGTGGTGAAGGGTCTAGAGCACAAGTCTTGTGAGGAGCAGCTGAGGACCTGGGATTGTTCAGCCTGGAGGGAAGCAGGCTTAGGGGAGACCTTCTTGCTCTTGACTCTTTGCCTCCCTCTGAAAGGAGGCTGGAGTGAGGTGGGAGGTGGTCTCTTCTCCCAAGGAGCAAGTGACAGGACAAGAGGAAATGGCCTCAAGTTGTGCCAGGAGAGGTTGGATATTTGGAAAAATTTCTTCCTTGCAAGGGTTGTTGAGGCCTGGCCAAGGCTGCCCAGGGCAATGGTGAAGTCGCCATTGCTGGAGGGATTTAAAAGCCATGTAGATGTTGTGCTGAGGGACATGATTTACTGGTAATCTGGCAGGGCTGGGTTAACTGGGCTACTTGATGGTCTTAAAGGTCTTTTCCAATAAAAACAATTCTATGATCTCTCCTGGGAACTGCAAGACGCTGAGTTCTGCTCGCTCAGATGAGGCCTGGGCACCTCCTCTCAATTAGCAGTCCCTGGGGCAGGAGAAGGACATGTCCGCTCCCAGACAATAGCATTGGAGGGATGCTGGGCTGCAAGGACCCCCCACACTCACCACGGGGTGGCCTTAAGGTTTTGTTTTCCTGAATTTTGCTCCCCAGCAAGGCCAGGAGCTGTCCTGAAACCAGAGGTCACCTGGCCGTTAGCCTGCTGCTTTGCCTGTTCCTGGGCAAAGGATGCAGCTGCTCCATGAATCCCACAGGATACAGGGGGTCAGCACTCCATGCTTTGGGCTTGCAAAGCGGGAAGGTGCTGGGGCTGCTCAGAGGGAAAAAAACCCAACCTTTCCCCAGAGGTGTTTGTGAGGGAGGACTCTCAAAGCCTGCAGCTCTCCATAGCTGTAGGATGAACATGGGCCAGGGAATGTCTTCAAATGCAAAACGTGTCTGACAAAAGCTTGGGCAGGGCAAAGTGGGACAGAGTAACAGGGATATGATGGAAGTTTCTGCTGCCCTGAGGGACGGAGGGTGGATGCCCACAGCCTGCCTGGTACCGGAGCTGGCAGGTAACGGATGGACAAAACCGCAGTCTCCACGGGCTGGCCACGGCCACAGCCACCCAGGGCTGGGGACATGCTGTGACAGGTGCTCTCCATCAGCATGAACCAGCAGCTTTTGGGAGGGAGGGAGTTACCTTTTCTGCTTCTTCAATGGCCACACTCCCTTCTCAGGTTTTGCCCTCAAAAACAAGGGTGTGCCCATAATGCTCAGCTATTTTAAGACTACTGGGAGCCGGCTGCTTCCTGCCGGTCCCGAGCGAGGCCATTACACAAGCATGGAGTGACTTCCCTGGCGGCGGCGGCAGTGGCGGCTCACCCTGGGGGCAGCTGGGCAGAGGGTCCCACGCTGATGTCACGCAGGGGCTCTGACTGACAGCTGAGCACGTCTCCTGCATCCTATCAACCCTTGGGGTGCTGTTGTGTACTGGTCATTTTCAGAAGAGCAGGTTTAGGCTCTTACCGTAGAGTGTGTTTGTCCTTGTCTTTTTAAGGGCCAGGCGTTGGGTAGGATCCTACCATGACCAGGATCATGAACCTTGTAGAGCTCCTGATGTCTGTGTGTACATACGTGCACACAGGTTCTTGTGCGCGTCCCTTTGAAGGCAGGGGAGCAGAAGGACAATGCCACTCGCATTTGGGGTGCGCTTGGTGATAGGCACCTCAGCAAGCGATGCCGCTTCCAGACCCACCCATGAGCTGGAGGGTGAGATAAGGGCTGCTCGGCTACGTGCTGCTGTGTCACGAGCCTGCAAACACACACGTGTGTGTACATATTGTGTACATACACATACATCTGTGCATTTATACATAGGAGTACATCCCCTCCAACCCTTCCCTTTCACGTACCCTTCAGCAGGCCAGCTTCTGGCCAGCATCTCCTGTTGGGGTGGGCAAGAGACCTACCCATGAATCTTGGGGTTTGCACCAGACCCAGGACACCGTCCTCAGCCCAGGGCAGCCTGAGCACCTAGCCCACCCCGCAGTACCCTGACGGGGAGGAAGGCACAGGGAGGAAGGCCAGCACGGCGCAGAAAGGGAAATTGCAGGCTTTAACCACATGAATGGAGCAAACCGCCCTGAAACGCCTCCCAATTCAACCGCTTATCCCCTCACTAACCCTGCTTTTGTGTGGCCTCCCGCCGGGGTTGAAGCAGGGCTGGAGAGCCTCCCACAACCCTCAGCTACCTGCACATCCCTGAGGATGGGATGCCACCAGCTGCCCCACAAAACCCACCCTGCTTTCCCTGCTGGCTCAGGTTCAGCCGTGATTTATGGGGAGGAAGCTGTAGCAGCCACAGGCCTAGCTCCAGCAATGACCATGTCACTGCAGTCAGACAGAGGGGACTGTCCCCAGGAGAAGCCACCCCTGCTTGGCCTGTCCCAGCATAGCAGGGTGAGAGGCGAATCATAGAATCGTTTAGGTTGGAAAAGATCATCAAGTCCAACTGTTAAGCCAGCAGTGGCAGGTCACTCTTAAACCATGTCCCTCAGCAGCACATCTACATGGCTTTTCAGTCCCTCCAGGGATGGGGACTCCACCACTGCCCTGGGCAGCCTGGGCCAGGCCTTGACAACCCTCTCAGGGAAGAAATTTTTCATCATGTCCAACTTAAACCTGGCACAACTTGAGGTTGTTTTCTCTTGTCCTGTCACTTGTTCCCTGGGAGATGAGACCGACCCCCTACCTGGCTCCAGCCTCCTTTCAGGGAGTTGTTGAGAGTGAGTTCTCCCCTGAGCCTCCTTTTCTCTAGAAAGCAGCTCCCAGGGGCAGCTGCCAGCCTGGCCCATGCCCCACTCACCAACGTGTTCCTGTGAGTACCCACTTGTCCCACACAGGCCCCACGGTGGACACAAGGGGTGGTGGGGCAGTGGTGGGAGGCTTGGGGGGGGCTGAGCCTCTCAGCCCTATAGCTGTGCGCCAGGGTGCAGGCCCATGGGGTGCAGTGCTGGGGAATGTGGCACCCCTGGAAGCCCACACGTGCCACACCATGGGGGTGTGTGGCACACCCAAGAACCCCGTGCAAAATGTGGTGTGGAGAGCCAGGGCCCCGTGGTGTCCAGTGCTGTTGGGTGCATGGCACACCAAGGACCTATGTGTGCCACGCATCTGGGGTGCAGGGTACTCCTGGTACCCCAGGAGCACTGTGGGGTGCAGGGTGCCTACCCCCGGTACCCCAGAAGCGCCGTGGGGTGCAGGTTACCTACCCCTAGTACCCCAGGAGCACTGCGGGGTGCAGGGTAGCCGTGCTGTGGGGTACATAGCACTGGGACCCCAGGAGCTGCGGGGTGCGCTCTACCCCCCTCTAGGGCATGTCCCTCCGCGGGGTCCGCTGGCGCCCTGAGACCCCGCAGCCGGCAGAGCTGCGCGACCCTCGCACCTCGATCCCCTCCGTCCTCCGTACCGGGGGGGTCGCTCCCCTCGTAGACCACCCCCGGCTGGCCCTAGGGCCCGTCCCCCCGCTCCGCCCCGCGCCGCCGTCCCTCTCCCGTCCCTCCCTCCTCCTTCCTCGCTCCTCCTCCTCGTCCCCCCACCCCNTAGCCGCGGAGGATGCGCGGCCCGGGGACCGCCGCGGCAGCCCCCAGCGCCGGCCCCCAACTTTATGCATCCTTCTTGGGCACCAAACCTTCCCTGGGATTAACCAGGTGGCTTTTTTCCGGGTGGTGCTTTGGCAAACAGCACCGTCAGGGGCCTCGATAGGAGGCAGGGTTAGTCGGAGCCCTTCAGGGGATTGCATTTTGGAGCAACAGATGAGATGTAAAGGCAAAAAGCAGGAAAAACAACCCAAAATGTTGTCATGTAAATCCCTCCTCTTCCCTTCTCCGCTTTGCGTGTCTGCCCAAGGACGATGGCACGGGGTGAATGAAGCTCAGGCAGTACAGGGCCAGGTCCTGCTGCCCACTTGGCAGCCGTGGGCACAGTGCCGGGCAGAACAGCTTTGGTTTCCCGTGCGCCGTCCACCTCCAGCGCGATGAGAGCCGGGGAAAAGATGTGTGAGAAATGTGAGTGTAAAACCACAAAGACGGGTGGGCAGAGGGAGAGAGTTGGGAGGCCCCGCACTGGGAAACTTTGAGCCTCGACACTGGTTTCCCAGGTTACTGCTGTTTCTTTTAAATTACTTTTCCTGCCTCCTCCAGCACGAGGACACTGTCCCTGGACAATGCTGGAGGTGAGGAAGAGGGGACGTGCACAACGATGATGTGATATAAGTCCTGCCGGCCTACCCCGTGTCGTGGGATGCGACCAGGACACAGCGAGGCTGTGGAGAGGTTGTCATCTCTCTTGGCAAGTGCTTTTGGCCCACGGTGGAAAGGTTGGGTGCTGTTAGTGTTGTTAAAGGCCTCGGATCAAGAAAGGAGGTGGAGATGATGGTCATGTTTTTGTGGAAGGACCATAACATGATGATGTTTCCAGTTTGGGACTTTGGTTGGCCTTAAGACCCTTGGAGTCCTCTAGCTTCTGCCCAGCGTTGTGTCCAGGCAGGTCTGGAAGGAGGCTTGGACTCCGTTAGCGTCACCGGGCTGTGAAGCTGCCCCACACCTTTCCCAGAATGGTCTCTAGAAGCTTTGAGGCAGGGGGAGAGAGAGGAGGGTGGTGTTGCCTTGGCCCTGGGTTTAAGTTGTTCTCAAACTCAGGCAGAGCACCCATCTGCTTTGCTGGCGAGGCACTGGTTTCTGGCAGTGGGTCCATGGCCCGTGGTGGGACAGAGGTCCTCACTGATGTCTACACCAGGTGATTGTTCCTATGGGCAGACCTAAGCACGTGCTGCAGGCCTTGAAAGGCTGGGACCTCAACTTTGGGGTTGTTTAGAGAACTTTAACTTTTGTACCAAAACTGTGGTGGTGGTAATGATGATAATGTGGCGACGAGGACTTCTTACACTCTGCAGCCAGCCAAGAGCAGACTGGTAAAGGCAGAGAGTGCGTCCTAGGGACCGAGATGATCAAATAAAAAGAATAATAAAATCCGCAGGTTTCTAGTGAAAGAACAGCAAGATCTCGGTGCCGTGAGACAGCCAGTTCCCTTGTGTTCCTTTAAATGTCACAGTGGAAAATTCCTATGGGCTCCTATGCTACAGCGCTGGCGAGTAGGCCAGCTGGTGGCCATGGCCATGGTTCCTTGGCATGCATGATGTTCTTACATTGCGTGCAACCCTCCTGAGAAGCATGATGGACCATGCTGGAGACAGAGGACAATAGCCTGAAGAACTGCTATATCTTCAGTCCCGTTGATGCCAGGTGCTTTCCCCATGGCCAACTCTCTGCTCCCGAGCATCTTACCCTGTCCTCAGGCCCCTCTCAGCGGGCTGAGAAGCCAGGCTTTGCTTTAACACTTCCTGGACAGAAGCATGGGAGCTCCAGGTGGAAGTATCGGCTTGTGTACACAAGTAGTGACTGTGTATCCAGGCAGGCGAGGTGAAGCCACACGATCAATGGCCAGTAATACCCGGTTGTTCGTCAACTTTCCTATTTTAATCTGGATGTGCTTTGTGGGTGGAGAAAAAGGATCCCTAGGAAAACCCAGGTATGTGACAGCTCCACTTCACGTGGCAGATATGCTGATGTATTCCACTCCTGGCTTATCTTCTCGTTGAAGACCAGCCTTTACTGGCACAGTGTTCCAATGGCTGTGATGGGAACCAGGATGGGAAGTCATCTGGGGTCAAGCTAATCCCCTTCAGTGCAGGGCAGTTTTAACCATCAGCAATGATTGACCCAGTTCTTCCCATGGAGACGAGCTGTGCTGGAGTGAGGAGCAGAAGGTTGGGACTGGTAGTAAGATCGGAGTTTGATTGTCATGGTGGTACTGGTTTTGCCCTAACTTCCACTATGAGTGAGGCTATGAGCAGAGGAGAACAAGGAGGTGACATGTTCCTTCGCATGGAACAGCATCTCCACCAGATAATGTCTAAGAGTCAAAGGCTGCTGTGTTCATGGATCAGTAATGAATGTTCTTGTGTTGTATGAGATATGAAGAACAGCAAGGAGCTTCAGAACCCCTTGGACACAAGTTAGTTTTCTAAGTAGGAAGGATCCTGGGGTGTTACCCATTTCAGAACACGTGAGTATCGTGGAGGTCTCGGACTTGCCACATCTGTGTGGATGGCCATGTCTTGGAGAAATACCTGTCTCCTTTAACACCACAGCATGGAGGATCTGTGCTCCTTTCTCTGCACCTGGTGGGTTTTGCAGAAAAGAAATGTTTATGTGTGCCAAGGAGGCGTAGTCACTGCTGGGGGACCTGTCTCCATTATTGACCCTGTTGGGAAGAACACAGCCCCTGAGGCTGCCGCTCTGGAAGGCTCCTGCTGCATGGTAGGCAGCGCACAAGGAGACTGGAAGTCAGTTGGCTCATCTCCAGGTGTCCTCGGGCATGTGGGCTAAGGCTGCGTTGTGCTGGGAGGAGAGGGCTTCTGGACGGAGTCCCACTCGTCATTCCTTGGCATGGTGCTGCTTGTTTCAGAACTTCAGCATCACTGTGGGTGGTGCCACCTCCCCAGGATCTACAGGTACTTGTCTGCCAGTACTTCTGATCTCTTCTGAACTCCGAGCGGTTGCAATAGTCAACCGGATGTTTGTCTTCACCTTCATGAAGTGCTGCATTTTGGTGGTGCTTGGCTTTCTGCTGCGTGCTGACTGGAGCTCCCAGAGGAGAAGAGCCTGAGCAGGCTTCGGGTCACCCCACTGTGGAGAGGAGCACACCTGGAGAGCATGTCCAGGGAAACCCCTGTGCTCTGTGCCTTTGCATCACCCATGGTGCGCTGTCGCTCTGACAGCTTCTCCCTGACCAATGGGTGTGTGGCTGCCAGCTCTGCTGGCCATGCTGCTTGTGCTTGGAGGTGATGGGACATTTTTTATTTCAAGTTACTGAAGCGAGCGGGATACGAGCTGGCTCTGGTAGGAGCTTTTGGCACGTAAGGACAAAGCACTTACTGTTGAACGGCATCTCTTAACAGCAGTGAGGTTGGACTGGAGGGATGCTGACCAAGGAGTAGCTTGCGTTTGATGGGCTGGGTGGCTTTACAACACATGCTATAGATGTAGAAGCAACCAGCCAGCCTTGGCCACCGTCAAACTGGCCAGCCTTTCCTTCCTTCTGCCCGCAGTCTGGGAGGTGTTGGGGTCATGGTATGTTGGTGCCTAGAGGAAGGGGAGCTCTTGCTGCTGTGACAGCCCTTCTTCGTCCCCTGACTTCGTGACCCACCCTTGTGTAGCGCTTTGTGAGCGTTGCATAAAGAGTGACCTTGTGTGTTAATCGTTAGCGTGCGTGTCCCCAACTCCTCTGCTCTGCGAGCAGCTCTGACTCAGCAGTGGGCAGAGCAGGGGCTCCAGCCAGCTGGGTTCCCAGATGAAGAACCTCTTCTGTTGGAAAAGACCCATCTCCTGCTCTTCATTAAGCTCTTCAGCTTGCTCCCCATGAGCAGGGTCAGCTGAGGAACGGAAGGAGAGGGCAAACTTGTCTATGGGGAAAGCCTTTGGCTTTGGAAAGCCATCACCTCCTTCTTCTGTGCTTGCCTCAAAACTGAAACTGTGCAAAATGCAATCCTGGTTTGTGGGGAGGATTACTTTTTGGAAAAAAAAATGACTTCTTTTTTTTTTCCAATTAATACTCATTTTTATCCAGCAGGGTTCCAGCCAGCTGTAATTACCAACACATCGCTTTCTTGCTAATCAACTCTGCAGAGGGCCCGGCTGGTACGATGGGAAGAGTTCTAATAATTTTCTATTCTTTTTGTTAATCACCCGAAGCGAAGTAGAGCTAATCCCTCCAGTCAGTTGTCTTCCGTGCATATTTTTTTTTTTAAACTTCCTGTGTTACGTAATTCTTTTTTTAATATAAAAGGGTCTCACATTTGTAACTTCATGTGCTGTGGGGATTATAGGCCAGCTTCTAATTGCTCTGTTTTCCTTGAAACACGTCAGAAAATTCAGAGTTCGCTCAGAGAGCGAGCTGAAAACTTGGAGCAGATGTTTGTTTTACAGAGGGGCATGCGAAAGCCACCTTGAAAAAACCCTGGTTGTGTTCTTGCTTTCAGAGCAATGAGCTCAGTCCTGTGGAGGTAGAAAAAAACCATCACCTGTGTGAAAAAGGCAGGAACTGTGAAATATTAATACGAAGTGACTCTGAAGGGTGGCGTGTCCTCACCTCAGCCTTTCCAACTACCTGCCCCTTCTGTTAGCCCACTGAGGCACAGGGGTGTTTTTAATTTAGTTTTATTTTTTGAGACAATCTGAATAAGCTGAAGGGCTTGGAGCTCTCGAGAAGAGAGCAAGCCAGAAATGGCTTTCAGAGATGGACAGACTTCAGATCCTCATGAGGTACAGGATGGGTCCTGCACCAGTGGGTCCCCTTCCTGCTCCACCACCCCACAGCTGCAGGATGTAGCCCCCTGGAGTGGGCAGGGCTGGGATGAAGGGAGGGAGGCTCACTCTCGAGGTGCCTCAAGCAGGAGGTTGCAGAAATTGCTGCTGTGGGAAGATGGGAACATGGCTTGTGACTGTCACAGTGGTTAAAGCTTCCCCTGCTGAAGCTCTGCTGTGGGAGTTTTCTTGAGTGAAGGGCTTTTTGTGTTGTAATCAGTCCCCTTCCTGCTTACTAGGATCACAGAATCGTAGTATGATTTGTGTAGGAAGGGAACTTAAAAATCATCTCATTCCAAACTCCGTGTCATGGGCAGGGATACCTCCCACTAGACGAGGTTGCTCAAAGCCCACTCCAACCTGGACTTTGCAGTGTTTCCAGGGATGGGGCAGTTCTCTGGGCAACCTGTTTCACTGGCTCACCACTGTCACAGTGAAGAATTTCTTTCTCGTATCTAATCTAAATCCACCCTCTTTCAGTTTAAAACTCACCCCTCATCCTGTCCCTTCACTCCTTTGATCAAGAGTCCCTCCCCATCTGTGCTGTAGACCCCCTTTAAGTACTGCAAGGCTGCTATAAAGTCTCCCTGGATATTTGTGTTAAACTGGTCAAAGCGAACGAGCTCTACCCTGTCATCACCTCCAAACTGAAACAGCCTTTTCTCCTCTCTTTACGTCCCTTTGTCATCTCCTTTCTCTTCTTGGTAGCATCTTCCAGGAGGAGTGGGTTAGAAACCCCCTACTGATGCAATAGTTAACCTTGTCACAGATTACCTCCTCTCATGCCATCTCAAAAGCTTCTCTGCAACCTAGAGAGCAGCTAGAGATTAGCCAGCTGGGAGACCTGTGCTCCACTGTGCACCATGTTGTCCATCCATCTGGCTCTTTCATTTGCAAGTCAGCCACGTGGAAGATACTGGCTTATGGGTTTTAAGCCCATGAACTGAAACGTGCTGGAGAGGTTTGGTGCAGTGTCAGACTGATCACGTCTCACCTATGCCAAGGGCCTGAGTGCTCTGGAGTTTTTCAGGGCAGAAGCAATGGAGCTTGGCTTTCTCCCTGCCTGCAGGCAGCTATGTTGGCTGGACACCATGTGTGGCGACAGGAATATCTGAGTAAGCTGGATCTGAACATCTGGCTTTGCGGAGGAGCACCTTGCATGGTCGGTGCCGTCACCTCCCATCTCTGGGGGTAGATTTTTGGTGGATTTTCATACAGGGCTTTTAACGTGCCGTATCTCCAAGCTGAGCCAGCAGTCACCCAGCCCAATCTGTGATTTTCTACTGCTCTTTGTTTTCACTCCCTTGCCTGCTCAGTGGGGTAGTCGTTCTTATCAGCGAAGCATTTGCTCAGCTCCCTTATCTAATCAGAGTGGTGCGCGCTGCAAACACCCTGAAGACTCGCTGCCTGTTAGCGATGCCCATCGTGAGCAGAGTGTGACTTTCTGCATATCTTTCAGATTGCGGATGGAGGAGAAGAGGCTTGCCTGCTGGCTCAGCAGGACTCTGCTCCCAGAGGGGCACTTGATGCTGAAGTCCTGGTCCCTAAGCAGTGCTGAGGTCTCCGTCCCCAAGCATTGGGTGTGGTAGAACAGGTTGGGCCAGAAGATGTCCCGGGGGTACAGCCTTCATTTAATTTTTGTGATTCTGTGAACTCGGGCACTGCTCTTTGTCCGAGACCTTCCCCTCCAGAGAGCACTGAGACTGTTGTGGCCCCTGTGAAATGACTCAAGTGATACCATTACACCATGGTGGACAGTCTGGCTGGGATGTGTAATTTGCTACCACTTGGGATGGGGCGATAGCTCTCTGAGTACAAGAGCTCAGCTGAGACTGCCTTGCAGCTTTGGCTACATCACACAAGCTTCTGTGTGTGTCCTGCCTTGATCAGCTGCAACAGCTCAGGCCACGGATGGTAACTTCTGAAGCTGCTGTAGTTTGATTGCATGTCCATCTCCTCCGTCTCTGCCAAAGTGGGATCCTGCTGGGGTCAGCGTTGCAAATGGTTTGTGCTGAGCATCTCATCCAGGCCATGAGACGGGCTGGCAGGAGCTGTGAGACTTCTTCCAGGTCAGCCTGCTGTTGAGCGTGGTGATTGCCAGTCTTGCGCGGCTGGAGAAATACAACGGGACCACGCTGTTGGTGAGCCATAGTTTGTTAGATGAAGGGGTCAACAGCAATATTCTCTGCTTAATGGCAGGTCAACCAAAAGCTGGGCTGGTGGTTTGGGTTTGGAGTTGTGTGACAGTGCATTTCGGAGCTGGGTGTCCTGGCTGGGGCTGCAGCGAGCCCCTTGTGCCCATGTCCCTGTCCCTGAACTGCTGCAGGTTCTGTAGGACCTGGTGTAAAGCACAAGATGAAGAAGGGGTGCAGGGAAGAGCTTGCAGCGTGTGGTGGGGAGCTGTGGCTTCCATCACAAATCCCCTGTGCAGCTCCGAGTTTAAGCCGTTGGCTGAATCTTGTTACACAGTAAAAGGAAATGTGTGAAGTCACTGAAGGAGACTTTTTTTTTTTTTCTAGTATGCTCTGAGTTTTAAAGGCAGTAGAAATGAGAAACTGGTAGGGCTTAACTTTTGAAATCCTTAAAGTGCTTGTGAAAAGGTACTGCCCCCGTCCTCCCTTAGTTCCCTCAACCCACAAGCTTGGAGAGAGGGTGGTGGAAGATGATGTTGAAACAGCGCATCTGGAAGGATACCTCTAGAGAGAAGGGTGGAAGAAGAAAGGTTTGTGTGTTCAGCCGATACCTGTGTGGAGAAAATGATTTGGTGTCTGACAGTCAGGGATGCTCACAGAAACCTGCGACTGACCCAGAGGCTCGTTGGCTCGCCTGTTCACGGTGTTTGCTGCCGCTGGCTCTGTCCTGCCGGCGTGGCGCAGGAGATGGCTTTAACACGTAGCAGCACAGCACATCCTCTGCAGTGACTGTATCCTGCCGTGCACGGGGGCGGGTGGTGATCTCATGGCTTTTCCTCCGCTCCGACGTCCCCGCTCATCTGTTCCGCTGAGCACAGTTTCTCTACCGGAGGTGTTACATCAGACAGCACCGGGAGGGTGCCTCCCAGACTGGCGAGAGCCCTTGGGAGGGGGACACCGTGACAGTGGCCATTCCCGGGGAAACTCTGCAGGGCTAGAGAAAGCTTTCCTTCAAAATGGTTTTAAGTTTTGAGCATTTTTATGTCACACAAAGAGCTGATTTATATGGAAAAATCTTTTTGACATTGATTCGAATGAGAAACTTCCTCATTTCTGAGAATTTTCTGCCTTTCAGTGGATCTCCCAGCACTTGGAGCTGCAGACAGGGCTGTCTGCTTCTGCCCAAGGGCTGTGCCAGGCTCATACCTCCTGTCCCAACTCTTCTTATCTCTGGACACTTTGCTGCCTCTTGATATATCCCCATCACATGTCAAACACCTTAATACATCAGAGAGTGAGAGGACACGTGATTGTGGAGCATCCTGAGTACTCAAAAGGCCAAGGGCTGGGGTCTCTGGCAGAAGCTGGCAACTCTACATCTGTAGAAGCCGGTGAAGCTTTACAACGCTGGCAGCCCATACTGTGTGATTTTCAAATTGCTTTTCAGCTACATCTCTGCTGCCTGTGTGGTCTGGTGGCTCTTCTGCTCAGTTTGAAGGTGGAGGTCCCGAACTGGGCTGACTGGAGAGCTGTGGAAAGCTTCCAGTCTGAAGCGGACCTCTCCCTTGCTTTGCTCTGCAGCTCCTGCTTTCTGCTTGCAAACGCTTGTGGTTCTGAGGGTTCGATCAATCGTGTCTCCTCGTGCTGGTGATACGGTGCCCCAGCACAGGCCCTGCCACCCGTGGGCTCGCAAACTCACATCGGTGTTTCAGAATTGCCCCGGTGAAGGCCGTGGTCCTGCTTCCATGAATGGGATGCTTTGCTGAGCTGACTTTGTCCGCTGGCCTCGAGGATGCAGTGGCTAACGGCCACTAATGGCCACGGCACAAAGGGCAGGACCATGCCCTGTGGCTTGCTTTTTCTCCCCAGCCCATTACAAATGCATTTATTTTCATTTTCTTGGAACGTGACTACTTTTTTTCTGCCTTGACACGCAAAATCCTCACATCCTGAGCTATGCTGCCTCCTATTTGCAGCTCCGCCTCTCCGCTCCCCCCAGTCCATACCCACCCTGAGGTCCGTGCAGAACTGCTGCTGTCCTGCAGATGTGGGCGCTGCTGCCTTCCCACCCTGGCCCTTGGGCAGGGACCTGCAGGGTGGCTTGTCCTCAGAGACCGAGCTGGCCTTGGGCTGCTGTTCCCTCTAACTCCAAAGCCAGAAGCTGGATGTGTGGTGACCTTGCCGTGGTCCATCCTGCTGTGCTGCCAGGATGGTGGTTCTGGGAGGGATGGATACAGGAGGGCCACTGTGCTCTCACTGACACGCAGCAATGCTGTGGCCTATCTGCTTCCTCCTGACACCATGAGCTGGTCCAAGGTGGCGGTGTCCTGCTCTCCATCTCTGCTGGAACTTCCCCGTCTTGCACCTTGCTCTCTCCTCCTGGGCCTGCGCTGTGCAGGGCCTCATCCTGCTCCAGGTGAACATCTCTCCACATTAAAGCCAGACTGGCCAGGGTTGGAAGTCGTTGTCACTGAGAGGGAACATGAAGGAAGTCTGTCACGGTAGGCTGTGCCTTGCGGGGACACTGAGTAGAGCAGCTACTTGAGAGGCTTTTTCCTGTTTACTTGCTCCCAGAAGTGCTGGGTGATGTGGTGATTAAAGGACATCGCTCCTGCATGTGCTGGTGCATCCTTCATCCCTTCTCCTCATCTTATCTGGGGGCTGTCTCTGCACCTGTGGTCCCCAGCCTGTAAGCCAGGTGAGATAACTGGATTGGCTGTGGGCAGGGGCTCGATTATGTTGGGAGCATGGGATGTCCAAGAGTATTTTAACCCTCTTGACACCCTGCCCTGGAAATCTGTGCGCCATAAATCTACTTTCCAGCTGGCAGAGAGGTGGGAGCTGGCTCGGTTGGTTTGTTGAGCATTTTGGGGGCTGCCTGGTGTGATCCTTCTTGGCACGAGTGAAGGACAAGGCGCTCATGCTCCCGGGGCTGCGTCAGAGCAGAAGCAGAGAACCTGCTGCCTCGTCTCTTCGAGCTGCTGTGCTCGGGTATCTCTGCCAGCACGTGTCCCACAGGCATCACTCATCCACCTCTAGTTCCTCTGGCCTGGATCCAGGGGTACTGCAGTCCTTGTCCTGCTAATCCTTGCCAAGTCACAGACTGTCTCAACTTCCCAGAAACAAAAAGCTGTCCCAGGTCCCAGAGCAGACCCTGAGTGGTGCCAGGCTCCCCAGCCTTGCTGGACAGTGGGGATTTGAATCTTCTGGGACACAACTTGGCTCTACATCCCAGCAAAGCAGCAGGAATTGTTTAGTTTCCCCCTTTGGTGTCTCATATGACATTTAATGTCTTGTGTCAGCCTGTTCTCAAGGTCTTGCTGTTGGTTGGAGTATGGTCCCCGTCCCCATAACTCACAGCAGCTCACTGTTTGGGGCATGTTATAGAATCATGGAATTGTCCTGTTTGGAAGAGACCTTTAAGGTTATCAAGTCCAACTGTTAACCCAGCACTGCCAGGTCACCGCTATGAAAGAGTCTCCCTTATGAAAGGGCCTAGAGATGAGGATGTGAAATTTTGGAGCATTGACACATCAGGTTTGGTATGAATTATGGAGCCGGGTCAGTGTGCAAGTAGGAGGAGGTCTCTATTTCTGGGGACCAAATGAATTCTAGGTCATTAAGAAAAAACTCAAGTCTGGTGTGAAGACCATCACCAAGAGCTCTTGCTTCTCCTGTGTGAACTGAAGATAATGCCTCCTGCTAGGGCAGTGGGTGGCTTAGGTAGTATCTGCTCAGTGCCCGGAGATCTTCCGTTGGTTGGTGCTGTAAGAGAATGCCATTGCCAGGTTATCAGCCGTATTCTTGCCTTGGAGATGGAAGGTGAAGCCAGAACCATCGGTGGTCCCATCATGGTTAGTGCAGGTAGAGCAGAACTGGTTGAAAAAGGAAGAGATGTATTGTTTCTGTTTTTAACCACTTTGGGACAGAGCAGATTTGATTTCGTCAGCAGCCGCTCTGGTCACTCTGCCTCTCTGTTTCACAGGGCGGCGGGTGGAAGGGGCTCTCATGGAGAGTCCGAGGAGGAGGAGGTGGTGTGAGGAGGTGCCTCAGCTACTCCCCATGTGATTGTTGGAGATGGTGCAACCCTCTGGGGCCTCTCCCGCAGATAATGGCACGCAGGGAGATCTAGGGAAGGGCACACATCTGAAAATCACATCTGTGCTTTAGTGAAGACTCAGTCCTTGCTGTCTCAAAACAGCTTTTGAGTTAAGCATGGGGGAGGAAAAGGTCAGGCTGTAGTGGTGACCTCAAATGACTCAGCAGCAGATGAGATCTTTACCCTATTCTTTTCTTACCAACTTTACCCTGACACCAAACGGCTCAAGCCCTGACAGGGCCGGGGACGAGCCATCTGCCTGCTGCCTGTCGAGTGTCTTGGCCAGCAATCGTCTTTGCTGTCAGATCACTGGGACGGAAACTCGGTTGTATCGTCTGATGGGATGGATGATAACTGAGTCATGGCATCTGAGCATCACTGGCATTTGCTGCCAGCGTGACAAATCTTTTCTGCCTTTCAGTTTTCACTCCCTGCCTTTGTGCCCTGTCCTGGAGACACTGTGTGGTCACTCTCATCTCCATTTGCTTTGTGATGGGACATGACTCCCTGGGCATGAAAGAGTTCTGAAGGCATCTACATTGGGTGCAGAAATCCCCAAAGAGCTCCAAAGAGAGCATGCTGCTGTTGGCCACCCAGGTTCTCAGATCTGCTTCTGCCAGGGCTTCCTCATTGTCCCTGCCAAGCTCCCGGCTGCCATGCTGTGAGCGGGTGAGCTGTGCCTTTACTGCCTTGTGCACTCGGGAACTGCTGGATTGCCACGTCTGCTCCTCTTTCCAGCTTGTTTTCTGCCAGTCTGCTCGATCCCATCCCCTTCCCCTTCCAGGCAGCGCTGGCAGTATTTCAGAGTCCTCCAGCTGGCTGAGAGTCTGGGGACATCAGTGACCACGTAAGCTCAAGGAGAGAGGCGCACGGGTGTGTTGCATGGAAGTGCTCCCTGTTGGACCCTTCTATGGGAGGCACCTGCAAGAGGAGCAGCTTCCTTGAGCATCTCACCCCGTTCCATGCCGAAGCACAGCTCTGGGCCGGGTGCCCCACTGATCCCTCCCTGCCCTTTGTGGTGCCTCTCAGAGCTCCTTCCCACTGTGTGTCCACCCGGGAGGGAGGGGAGCAGCAGAGGCAGGCTGGAAGAGCTGTGCTTAAATGTCTTCCGCTTCCCCCATCCTCCCTCCGTTTTGCTGTAAGGTCATTACATGGCTCACCCAGGCAGGGCTGAGAGGGGATGGAGCTCTTGGTGCCACTCAGGAAGAAGATCACCTTGGGGGAAGCTTGTGGAGCCATCCCTAGACAGACAGTCTGTCCAGAAGCACCGGTGCTGAGCTTCCCCTTTCCGTTTGAGTCAGTGGAAGCCTGCGCCTCTCCAAAAGACCAGACTGATGACTGAAGGGTGGCTCTGCAGCCTGCCACCAGCCTTATTTCATCTGGGGAAGGGACACTGACTTCTTCAGAGCAGCATCTGTGCCAGTAAAAAGTGGGGCTTTACCCTACCTGGAGTAGCTCTGCACATAGTTGGGGTGGAAACGTGGTCCCGTGTCCTGTGTGGTGAAGGTGCAACAAGTCCGGGGCGCTCATGAATGCCAGCCTTGGGAGTGGATACAACCAACAGCCCTGGCTGCCCAGTTTGAGATTTGGAAGAATCCAAAAATCCTGGTACAAAACCCCACAACTTCACGCAGACAAAATTTACATGGAGGACAAGAGGGAGCCCTAACACCTCCCAAGAGGGGGATTGCTGGGGCCCTCACCTGGTGTTTGCCATCTAGCTGCCTGTCTCCATGAGCTCCCAACCACTGTCCTTGCAGGGCTATGCTGTGGGGACTGGGTGTGACATGTTGTTCTCTCCCCTGGGATCGCTGGTGTCCATCAAGGGGAATATTCTTGATTCCCTGACCCAGTGCTGCACCAGGTGAATTCTGCACCATGAGCTGTGACTCTGCTTTCATACATCACAGATTGTTGGGGTGCTTGCGGTTCACCCCTCCTCACAGGGCTGCTTGTGGAAGGATTTTGGGACTAGGAGGCTCTTGGTGCTTCTTCAAGGGCTTGGGCTGTGATTGCAAGAAGTGACCATGTCTCAGGCTGTGTCCCACCTCTGCTCCTTTGCTGTATTTTCTGTTGTGGTTTCTTGTCTGGCTTTGGGATGGACGTACCAGTGTGACATTTGTAGTGGGTGCTCTGGGTTATTGTGCTCCCCTAGTGATGTGCTGTCTCCATCCCTGTGGCTCCAGGGATGCAACTGAGGGGGCTGTGCAGTGGAGGCTGGGGAAGGAGCTGCAGTGCTTTGTCCAAGGCCATGCAGCCCACCAGAGGTAGAGATGGGTCCTATGCCACCATCTCAGCTCTGAGACCATGAGTTGGTGATGGACATGGTGGCAGGGAGGTGGCTCAGACCAGGTGGGTCTGAGCATGAAGTTGTCCCTAGGAGGTTGAGACCAGCCTTTAGTCCCCAGTCTGTGCTGGGCTGTGGGCAGAAGCTGTGAGATAGCAGCATCCTGCTTCGCTCAGTCGGGGCATCAGCTTTGGTTTTTTAACTTGTATTTTCTTGCATCTGAGAGTAAGTGGGAGAGATGTGCTGATGATACAGGATAGGCAGCTGGCAGCCCACAGCTACCGCTGCTTCTAGCATCGGGAGGATGTTGGTGAGCTCTCAAAGGCCACCTATGAGAGGCTAAAGCTGGTAGAGCAGCAGGGTCTGGGTCAACCTGGGGAGAGTTCCACAGTGCTCTGTAGAATCAAGGTGATGGCTGGGCAGGACCTTTGCCTCACTGCTCCAGCCTGTAACGTGGGTGCGTGGGATGGAGGAGGGAAGGGCGGTTCCTCGCATCCTCTCCTCCGACCAGCTGTGTAACAGCTCCTAATCTCCCTGTGCATCTCCTCTAGTTTCCTCTGCAGTTGATAAGGATTTAGGAGGGGGATAGGGGAGGGAGGGAGGAACTGGAGCTCAGAAGCCGCAGGACACGTGGCCCAGGGGTACGGTGGAGGCAGCGGCAGAGGGAGGTGCGGGCAGGAAACGTGGGTGCTCGCAGAGCAGCCGGCACGTCCCTGCGTGCCCCGCGTGGGCCGCCCGGCCTGCGATGCCCATGTCTGGGCAGAGGTGCCGGCTCCCAAGGCGGCCTTCGGGCTCTCTGCCAAACAAACCCTCCTGCTCCACACTGATTGACGGGGATCATTGAGAGGCAAGCCAGGATCTGAGTTGGGATCCAGGCTAGTCCCAGTTATCCTGGCTAATGGGAGCTCCCTGCTGTCCCATCTCCAGCCCATTGAGGGTTTGTTTTTTTCGCTCCAATATTGCTGTGTCTGGGGTAGAGAGAATGCGATAGTCACTTCCTAGCACAGTGCGGCGGCTTGGAGCACAAATGGCTTTTTGCAGGTAGCAGGTGAGATGAAGCACTTTGCTGGAGCAACCCGAGGCACAACTGGGCCAAGTCTGGAGGAGAAAATAGCTTTATCTGCATTTTCTCCTGAGACAGGAGAGGTACCTGCATGTTGCAGCAACAAGAGCAGTAGGACCCAACGGCCCCCTGTGTACCAGGGAGGTGGCCACGTCCCTCTCTGGAACAGCAGTGTGGGTGAGAGAGCTTTTCACAGGGTTTTGGTGCAGCACGGCCATTTTTAGTTCATAGAGGATGAGGGATTTGCTGGAGCACAGAGTGCTGCTGGTTTGGTGTTTATGTTGGCTCCACAGATGCCTCAGCCTCCTGTCCTCTGAAAAAGTAGTAAGGTCAAATGAGAGGCCTCAGCTGGTTTCTTGTTGTCCTCTCTGGATAAGCCATCTGTTAATGGCATGGAATTGTCCTTCAGAAATCTAATAGCTGGTGTGCGGCAGCGCTGAGGGCAGCAAGCGCGGCCGGGAGGAGGATGCAGTAACCTCATCGCTGCGCCTCTGTGCAGAGACGTTTGGTTCACCATTACACAGTCTGCTTTAGTCTTGTCGACTAAGGGAAGCTTGCAGGGTTGAGAGGTTGAGCGATCGTTGCTCTGAAAGCCTATACTAATGAGAGATGCTCAGCTCTTCCCTCAGAAATGCGTTCCTAATCAGCTGGAGTTGCTGCTTTGCTTCTTGCAGGGGGGATGTAAAGCACTTTTTTTGCGTTCGTGGCGAGTGCAACACGTGTTTCCTAAGAGCCACCTTAATTTTTGCAATCCAGCCCAATTCAAGCTCGGGTAGTTACTGTTTTCCCTATTCCTCTGGCAGCCTCGGTGGGCGCGGGGCTGGGTCTGCAGGGACAAACACGGGGCTCGCCCGGAGCTTGGCAGGCGGAAGGGGCTTGATAACTAGCGAAGGGCAGGCGATGGGGCTCCAGCCGGCGAGGTGCGGAAGGTGCTGGCCCCTGTCCAACAAAGCACTTAGCGCACGCTCGACCATTGCCCTGAAATCACGGGGGATTTTTGATTGGGTTTTTTGGTGTCTTTTGTGTGTGCTGAGCGGTGTTGGGTTGCAGTCAGCAAATCTGAAGGGTTGAGTGAGCGCGGAGCAGCCCTGGGCTGGGCAGGGTTGCTGGTGAGGTGATAAACCAGCTGGTGAACCCCAGCTCGAGAAGGTTGGCTGCAATCCTGCTCCAGACTCCTGTGGCTCCTGCTATCTACTGCTGGCCTGAGAATCTGTTTCAGGGGCCTTCTGCTGCAACATTAAGAGGGAGATGGCGCTGCTTTATTCTCCACATTGTTGCATAGTAGACTTCTCTTATTTTTGTCCACGTGCATATACAGCTCATGTCTTTTTTCTTCTTTCTCCCTCTGCAGCCTTTCCCTGAGGGCCTGACCACCCAGCACTCTCCTAGTGGTGAAAGGCTGGGGTTGACCACAGGATTGTGCTCAGTGGGATCCACAATGTTAAATTTGGGGTTGTTTAGTCTGGAGAAGATAAGTCTCTGGGGAGACCTTATTGCAGCCTTCCAGTACTTAAAGGGGACCTAGAAGAAAGATGGAGCCAGACTTTTGAGCAGTGCTTGTTGTGTCAGGACAAAGGGTGATGGTTTTAAACTAAAAGCGGGGAGATTTAAACTAGAGAGAAGGAAGACATTTTTTACACTGAAGGTGGTGAGACACTGGCCCAGGATGCCCAGAGAGGTGGTCAATGCTCCATACATGGAAACATTCCAGGTCAGATAGGATGGAGCTCTGAGTGACTTGCTCTAGTTGCAGCTGTCCCTGCTCACTGCAGGGACGTTGGACGAGTTGACCTTTAAAGGTCCCTTCCAACTCAAACCAGTCTATGATTCTAAATAGTAGGAAGACTTTTTCTTTGCCAGAGCGAGGAGCTTGGGGGCTTTTCTGCTGCCCTGGGGCAAAATCAGTCCATGTCAGCCAGCTGAGGTCAAGCTGGACTGGGGATGACCATGTGGCTGTCACTGCACCATTTGTCCCCAGGGAGATTCTCTGCACTGAGCGATGCTTGTTGAGAGAGTGGGTGTTTCCTTGGAGGCTGTCCCTGATAAGTCCATCCTAGGGAGTAATCTGGGCTGAACGCTCTTTTTGTCAGCTTTTTGGTTTATTTTGTTGTATTTAATTGATCAGTTTTACATCTTTCTGAAACTCCTCTGGAGGCGGAGATTTTGCAACACTGGGAGCCCCTTCCAGGGTGTCCTTATCCTTACGCATTACAACACCTAATCCATCAGCAGTTAAACGAGACTTAGGTGAAGTTTCAGTTTTAAATGACTTTAAGGGTGGATCTGGTTTTCATGTAGCCAGAGGGTAATTTGGTTGTTTGTTTTTTTTCAAATGGTGCGGGGATTGGATCTGGGGTCAGCTTTTTCTTTCTGATGCAACTCGCTCCTGCTGAAGGGAAGGCTCTGCCCAGAAATGTGACCACATCTTTTCTTTTTAAGTGCTGGAGGCCAGTGGAGGGCCAGGCCTGTCTGCCCATGGCAGGCTGGGGGAAAGTTTGGGAGGCTGTGAAGGCACAACGAGCTTGCACAGCCGTGGCACGGCTCAGCGTGCAATGTGGAACCATATGAGTTGCTCAGAGCATCTCTGGGCTGGATGGGCTTTGCTGTCTCCTTCCCCGAGCCTCTCCTGGCTGCTGCCTGCACACCCACCTGGGAGGGCTGGAGGATGGCCAATGTGCTCCAGGCCTCCCATTTCATCTGCTGCTTGTCTGTCCCTGCTCACTGCTGGTCCCTGCTCCAAGATATTAGCCCTGCTAGACCACAGCGGAGAGCTGCCCTCTACCTCTGCCATTGCTGTGGCACCAAGTTCTTCCTCCTTCTGCCCCTATCCATGTGGGAGGAAGACCAGTTTCTGCCTTCTGCAGTGACTTCTGCCTTCCACAGCACGCTCTGGGAGAGGGTGGCCTGGGGAGGAGATGTGGCTTACCTTAGTGACAGGGTACTTGTCTTGGAAGGATTTATCCTGGGTTACCTGCCACTTGTTTCTCTGCCCAGGCATGCATATGACCTGTGGTGCTAGGGCCCCACCAGACACTCATCCTCTTGTTTTTGACCACATCCCTGGTAGGTCTTTTCCAGCAAGGACCCAAGGTGCAGAGCCTTCTCTTCTCCAGGCTGAACAACTTCAGTTCTCTCAGCCTGTCCTCGCAGCAGAGGGGTTCCAGCCCTCACATCATTGTTGTGGCCTCCTCTGGCCCTGCTTCAGCAGATCCATGTGCCGAGGACTCCAGAGCTTGACCCAGCACTGCAGGGGTGATCTCACCAGAGCAGGGCAGAGGGGCAGGATCCCCTCTCTTGATCTTCTGGCTACATTTCCAGCATCCACCCTGCAGTTCTCCATTCATTGCACTCGTAGAGAACCTCAGCTGTGCTTCCAATTCACCTTTGCTCATCTGCCCTCTCCTTTTTGATTTCCCCTTTCTCCTCAAGACTGGCTCACAGGTTCCCCTGCCTACCCTGAGAGGTCTAGGTTCCCCCCACAACCCTCCCTGCAGGTTTGCAAAGCCGTAGGGCTCTGCTCAAGAACATGCAGGTGCTGGGAAGCAGTTCCAAATGCGTGGGATCAGCAGCCAGCAGTGCTTGCGGGAGCAGGCTGGGGGGCATTGAAAGACAAGGGTGGCCCAAGCCTGGTAGAGCAGGCGGCTGCTGCGGGCGCTGGGTTTCCTGTTTACTGGCAGGAGGGCGGCTGGGGCCTGCGGAGACGACTGGGTTTGACTTGGGGCTCTTGCACGCTGCGGTGGAGTTCTATTTATTGTCGGGAATAACATGCCTGGTCATGGAGGTGGTGGTGACAGGCGGGGGGATGGGGAGAGTGGTACCCAGACGTGGGAGAGAGGAGTTAACAGGAGCCAGGGGAGGGCACGCGGAGGCAGGGCTTGTAGGCTCTGCCTTCGTTGCCTGCAGACCCACAAGCTGGTCGTGAGCTTGCCCACAGCCTTCTGCTGGTAGCAAAGCTGAGGTTGAGCAGTGCTGAGCCCAGCTGCACAACCCAGCCAAAGCAGGCTCTACACCTCTCAGCTGTGTGCTCGGGCAGCAGCGGGCCCTGGCTGCTGCTCTGCAAAGCTGGGCTCCCCAAAGGAGCCGCAGCGGCTCGCAGAGCTGAGATGAGCAAAATCAGCCAGAGAAGAGCCTGGCGAGATCTGAGCTATGGTGAGACGGCTTCGTCTCTGCTCCCTCCATGCATGGTGGCTCGCGGTCCTGTGCTGACAGAGAGGACCTGCGGTGGGATGGAGGCAGGGGAGGTGCAGGGAATCCAGCACTTGCTTGGTCGGGATGGTGGCATTTGTACTTTGTGTGCTTCCTGCTAAGAGTCACTTCCTTCCATGCTACAACGGGGCTGGCAAGGTGTTTGAGTGAGTAGAGACAGTGGGGTTTGAGAGGCTGCTCTGCCAAGGACTGCACAAACCAACCCTAAACCTCCGCCTTCTCGGCACATGCGGGCATGTCTGGGAGGATGAGAGAGACAAGCAAGCAGCTGCAAGCATGCGTGGGCTGGAGGTTTCTGCCCCGCTCCCTCTGGGTGTGCTGTCCTCGCCGAGACTGCCCATGGCGCTAGGAATTCCCTGTGTGCTTCTGCTGTTGATAAGCACCTCGCTTGCTGCAGGGTTCTCGCCATTGCGTGGATTTAGGTACACAGCTTGGAAGAATTGCTCTGTCTTACTACTTACTTACTACCCCTCTGATGCTCTGTGGAGCGAGAGGTGAGTGCAGGCTGTAGTTAGCATGCTGTGGCATTCCGAAGCAGAGACGAGACCCTCGCAGCGTGATGCAAAGGCCATTAATATTTTTGCAGCTTCCTTCGGTAGTTTTTGCCTGGTAAACTGCCATGAAAAGCCAGCTGGTAGTTCTTACCCGCTGTGTTGGTCAAGCCCTGCACCCTCAAAGACAGGATTAGCCTTCACCCCTGCCGTGTGTGTCTTGGATGCAGTGACCTTTGCCGTGATTCAGGTTTTTTAAGGGCTGAATTAACGTGCCATGTCACTAAGGATGTGAGCATACAGGCAGATTATGGCAGGGCACGCTGATGTTTGAACTTCCAACCAGCTCATTTCCAAAGGGTAGGTGATGCCTTCAAAAGTCACACCCTCAGTTCAGGGAGCTTGCCTGTCCTCCCTGCGCGATCCCAAGGAACTGAGTCTTTCTGTGCGCTTGTCCGGAGTTGCTGAGCTTTGGAGGGCTATTGCAGTGCTCCGTCTGGTTATGTCCTGCCTCAGACCGCCACCGTCTCCATGCGCACACCGGTGGTGCCACACAGAGTATCCTGCCAAGAGAGGATCCCGTGTTCCTCATGTAGGGTTCACAAGTCTCCCCAAAGGCAAGCCCTGTGCCTGCCTTGCCGTGGTGGTGTGTGTTCAGAGCGAGCATCTTCTCTCACGCTGCCATTCGTCGCTGCCAGTGGCCTCTGCAGGTCTCATTTCTGTCCAGTTTTGAACTGCAGTAAATTGAAATGAAAGGCGAGTCGATCCACAGCGAGTGCAGTAAGTGGTTTAATTGGGATGAATTACACGCCAGGTTTGCAGTAATCTCCATCCTGCATTGCTCAGAAGCATCATCTGCTTTGGAAATGTGACTCAGAAATGTTATTTGATTCCCCCGAGCATTTAAGAAACTATTTTTCCAGGAAGCGAAGATTCTTGGGTTTCGGTTTTCAGTTTTTTTCTTGTTGCTGCTGTTGTTTTCTCTTTATTTTATGGCAATGAGAGTCCTTTCCTGGAATTTCCTCTGAGGAGGGAGGCTTCAAGATGCTCCCTTACCAGCTGCTTCTCGCCTGGTGTCCAATGCTCCAACGTGCTCACTGCTGCCCTTTGTGGGGCAGCTCTGAGGTAACTGGTTGGAGTTATCTGCTCTGCTTCTTCACGTGCCACAGCTGAAGCTGCCAGGATGATACTGTAGCTGCACCATCAGGTCCACCACCCACACAGGCAGCCCAGCAGGTCTGCCTCCTCACCAGCTCCACACCAGGATTGTGCTGCTGTTCACTGCCAGGACCTGCCTGGGTCAGCCCTTGCCACCCTGGGATGTCCCATATGGTCACATTGCTGCCTTACCCTTGGTGACTTTTGAGTTGGCTCACCAGGGACAGCTTCTGAAGTGTGACACCAGCCTTATAAAACCTAAGGAATATCCTCAGAACAACGCTGTCCCTGTGTACCAGAAACCTGATGTGGTGGTGGTGCTGCCTGGCCTGCCCTAGCCATCATCTGCTGGGCACTGTCGGGGTGTTTCATTTGACCATGGTTTGGTTGCTCGCAGTTCATGTTGCCTTGTCTTCAGCCATTGCTGGAGGAAGCACGTTGACATTATGGATATACATGAAGATACTGAACATCAGCACAGCTCCCTGGAGACACCAGCCCCAGCCCTGGCCGGGTTAACGTGCTGTCCAACTGAATTACCACCTTTGTGACCCGGGACTCTGCCATCTCCAATCTGGCAAGAGATGCAACTTTAAGAGTTTTCCTCTGCAGTCTGGGCTTGCCCCCTGATGATAACCCCCTCTGCCACTGCCACAGGTTCAAAAAGAAGACATTAAAAAAAAAAAAATCCCTGGGACTTTTTTATGTGTCCAGTGCAAGACTGTGAGAGGTGGGAGCCCTGAGCTGTTACCCCATCTCCCTCTGCCCTGGCTCTGACCAGCACCTTGCATATGTTCACACTGTTGATACCAGACCTCCCTGGTGGTGTCTGTAATTCAGGTAATCTCCAGAGATTTGGCTGTTTTCATGCTTCTCTGGAAGGTGTTTGGCAGCGAGGTGGGGAGGGGGATTCTTCCTGAAAGCGTGAGAGGGTTGCTGTAGTGGAACCTGCTCCAGAGCTGTGTCAGATGCACAGTTGGATCTCCAGAGGCTGAACTTGGTTGATCTTTGCACTGTGCTTCCTTCTGTGGCCTTCTGAACACCACTCAGAGGTGATAAACATTTCATCTCTCTTTGAATGGGGAAGGACAGAGTTTTCTTGGGGAGGATAGTACATGTGTGAAGGCAAGGCTGCTCTGGGCATCCTCTGTCCTCCAGAGGAGCTGGGAGGATGCTAGTGGGGCAGGGGGGGAGTTTTCAGAAAATACAGACATAATTTGGGGTGAAGGTGGGGAGGGGGGAGACAGGGGCTCCATCAAGTTGTTTAAACCAAGAATCAACTCAACTTTCTGTATCTATCTTGAATTTAGAGAAGAGTGGATCGTAAATCTGTGGTGTTTGTAAGAGGTGGCAGCTGCAAAGAGGATTTCATCCAGCTGGGCAGGAGGCTGCACCCTCAGAGGGTTCACCGCTGTAGAAAAGCTTTCTTAAAAAAAAGCTGCTGTCTTGAAAGACAATGAAAGAAAAAAAGTGCAGTTTGCAGATGTATGTTGCATGCAGGAAGAGGAAAGTGTGAAGCTGAAGGGTGAAGGAGCTGACGGCAGCGCTGCCCTCTGCTCATGGTGCCTGGGGATCGTTGAGCGTGAGACACCCAACTGTTCTTGAAGGACGCAGACGAGGCTGAGGAGGCTTCCTAGGAACTAGTAAGAAGGGGCTGTGCTTACAGGCTTGTGCACATGCACAGCCACGTGCACGTGGAAAGAGAGATGGGCAAGATAAGTGCTGCTGTGCTGCACTGCTTGCTGTACTGCTTTGAAAGGCTGAGGAGCAAACTGGGGCTCTTGAAAGGGCTTGTCAAAGGTGAGAATTGTGGGCGACTTCTTTGGGAGGTCCAGACAACTCCAGGCAACTTCTGTGCTGAGGACCAGACTGGAGGTGCTGTGCTAAGAGCTCTGAGTGTTTGTTCAGCCCATGCCATCAGCGGTGACGGGAGAGGACTAGGAGGCTGCCGTGATGGTCACTAGCTGCCTGAATGCGTGAGCTCATCTACAGTGCACCATCCCTAGAAGCTGCCCACTGTCCTCAGACAGCTGGCAGCAGTCTTCCAGGGCTGAGGCAACCATACCATGCTTGCTTTCCAGCATACCCAGGGAAACTCAGTGCTGTAGGCATGCCTGGGTCTGTCGTCATGTAATAGGTGGTAAACCAGCTCTTCAGAAGACTAAAACCACTTTATCCATGCCCTTCCTTCTCCATCTTCATGGGAATTGCAAGCTATTCACTGAACTTCTCTTTTATTTTCCCTTTGTCTTAGTGGACATTCGTGAAATCAAAGAGATTCGTCCAGGAAAAAACTCACGTGATTTTGACCGGTACCAGGAGGATCCGTGTTTCCGACTGGACCAGTCCCACTGCTTCGTTGTCCTCTATGGCACAGAATTCCGGCTGAAGACCCTCAGCTTGCAAGGTAAAGCACTTGTGGTTCCAGGGCTGTGCCAGTGCAGGGTTGGGCAGGCACATCATCACTACAGGACCCAAATTTCCAGTGCATCCTTCCACAAAGGAGCAGGGACGTATCCCTCGGCAGATGCCGTTTTCACCACACTGCGGAGGTGTCTTTGGAAGAAGGTGACACCGATTCCCTGAAGGGTACATGTTCAACTCCTAGTTAAGTCAGTTTATTCACCCAGTAAACCCAAAAGCCGAGTGAACTGAAGCCCCTGTGTGCTTGAAATCAAGTGTTTTATCTCAGCTTGGTGTGTTGGCGTTCACCAGCTGCGTTGTGTAACCGGCCCTGTGCACGAAGTGGTAAAACCTCCCTTGCTTTTGCTTTGCAGTTCTGAGCAAGAAAAGGCTGCCAGTGCCAAATGGTAACTCATGAAGCCTCGGTACCTCTGAGGTGTTGATCTTGGCTCTCCTCAACACTGTGTCTGTTGACTTATGCTGGACTTGGAGCACCCAGTCTTATGCTTTGCTATTGAAAGAGGGGAGGTTCATGCTGTTGAACCTCCTCCGATGGAGGACAGGCTCATAATCACCGGCTGCAGTTCAGCTGGCAGACAATACGTATTTCTAACGGTGACATGCAATGGCAAGGGGTCCAGCCAGCCAGAGAAGGGAGCAGGAGCTTGGCAGGGAGAAGAGCCAGCCAGAGCATCTACTCAGGAGGGAGCTGTTGTCAGAAAGAGGACAAAGGAAGGAACAGGAGATAAAAGATGCTGAGGATAGTCCCAAGAGGTGTGCGTTGATGATCAGCTTCTACATCACTTCCTCTCATTTCTCCTGTGTGCTTTCCACAGCCACTTCTGAGGATGAAGTCAATATGTGGATCAAGGGGCTGAACTGGCTGGTGGCAGACACTCTAAGGGCTGCCACCCCCCTGCAGATTGAAAGGTGAGGAACTTGTCCTTGTCCTGCACTTGTTTTCTACCCCGCCGCTCCTTCTGTCTGTTTTTTTTTTTTGACAGAAAAAGGTGAGCACAGTGACAACATCTAATTCCCTCTCTAAGCTGTGCTGTCCTGGCAGTCCTGCCTCTGCACTTGAGAGCCTTCAACTTGTTGCCCCGTGGTGCTGTATCTCCTGTGGCCAGAGTCTGACCTCATGCAGGCAGGGAACAGGAGCTTCACCACAAAACATGGGTTTATGTGTGCACTGCCTGTGGTATCTGTAGCAATTCAGGGCAGAGGCCTACACAAGAGAAAACCTTTGATTTTTTTTTCCTCTTTATCACTTTCAGGCAGAGACAGTTTTAAAGGGCGGGCAGGTTGCCTGTGTGAAAATAGCATCAGCTGTCTGTGGAAGGGGAGCAGAGCACAGCGGGAAGGAGGAGGGCTGTGGGGGTGGGCAGCGTGACATTGAGCATCTTCCAGAGACGGGAACAAACCAAATGGGCTTGTCATTGAGGAGCTGGGGCTGAGCGTGTGTGTCTTTGTGCCTTCCCATCCAGGTGGCTGCGGAAGCAGTTCTACTCGCTGGATCGCAACCGGGAAGACAGGTAAGAGGAGAGGAAGCCCTTGCTTGTGTCCACATTCACAGAAGGGTTTGAGCTGGAAAGGTTTACCTTTGACTTGAAGCTCCAGACTTTGCTTTGGATTTTTTGTTGAGTTCTTTAGGTTTTGAATTGTAATTTCCAAAGAACCTTAATCCAAGTCCCAATACTTTTCTGGCTGGTTTTCACAGAATTAAAAAAGCATCAAAAAACTGTCTGGTTTCCCTGACCTATTTCCCATCTGTTTAGTCCCAGCAACATCTTGAGAGCCCATAGCCATGAAACACCTTCACCTCCAGCTGGTATCACTCAAGGAAGCAGACACCAAAGAGCCGACAAGCGGCTGAGGCTACCCCATCAGGGCCGGGCTGAGATATGTTTGTTACTCTCAACCCTCTTTGGTTTATTCTTCTCCTCTGAGGTCCATGAGACCATGGATCATCCCACTGTTTAGCTTCTAGGCTGATGGGATGCAGCAGCACCACTACCTGTGGGGTTCTTGGGTGAATGCTTAGCAGGTGAAGTGTCACACTTGAACCCATCGTGAGAAGATAAGGGAAGAGAATTGGGTCATGAGGAGAAAAGGGAAGGGAGTTCCACCACACTCTGCTTTCTCCGGTTGCACACCGGCTGCCAGTCTCCGCTTCCTGAGGTGCTACCATTTGCCTCCTTTCATCCCTGGGACAAGCTTTTCCTCAGTGATGTTAACGGAGCCCGTTAACCTTTCAGCATTGATTTCTATGTTCCTGTGCTCCCCTGGAGTAGGAGGATTCCCCAGAGCAGGGCAGCGCTGAAGACATTGCTCACGTGTCAGCTCCTGCACCCAGGCTGTGGTGGAGCTCCTGGGCCCCATCTGCACCCTTTATGTGCCCAGAGCTCACTGCCGAGCACTGGGCAGATCCCTGGGCTCCAGAGCATCCTGGGCTCTGCCAGTGCCATTGATCTCCCATTGCTGCTGATTTCTACCCTGAGTCCTAATCCTTGCAGCAAGCTCCTGCCTAGAGGCTTACCCACAACCCAGCTCTTTGTGCTGGGGCCACCCTGCTTTGGTTCCCGCTGCTGTGTCCCTCCCTCCCAGTGGCAGCTGGGACAGGCAGATGGCCCCACTACTGGGCAGCTAGGGGTTAAATTCAACCTGTCCTCATCTGGGAGCTGAGTAGGGAATCTGGTGTATTGGGGAAATCCCAGTGCATTGGGAATTTTTACCTTTGCGATGGTTGAGATGGTGGTGTGATGAGAACACCGCTGGGCACATGGGGATTTTGCGAAGGAGGGATAAACCCTCGTGGAGGCAGAGAGGGAAAGAGAGGGGCCTTTAAGCTGTTGCAGCTGCTTTGCATATGCCACGCAGCTTTCAAATCCAGGCTTGAGTTTTTTATGTGGTGTACTGGTTTTCAGTGGTGACTGGGCATAATATATCCTAGTTCAGCAGTGGAGAGCACTGAGGCAGGTGCTGGGGTGCCTGTGTGGGGTTTGGAGCATGAATGCAGGAGAAATGGAAAAAATGGTCCTTTTTATCATCTGATTATGTGGTAAAACGGGTGAAATTACATCCCAACAGCTCTAAAGAGATTGAAAGTGTAGATTTGTCTGCCTGAGGCTTGTTCAGCAGAGCTCTAAACCAGCCTGTTGCATCTCCCCTTTTCTTTTTCTCATCATCTTTCTATTAATTTTCAGAAATAAGCAAGCGATATACAGTATTTTCCTGTCAGTCAAGGGAAAGGGCTTCAATTTCTTGATTAGGTGAGATGCTCCTTCAGCCCAGGCAGTGAAAGGAGCAAACTGGAAATAGAGAAGGAACATGGAAAGATTTTTGTCTCTCTCCTTTTTACAAGCCTCCGTGCGTTTTCTGCAAAGCAGAGACAGCGGTTCTGGGCCATAGACATCTCTTGGATGGAATCTTTGCCTTTATGGGGCATTTCAGCCTTAACTTCGGTGTCACTGAGCTCTTTGCTTTTGCAAAATGTGTTTGAAAAGGGACTAGTGAGTTGTGTTGTTGGTCCTTTCCAGATCGGACAGGCTTTTGGCAGCTGAAGAACTCATTCCCGGCGTTGGTGTACCCCACGCCCCAGCCTCCTGCGCCGGAGCCCCCTCCTCTCTGCCTTCCCCCGGCCGGCTGCCTGTGCATACCTTCCAGCAGGCCGGCAGATGTTAGCTGTTTTCACTGGCTGCTGGGCCTTTGAGTATTTGTTTTTCCAAGGGAGGTTAGGTGGAAAAAGGAGGATAACAGGACGCTGGTGGTTTTTTTTTTTTTCCCTAACTGCTGCAGAGGAGAGTGTTTCACCTCTGGCTGGGAGAGCTGACTGTGACTGGGAGCAGAGTTACAGCGCTGGGGGATGTTTTCATCCCCGGTGAGAGGGCTGGATCTGTCCCTTGGCCTGTTTGTCTCAAGCCTGGAAAAAACTTCCGTAGAAGAAATTAGTTTATTTATTTGGTTTTTACTTTCTAGTCTCAAAATAGTACCAAGCTGTTTATCCAAAGGTCTCCAGCACTTTAACATTAGTAATAACACACAGTAAATAAAATCCTTCCATGCCTCGACCTCCTGCCAAAGAAGGGAGGGAAAGTCACAGCTTTCACAGGGTTTTCTCTCGTGTCTCCTGGTGCTGTGGTCCAGCACCAACCTGTGAGGTGGGTCCAGTATCACCAGAGCTGGACACTGGCTCCAGCAGGTCTCCAGCCTGATGCCCACTGCTGGTCCCGCTGCTCAGCCCCTCCTGCTCTTTTTGCAAGAGTTTTTTTTTAAGTCTTAGCCTCTCTGGGTGGCTCTGGGGACTCTGGGGGTCCCATAAGAGTTGCATCCTGCAGTCCTTGATGCATGAAGGCAGCTCTCATGAGTCTCCGTTGTGCTTCTGGTTCACTCTCCCCCACATCACCCCAATTCCCTGTTGCCCTGTTGTCCCAAAGCTGGGACTCTGCTACCCTGGGGGTTGCACAGCACGTTCCACCCTGCACGTGGCCATGGAAGCTGAGTGTGCTTTAGAGAAGGGGAAGGTGTGTCCCCCCAAGAACACTCTGAGACCCTGAGGAACCTTTTTTTGCCATGGGGTGGAGGTACAGGAGTGAGATGCTAAATCTGCTGCTCATGCTGAGAGCATGTTCCTAGCTCTGTAGCTCATATAACTGGGCGAGAAGGGGTGGCTGGTGCCATTTGCCAGCTTTTTGGGTTTTTTTCCTGTCCTGCCAGTGAGTGGCAGGATACTGCCTGCACTGACAGCCGGGTGCTGGCCTTGGGCACAGCATGGGAGCTGGGCCAGATCCTACTCTGGCCCCACAGCTCTGAGCCCAGAAACAAGGGCTCTCTGTGTTCCACCGGCTGCGGCAGCCCTCGTCTCTGCAGCGCCTGACACCAGCCAGCTTCTCCCTCTCCTTGGGGCTCTCTTCATCCCTCCTCCATCCTGCATCCCTTGAGATCACCCTGAGTCCATGGGAGAGTGTAAAGAGATGCAGTTCACGCTGCCCCTCCACGTCGCTGCAAGTTGGCAGCATGACCCCTGCACAGGACACCTTCCCTGGAATACTTTTCTGTGCACCCCAAAGCTGTGAATGTTGCCATGGTCAGACCTGCCCTACGCTGTGTGGGATGGGGAAACATCTTGTAGGGTCCTGGGCTCCCAGTCACTCAGTGCAGAGCAAAAGCAGCATCTGTGATTGCTGGGGTGGACTCAGAGCTTGCTTTTAAGGCAGGAGCTGCCAGAAAATGATTGCATGCAGACTTCTTGGCTTCTTAAGTCCTGCAGATGAGAGACATCCACGTTTTTCCTTGCTGCAGGGCCATTGCCCCATGTGGGGGGCGATGCCAGAGCGGGCAGGGGCAGCCCAGGGCTCCTTGCTGCCTGTCTGTGCCTGCCTGGGTGCGGGATCCTGCTTGCGGTTGGCACTGGAGGTGTCCTTGGTCTGGGAACTGGCATATTTGGTGCAATGGGCCTCGGGGAAGGATGGCCACACCAGGTGCCCAGTGCCAGCGGGGTGCGTGGCAGCAGCTGGGGGACCGCAACTGGACACGGTGTGGCAGCGCCGTGCCTGTGGCTAGGCAGTGAAAATTACCTTTTTCCTCTCTTTAGGATAAAATTAGCTGGGTCCAAACCACCTGCAAAGCCTGCCCTCCTCCAGCTCCTTCTGCAGGCCAGGGAGAGGGTTTTTGAAGGGATTTGGCCATGCAGCATCCGTATTGGGGCACAGATACTTGAAAATTACTTCTCCCTGGTTGTTCCCATAAAGCAGTAGGTGTTGTGTGCCCACTGGGGCATTGGCTCCAGTGGGCTGAGGGTGCTGGGACTCGCCCTCCAGCATTAGGAGCTTGCAGGAGCGGTGTTTGCAGTTCCCACTGGGATGCAGGCACCTCTCTCTGCTCCCTATGTGCAGCGTGCACACAGAGTTCTTCTGTTCTGCCTTTGGTCCCAACCCCGGCGTCCTGCTGGGGTCACGTGTCTGTCCTTGTGCACTGGAGCTGATGCCCCTTTGGGCACGAGCACTCGGGGCATGTGGTGTCCCAGTCCCAGGGTGAGACCCCTCCATCCCAGACCTCCTGAATGTCTTTCCCCTCTTTCCCCTGCCGAGCCAGGATCTCCGCCAAGGATCTGAAGAACATGTTGTCTCAGGTCAACTACCGGGTCCCCAACATGAGGTTTCTGCGGGAGAGACTCACGGTGAGTGTCTGACCCTCCGCTCTCCCGGTTCGCGCTGGGGACCCTCGGCAGCCTGTTGCCTGCCTTTGAGCAAAACCTGGTGGTGGTTAAACTCCCGCAGCACGTTTGCATATTGCAGAGGCTCCCAGCCTTTACTGGGAGGGCCCCCACCCACGGTGGTGACTGAAGAGGTGCCAGCTCCCGCTGGGTGCCGCACCCTGGCCCATTTGTGGCCAGCACCCTCTCTTTGCCCCACCCTGCCTCCCCCACTCCCCACATTGCTTCTGGCTCTGGTCGTGGGCTTTGTGCTGATGAGGCAGAGCGCAGGAGGACACGCAGCGAGGCCACCATCGTGGGTCCTGTGTCCTAGGTCCTGCATCCCACTGCCACTGGGTGCCAGGCGGCCAGCTCTGCCAGTGTCACTGCAGCCCCAGGAATGAAGGGTCATCTCTTGGTGACCAGCCATTTCCACCAGCACTGAGCTTTAGTGCCACAGAGCAGTGGAATATCCAAAGGAGGGCCACAGGCTTTGGGTCTTGCAGTTTCCAGACACTTCAGATGCTCTCTGCAAACAAAAAACCTGAAATGATCCTTTTGTAACTGTTGAGCAAGCGATAACGCTGTTTAATCAGCCCTGTGATGCCTTTAGGCAGGATGTGCTTGGGAGATATAACGTAACATGGTTTAGGATGTGCCGGTGTCCTGGGCACTACAGGGTCCCAGCAGAGATGGGCAGAGGTTAGGAGGCAAGGTCTGGCCAGTCTTTGGCCTTTTCCTCCTCCTTTTGCCTGGGAATCCTGGTAGGAGGAGACACCCCTTGGGCCATGCAGAGTTGACCTCTGGGGTTTTCTTTTGCCACAGGACGTGGAGCAGAGGAACGGGGATATCACGTATGGGCAGTTTGCACAGCTCTACCGCAGCCTGATGTTCAGTGCCCAGAAAATGGTAAGAACTGAATTCTCTAGGGCCACGAAGGGGAGGTAGAGACCATATTTGTTACTGGGCATTGGCTTTTCATTACCCTTTTAACCCTGCTACCCTCAGCTAATAGCTCTTGTCTCGTACCCCTGGGCCAGGGAGGACAGGAGGGAAAGAAGTTATTTCTTTATTCTGGTTAGCATGGGGCTGCTTTCTCACAGTGTTGGTGAGATTGAGTGGGGTTGAAGGGATTAAGAGCAGCCTTGTGGAGAAGGACTTGGGGGTGCTGGTGCCAATGGCATCCTGGGCTGCATCCCCAGCAGCGTGGGCAGCAGGGCGAGGGAGGGGGTTCTGCCCCACTACTCCACTCTGATGAGACCCCCTCCTGCAGTGCTGGGTCCAGCTCTGGAGTTCACTGCACAGGAGAGGCGTGGACCTGTTGGAGCAGGGCTAGAGGAGGCCACAGATGTGATCATAGGGCTAGAATCCTTGTGCTTTGAGGCCAGGCTGAGAGACTTGGGGTCGTTGAGCCTGGAGAGGAAAAGGCTCTGGGAAGACCCTATTGTGGCTTCTCAGTACTTAAAGGGGGCCTATAAGAAAGGTGGGGAGGGGCTTTTTAGCAGGGCCTGTTGTGGCAAGACATGGGGTGATGAGTTTAAACTAAAAGCGGGGAGATTTAAACTGGATGTAAGGAAGAAATTTTTTAGGCCGAGGGTGGTGAGACAATAGCCCAGTTTGCCCAGAGAGGTGGTAGAGGCCCCATCCCTGGAAACATTCTAGGTGAGGTTGGATGGGGCTTTGAGTAACCTGCTCTAGCTGAAGCTGTCCCTGCTCACTGCAGGGGGATTGGACTAGATGACCTGTAAGAGTCCTTTCCAACCCAAACCATTCTATGATTCAGTGATTCAAGTGCTTGTTCTTCTTTTACAGATGGACGTCCCATTCCTGGAAAGGTGAATAATTGTCTGTATTTGCTGGGAAAGGGACGTTTATCTTTTGCTCTGTAACGTGTTTTGGTGCCTGCAACAGCGTGGTAGTGGGGAGGAATGCTGCTCATCTCTTGCTTGTCACTGTCCTGCTTGCATTTTGAATCGGCATCTGTGCTGTAGACACTTCAGCTTGGGTCAGGAAGGGCTCTCCTCCTCCCAGACACCCCACTGAGACCCAGCTTGGGTCAGCTGCCTTCAAAAATGGTCAGTTGGTTTATGTGAAGTAATCAAACCTTGAGCTATCTCCCAGAAGTTGTCCTCGTGGTTGGTGCTGGTTGGTCCCAATGCCAGGGACTGTGCAGGCAGTGCCTGTGGTGCCTTTGCCAGCTGTGCCTGCCCTGTGCGCATCTCAGATGTGGTAAAAAGAGCTTGAATTTACACATGGAAGCTAAAGAGTGAAAGATATGTTAACTTGTCCTGGTAATTCCCCATGATTTCCTCTCTTTTTTCCCTATACCCATAGAAAAGAGAGTTGGCAGGGACCTTAGTGGACCGTCTGGTTCATCCCCCTGCCCAGGGCAGCCAGCACTGCCCGGTCCATTTCTGGGTTTTCTGTTGTTAATCCTCATCATGCCCCTTGACTGCCTATTGCGGTTTGGTGTGCTGGTGGACAAGGGTTTTGAGATAATCAGCTACAGGCAGTTCCTCCTTCCTTCACTCCTTGCCCTTGTCTCTCTGAGTCCACATGGCTCTGGATACCTGCAGCTCTGGCCTGTCTGCAGTCGCCCCTTAACTGCCCTGCACGTATTTAGTTCTTCTCACTCCTATACAAGCCAGATCTTTTTTTTTATTATTATTGTTATTATTATTTTTATTTTTTTTTTACAAATCAGGCCCTCTGATGACTTTTGCTGCCCTTCACGAGAGTTTCATGTTGTCATGCCCATGGCAGTGTGACTCCTTGGCTGTTCCTGGAACAGTCCCTGCCTCTGAGATGTGGATGTGTAACCTCAGCTGCCGTCTGTTGGCTGTCATGTCCTCCTTGGCTTGCTCTGCTCATCCCGTTCTGCTCTTGCAGCGCTGCTTGCTTGGGGGACATCTTGCCGTTTGCAGATGACGTTTCACATGATGCCAGTAACAGTTGGTTGTGATGTGCTGCGTTGAGTGACTGAAGATTCTCTCTCTGTTTTTCAGGGGTGGAGAAAGGTCTGAGCACTTCAGGGTGTCGCTGCTGGAGCTGCAGAAGTTCTTGCTGGAGTACCAGAGGGTGAGCTTGACGCAGGTCCAATGGAGGGACGAGGGAGTAGGCACCAGTGTCGATAGGGATCCAGTACTCCAAGGGTGCCCTTGCTGTGGAGCTGGGTTGAATTTGTCATGGGGTGCTCTGCCTGGCACGACCACAACCTGAGCACGTTCTTCCTGGAGCACGTTCTTCTCCTGGAGGAGGTGATGCAGAGGACTACCCATCTGGGATAAATGTGGCCTCAGCCAGGCAGGCTGGTCAGAAAATGGACCAATTGCAGAAGATCTGAGAGGAGTGGAGGTCCCGGGAGAGAGGAACTGCTCAGTGGAGATTTACCCAGTCCCTGTGATCTCAGCTGGAGGTGAAGGTTTACAGCAGCATGATGGTCCATGCTGTCTGCTCAGGAGTCTCAGCAGCTCCTGAGGAGCAGCTGATCAACTCGTTTGCTGACCTTTCAGTTTAAAAGTGGTCTTAGGTCCTTCAGCAAGCACACCATGCAAGCTCAGACATGCACACAAGTGCAAGCAGCACATTTGCTGACTGTGCAGACCTTTTATTTCAACTCTTGCTGGGCTTGTCTTGTTACTGGTCTCCTTCCCCAAGAGGACAGGGGTGGCTCGCTAAAGCACTGTTCTGCTTTGTGTGAGAGCGTGGGATCTCCTGCTCTGCATTGTCCTCCCGGTCTCCCACCACAGCCTCTCTGCCCCTGCTCTGCAGTGAGCGGAGAGTTAACCAGCAGCCTAATGAAAGACACCCAGGGAGAGAGAGAAGCAGAAGGAAGCTGAGTTGGCTTCTGCTGCCAAAGGAGGAGGGATGGCAGATGTGTGCAAAGGAGCTATCAGAGAGGAAAATGTGTGGCACTGAGGAGATGACCACTTGGAACCAGGGAGATCTCTGCAGTTGCGTGCTCTCCAGCATTTGGGCTGACAGTTGAATTTCTGGCAGAGATGGTCTGGCATTAAAAACTGTTTCTGGTTGGATGAGCTGCATGTAGTTTTGAATAGTACTCTCTGAAATGGTTTCTTTTTTATGTCTCTCTTGGGGTTTGCAGGAGCTCTGGGCTGCAGATATCCTTCAGGTACAGGAATTCATGTTCAGCTTTCTGAGAGACCCTTTGAGGGAGATCGATGAGCCTTATTTCTCCCTGGATGAAGTAAGACACCTTGAACGGTAGCATGTGTGGAGTGGGGTGGAGTAGGGTGTGACATCCCTGGTGTGATGTGTGCCGTGGTGTGACAGCTCTGCCGCCTGTGTCTTCACTGTGGGGTGGCTGTGCTTAAAGGATCCCAGCTCCTGTAAACTCCATTGCTATACGAGGTGGGTCACCGTGTTGCACGAGAGCTGGTTGGTGAACGGAATGACTCCTGGGCTCTCTTGTTGTGGTGGATGCCTGCAGCTGGGAGTGCTCATCAGGCAGTTCATTCAGGGGAGGAAAAGGGGCTGTGTTTGGCTTAATGCCCCTTTGGGGCATATAAGGATCTTTTCAAAGCAAGAAGAGATGAAAACAAAAGAATAAAACCAACTAGAGGTGACCATGTCACTGGCACTCTGGGTAGACTCCCCTGCAGAGGTCCCTTGACCCGTATGGCCTTAGTGAGCTGTTGCCAGCTGCCTGAGCTGCAAAATGAAATGCAGAGCAATGCGTTTGTCTCCGGCTGGGTCAGAGGATTTGGGCACAGGTGTCTGGCACGGCTCAGAGGAGAGGTGGCAATGCCTAAGCTGTGGTTACTTGAGGTAACTGTGTGCTGTCCTGGTTGCCTCTGGTCAGGCTGTGCTGAGCTTAGAAAATAGCTCCAAGCTCCATAGTTGCTGACCCAGAGGTGAGATGTGTGTGAAGCTGAACCACAGCACCCAGCTCCTCTGCATCATTAATGTGCTTCTGTTTCTTCCTGAGCAGTTTCTCACCTTCCTGTTTTCCAAAGAGAACAGCATCTGGAACTCACAGCTGGACATGGTTTGTCCAGAGAACATGAACAACCCTCTCTCCCATTACTGGATCTCCTCCTCACACAACACGTAAGGACTAGGGGATGACACTCTCTACCCATCTGATCCCAGCATCCTCTTCTCCTGTGCCAGGGTGGGATTCCTCTGATATTGCCCAGTCATAGAATCGTAGACTGTTTTGGTTTGGAAGGGACCTTTCAAGGTCATCTAATCCAACCTGCCTGTGGAGAGCAGGGACATCTGCAACTAGAGCAGGTTTCTCAGAGTCCCGTCCAACCTGACCTGAAATGTTTCCAGGAGTGGGGCATCTACCCATGGTTAGATTGGTCAAGCAGACTTTTCCAGACCGGGGTCAGTACATCAGAAACTGTTCTCTTGGTGTCCCAGTTCTCCCTCCATCATTTATATATCAATATTTTTCTCAGGTATTGTCAGCAACACACTTGCACAGACTCTGCTTTCAGGTGCTGGGCTGTCACTCTGGTGATTTCTTACCATGAGCAATGTCATCTTCCACAGCCTCTAAGGACAGATGTGATGAAAACCTGGCAGGCTGAAATTGGCCATCTTCCTCTTCTGCTGCTAGGAGAATCTTGCAGGAAATGCTTTCGTTGCAGATGGGCTCTGTTTGTGCTCCTGGTTCATGGGATGCAGAGGTAGCACCTTAGCCCCAATTAAAAGAAGGGTCTGTCCTCCCAAGAGACAAGCAATAGGACAAGGGAAATGGCCTCGAGTTGCACCAGGGGAGGTTTAGGTTGGACATGAGGAAAACTTTCTTCCCCTAAAGGGCTGCCTGTACCAGGCTGCCCAGGACAGTGGTGGAGTCCCCATCCCTGGAGGAGTTTGAAAGCCACGAAGATGTGCTGAGGGAAATGGTTTAGTGGTGACCTGACAGTGCTGAATTAACACTTGGACTTGATGATCTTGAAGGTCTCTTCCAACCAAAATGATTCTATGACCTAGAGCTTAAGCCAGCTGAGCAGGCTGGAGGGCAGGCAGCAAGCTCCTGGCTGCCTGCAAGAGCTGGTCTAACCCTGTTCCCGATCTGCTTCTGGTGTATACAGGGGGCACTTTGTGGCACCAACACTAATACTGCTCTTTGAGTCTTATCTCAGAGCCAGCAGCAAGGACCTCAGAACAGTGCTTGTAGCAGGGCCAGGGTTGAACCCCTCCCCTGGGAAAGATGGCAGCTCTGGGGGAAGGTTTCTCTTGCCATTCCTTCCATCACAGAGGCAGGTCCGTGATATCGCAGCAGACATCTGCGCCTACAATGAGCGTGTTGCTTTGCTGATGTCTTCTCTCACATGAAAGGTACCTGACGGGGGATCAGTTCTCGAGCGAGTCCTCGCTGGAGGCGTACGCCCGCTGCCTGCGCATGGGATGCCGCTGTATCGAACGTGAGTACCCAGAGCTGGCACTTCTCTCTCTGTCATCACGATAGCTTGCGGTGGTTGGGGAAGGCTTTGTGTGGAAGGTAGGGCTGAAGGTTGATGTGCCAGTGGTAGCATTGTCACCATGATGTGCTGAAAGGGCTGAAGNGTGTGCCAGTGGTACATCTGTCACATCACATGGTACATGTCACCATGATGTGCTGAAAGGGCTGAAGTCATTTGCTCTGTGGGACTGGGTGGTACATGCCGGTGCTTTTGGTCCCCCAGAAAGACTGGAACTTTCACCTTGCTCCTCTAGTACCATCTAACGTGGTTCCCAGCAGCTATCTCATGTACAGTCTATCTCATGTCCACATCCTGCCCATATTCCAGCCTTTGGGCTAAGCTTCCTCTGTGGGTCTCTTTCAGTGGATTGCTGGGACGGTCCCGATGGCATGCCAGTCATCTACCATGGACATACCTTAACCACCAAGATCAAGTTCTCTGACGTCTTGGTCACTATCAAGGAGCATGCCTTTGTTACCTCCGAGTGAGTACAGCAGGGACCTGGGCTTCAACCAGTACAGCTGCCAGGAAGGTGGAGAGTGGGCAGAGCTGGGGCTGTAGCAAAGTGAAGCACACCTTTATCCAGAGCTCTGGCACAAAGCCGTGTGCCTGGGATTTGGTGGGAAGAAAGCATGTCGTGTCTCTCTGCCAAAGGGAGATTTCTCCCAGAAAAAATTGTAGGAGGGAAGGCTTTGGGTAAACCCCAGTAGTTTGCCAGTCCTTCTCTGCTCACCGCCAGCAGCGATGGGGATGCCTTGCTGTAGGGTGGTGCCATTGAACGCTCATGACAGCACAGATCGCTGTGGTTGCAAACTGCATTTTGAAGGCACAGAGGCCAGGTTTTGAAGTAGAGCTCAGAAGGTATGGGTTCCTCCAGACACTGGTTCTGACAGCTCTTTTCCTTCTCCCAGTTTCCCTGTCATTCTGTCCATTGAGGACCACTGCAGCATTGCTCAACAGAGGAACATGGCTCAGAATTTCAAGAAGGTCTTTGGGGACATGCTCTTGACCAAGCCAGTAGATATTTCTGCTGACGGCCTCCCCTCTCCAAACCAGCTCAAGAGGAAGATCCTCATCAAGGTGAACTCCTTTCCCCAGCAAGGCTCCTAGGTGGAGAGAATGGGGACAGATGGGATAAGAGTGTGGGACCAGGGGGAGTCCTTTACCTCTGGAAGGGCTTGAGAGTGCCTGGGGTGGAAGTGAAAACTTGATCCTAAAAGCAAATGGAAACAAAGAGCTCTCTCACTTCAGGGGAGTTTCCAGGAAATGAGCTCAGCAGGTGGGTGCTGCCTTTCTTCGGAGCTTGGGGGATGTTGGTATTTCTGCTGCAGAAATCACCTCTGACAAGAAAGGGTGGGACTTTAGTGGCATTTGATGATCTCTGTGGCATGGGTCTTACCTTGGTCCTTTTAGTGTGGAGGAACTCAGTGCAGTCCAGAGTTTTGGGTCTGTTCACAAAGAAATCCATGGTGCTTTTTGGGTGCCTGCTCCCCTCAAGGTGCGTGACCCACTGTCTCATCCCACAGCATAAGAAGCTGGCAGAGGGCAGTGCTTACGAAGAGCTACCCACATCCATAATGTATTCAGAGAATGACATCAGCAACTCCATCAAGAACGGGATCCTCTACCTGGAAGACCCCATCAATCATGTACGTGTCTCTGCTGCTGTCACCCTGGTCCCACACTGTGGGCTCCATAAATGACAGGGTAACTCTGTAAGGCTCTCTTGACTAGGGCTGTGATCATCCCACTGTACTTGGCACTGGTGAGGCCACACCTCAAATCCTGGGTTCAGTTTTGGGCCCCTCACTCCAAGAAGAACATTGAGGGGCTAGAGCGTGTCCAGAGAAGGGCAACGAGGCTGGTGAGCACAAGTCTTGTGAGGAGCAGCTGAAGGACTTGGGGTTGTTGAGCCTGGAGCAAGGAGGCTCGGGGAAGACCTCACTCTCTACAGCTCCCTGAAAGGAGATTGGAGCCAGGTGGGATTGGTCTCTTCTCCCAAGGAACAAGCAATAGGACAAGAGGAAATGGTGTCAAGTTTTGCCAAAGGAGGTTTAGGTTGGATATTTGGAAAAATTTCTTCCCTGAAAGGGTTGTCAAAGCCTGACCCAGGCAGCCCAGGGCGGTGGTGGAATCCCCATCCCTGGGGGGATTTAAAAGCCATGTAGATATGATGGGACATGATTTAGTGGTGACCTGGTAGTGCTGGGTTAACGTTTGGACTTGATGGTCTTAGAGGTCTCTTCCAACGTAAATGATTCCATGATTCTAGGGTGCTATGTGGTGCTGGAAGGAAGAGCTGTGGCACAAAGGATCCGAGGAGCCACTGCTCTGTCCTCTTTCTCAGGAGTCTCTGGAGGCTGGGGGAGTTTCTATGCTGGCTCTCTCCTGTGCTCTTCCCTAGGCATCTCCTGCTGGCCCTTGTTAGAGGAGAAGGCTGAGCTAGAGGGAGCTCTGGGCTGAGGCACTGCAGCTGCTCTTGTGTAATCCCTGTAGCCTGTTGTCTCTTGCTGCAGTAAGTTCTAGCGGTGGCCTGCGTTTCTAGATCTGCCTGTCTCTGACCAAGTGCCTGCACACCTAACACACCCAGATGAACGTTCTGCTTTGTAAAGCTCCCAGCAGTCATTTTACTGTGTGCATTGACTTCTGCACAGCCCACTTCTTCAGCTGCTTTGCTTCGCTGAGGTTCTGTCAGACAAAGTCACATTTGAACCAAACAGATTTTTTTGGAAAACAGGAAAGTGCGATGACAAAGCCACATAACCACCTCTGAGGTCCTCATCTCTGGTAGCCCCCGTGTGGAATCCAGATGGTGTTTTCTTTTTGCTTCGATTTCCTCTTCATTTGGTCATCTCTTTTTAATACGTGCTGAGGTGTTCGCAGCATGGTCTGCAGTCACATTGTGTGTAAGACCTATCACGTGCTGGGTTTTTGCAGTAGATAAATCCATGCTTCAGATCTGGGGGATGTCTTGGAAGCTCCTGTGACTCCACTGAAATCGGTGTTGTCGGTGACTGTCCTTTGCAAACCTGATCACCCCTCACTGCTTGTGCTGATTGTGGAGAGATGATCCCACAATGGGTGGTGGGCCAGCTTGATGCTTCCTCAGGGGGTCTCTTTGCCCAGAGTTTGTTTCTTTGCAGGAGTGGAACCCTCATTACTTTGTCCTGACCAGCAGCAAGATCTATTACTCTGGGGAGACAACCAGTGACCAAGGAAACGAGGATGAAGAAGAGCAGAAGGAGGTGAGGGCTCCCTTGCGTGATGGTGAGTTGTTTCTGTAGAGAAAGGACTTGACTGCCCAAGGGGCTGAGCATCTCCACTGCCAGCTGTTTTCAGGGACAAGTGAAATCAGTAGTGGGAAGGGTGGGAGCTGCTTCAGAATCTCTCTGGTGCTGGTTGGAAGACCCCTGAGCAGGGCAGACTCTGGCACCACAAGCCTGCCCTCAGTAACCCAAGATGGTGGGTTTTCTCTCTGCCAGGTGAACAACAGCACTGAGCTTCACTCCACAGAGAAGTGGTTTCATGGCAAGCTGGGAGCGGGACGTGATGGGCGGCACATCGCAGAGCGGCTGCTGACCGAGTATTGCATTGAGACAGGGGCACCCGACGGCTCCTTCCTCGTCAGAGAGAGCGAGACCTTTGTCGGAGACTACACCCTGTCCTTCTGGTGAGGGCCACAGGCACTGGCCTGCTGCTTGGTGTCGCTCTTGGGGTAGTCCTCATCTTGACGCCATCTTCAGTGCTGGGGTCCCATTACCCCCGTGGTCTGCGAGCAGGTTTCTCCCCTTCTTCTGTGCCCCAGCATCACGTCAACTCACTGTCCCAGTGCAGAAGGGTCAAGTCTCTTGGGACCCTCGCTCAATGGGTCTCCTGTGGGGCAGGAATGCTACGTCCAGGCTGGAGATGTGCTTGAGGCAGGTGCGAAATCTCCATAGAAAATCCCAGTTTACCTTCTCCCTCTTCTGCAGGCGCAATGGGAAGGTGCAGCACTGCCGGATCCACTCACGGCAGGATGCGGGCAGCCCCAAGTTCTTCCTGACAGACAACCTGGTGTTCGACAGCCTCTACGACCTCATCACCCACTACCAGGAGGTGCCTCTGAGGTGCAATGAGTTTGAGATGAGGCTGACGGAGCCAGTGCCGCAGACCAACGCCCACGAGAGCAAAGAGTGAGTGTGTGTTTGGGGAAGGTGGGTCATGTCCATGGGGCAGCTGGGACCCTATGGGAAACCCTCCCAGGTCTCTCCACAGTCCTTCCTTCCCTGCTGAGTCCCCACTAGCTGCTACAGCGCTCTCTGTGTCACAGCAACCATGCTGGCCAGCTTCATTGTTGATGGAGCTGGTTGTCTTGGAAGCTCAGTGCAAAAAAGGGAAGTACCGGACGTGACTGGGATGCCCTCCCCCCTGCCACATGTCACCAAATGGCTCTTTTCCTGCCTGTGCCACAGAATGGAGAAGACAACCCTGTTGTAGTGTTACATAGTTGATGATCTCTGCTCCCCGTCCTCCTTTTGAGGATTCAGTCAGCCTTTTGTGGGCTGGAGGGGAAGCCACGTGACACAGCAGAGGTGCGGGATGAGCCGGATGTGTGGAGACCGGCGCACAGTGACGTGTCTTTCCTGAAAGGTGGTACCACGCCAACCTCACCCGGGCCCAAGCCGAGCACATGCTGATGCGAGTGCCACGCGACGGAGCCTTCCTGGTGCGCAAGAGGAGTGAGCCCAGCTCCTACGCCATCTCCTTCCGGTGCGTCCCTGGGAGCAGGGTGGTGGGCTGAGGTGCTACAGTGTCTGACAGAGCAGAAGATGGGCCATGACGCTGACGTGAGCCTTCCCAGAGTTATTCTCACTCCTGGATGGCCCTGGATAAGTCTTACAGCCCCTTGAGAGCCTTCGAGACTCCACTGCTTCTCCCATCTTCTGATGGGAGGCGGCTGTGCTCAGCAGCCAGTCTGAGGACACCTTTTGCTTGTGTGTCTTTGTTTTGGCAGAGACCTTCTCTTGCCAGGTACCAAGTGGCTTCTCTCTGTCTTTCCACCTGCCAGGGCGGAAGGGAAAATCAAACACTGCCGAGTGCAGCAGGAGGGCCAGACGGTGCTGCTTGGCAACTCCGAGTTCGAGAGCCTGGTGGACCTGATCAGCTACTATGAAAAGCATCCGCTGTACCGCAAGATGAAGCTGAGGTACCCCATCAATGAGGAGACGCTGGAGAAGATAGGGACAGCGGTGAGTGTGGGCGGCTGTTGGAAGAGTTAAGCCAAAGGATGATGTTCAGGTCCATTTTGAGCTGGTGGCTTGAAGTGGTGTCATGTGAGCCATCTCCGTGCCTCACAGCCTATGCCTCTTGGGGCTTCATGTCCTGTTGGAAACTTATTGGCTTGAGTAAGGTTTATTGCTGTCCCTCTGACCCAGGTCAGGAGTCAATGTGGGCTTGGGCATCTGTTTGCTGTGTGCAGCATCATCTTTGGTTTTGTGCCTTCCCTGGGGCATTCTCCCTGCCTCCTGCAGAGCCACAGTTGTCACCACTGGCCCTTTGCTTCAACAGGAGCCGGACTATGGAGCCCTGTATGAGGGACGCCACCCCGGGTTCTATGTGGAAGCCAACCCCATGCCCACTTTCAAGGTACGTGGTCGCTGCTTGGCCTGAAACAACCTGCAGGGCCTGAGGGTTTAGCAAGTGTCTCTTTTTTTTTTTTTTTTTTCCAAGAGCTGTATTATTTTGCACACTTCTTTTTAGACCATGCAGGAGGACACCATGCTGAGCCTGAAGGTTCCCAGGCCTGGATTGCCCCTTGTACTGAACTCTCCAAAACCCATCAGTGGCTTTGGCCCAAAGCAAAGTGTCTGTGCAGGACTGTACCAGACTTGTGACCTCTGATTTGGCATAAATGGGGGCCGTGATTTGTCCTGCAAAGTCACTAAAGTTTGGCCACCTCTAGCAGCGGGGTTGGTTGCTGCCTGCACGTAATGTGCCTCACAGCCCCTCAACAAATAAGTCTGCAGTGGGAGGTGACCTCTTATCAAGGAAGCTGATTCTGTCCCGCTGCTCCGCTCTGGTGAGACCTCCTCCCTGCAGTGCTGGTCCAGCTCTGGAGTCCGCAGCACAGGAGAGACATGGACCTGTTGGAGAAGGGCCAGAGGAGGCCACAAAAATGATCTGAAAGCTGGAACCCCTCTGCTCTGAAGAAAGGCTGAGAAAATTGGGGCTGTTCAGCCTGGAGAAAAGGCTCATAGGGAGACCTTATTGTGGCCTTTCAGCACTTCAAGGGGCCTGCCAGAAAGACGGGGAGGGGCTTTTTAGCAGGACCTGTTGTGACAGTACAAGGGGGATGGTTTTAAACTAAAAGAGGGACATTTACACTGGAGAGAAAGAAGAAATTTTTTAGGCTGAGAGTGATGAGGCACTGGTCCAGATTGCCCAAAGAGGTGGTGATGCCCCATCCCTGGAAACATTCCAGGTGAGGTTGAATGGGGCTCTGAGCAACCTGGTCTAGTTTTAGCTGTCCTTACTCACTGCAGGGGGCTTGAGAGGTCCCTTCCAACCCAAACCATTCTATGATTTTATGATCCCATGGGCTTCTTGTCCATGTGACCATCCACTGCTCAGCCTCATGGGACTCCCACTCATTGCAGTGCGCAGTCAAAGCCCTGTTCGACTACAAGGCACAGCGGGAGGACGAGCTCACCTTCACCAAAAATGCCATCATCCAGAATGTGGAGAAACAGGAAGGAGGCTGGTGAGTTGGTCCTGAGCCTCCTTTTTCCCTCTGGGACACAGTCAAATCTTGGTGTCACCATCTCTACAACGGTGTGTCCCCTCTAGAGTTGAGTCTGTGGGAATTGCCTACAAGCTACACAGCCCCAAATCCTCATGAACCCTAAAAGCAGATGATTGAAGAGCTGCCTGTGCCCCATGAGCCCCAGCCAAGATGCTCTGGGAACCCACACTGGGTGCTGACGCTGCCCCTTCCCTCTCTTCCAGGTGGAGAGGAGACTACGGTGGCAAGAAGCAGCTGTGGTTCCCTTCCAACTACGTTGAGGAAATCACTGGTCCCAGTAGCCTGGAGCTAGAGCGGGAGGTGAGCTTGTGCCTGAGTGGAGAAGGGAGGGATGGTTGGGTGGAGTGTGTGTGCACAGCCCCCCCGCCCTCAGCCGTGCTCCCCAGCACCATCCTGCCTGTGCTTCGTTCCCAACAGCAGCTGGATGAGAATAGCCCCCTGGGAGACCTGCTCGGAGGTGTCCTGGACGTGCCCTCCTGCCAGATCGGTGAGTGCCAGGGAGCGATGGAGGACTTGGGGTGTTACAGCCATTTGCAGATCTTCTGGGCTGCAGGGCTTTGGTTTCTGTCTGTCTCTAGGCACCTCTGTGCCTTCTGCAGGTGACCACCAGTTTATGGTGTGTGCTTGTCCCGCAGTGACACACTCTGCTGTTGCTCTCAGCACTGAGAGAGCCTCGGGGTTTGGGGCTTCAGATCAAATACAGCCAAGGAGCACCTGGGGTCATGCTGAGGAGCTGCTCCAGCACACTCCAAACCTTCTCTCAGGGCAGCCAGCCCAAGGGCAAGGGAGCTCAGACCCATTTTGTAGGCTCCTTCTTTCTGTAAGAGTTTGTCCTCCCTGACATCTTTGTGGTCTAGCCTCCCTGCCAGGCTGCTGCAGGCTCTGGGGCTCCTGGGCAAGCTGGGTCCAGTCTGCAGGTCCCTGCTGTCACTCGGCTCCCTGGAGCCCGGAATGCTCTAGGTGGCTGTTTCCACCTGAGCTCTTCAGGGCACAGAGAGAGGAAGATGCAGGAATGTGAGGAAGAAGCCCCTTGAGGCTTCTCAGCCCCCTCAGGGTACACTCTGCATGCACACCTATCAATTTCTGGGCTCCATCTGTTGTCTCCAATGAGCAGAAATAGGAGCTTTTCCTCTTAGATGAAGAGACCTGAGTGTAACTATGAGAGCCCCTCAGTGTCTGTTCCCTCTGCGGTGTGAAGGATCTGCTTGTGACCTTGCCCTCTGCTCCCTCTCCCCACACAGCCATCCGCCCCGAAGGGAAGAACAACCGCCTCTTCGTCTTCTCCATTAGCATGGCCTCGGTGTCACGCCTGTCCCTTGATGTGGCAGCCGATACGCACGAGGACTTGCTGGACTGGGTGAAGAAGATCCGGGAGGCAGCCCAGACGGCCGACGCACGGGTGAGTCTGGAGAGCTCTTGGCAGGGAAGATATCTCCTTGCCAAGTCTGGGATGTTCCAGGAGCAGGTGGAGGCTGGTGGGGAGGGTAGTGAGACGGAAGCCTGCGATGACTGGTAGAGCAGTTACAATTGATAAAGCCAGAGTCATCTTTGACAATATAACAAAGGGTGGTGGCCGTGCATTGTGGCTTGAGAGGTTCAGGCTGGACATCTGGGAAGACTGGTCTGTTGGGAGGGTGTCGAGGCCTCACAACGTGGAGGATCTCCATCTGTGGAGGGTGCAAGATTCAGCTGCTAGGCCGCCGCTGCCCTGTGCTGGTACCAGTGCCAGTCCTGCTCCAAGTGGGAGGCAGGACTCACCAAGGGCCCTTCTCATGGGCACTTTTGTGATGTCCCCCCATGCAGACCTGCTACTGGCTCCCACAGGAATGGCCGCACCAGGCCCGTACTGCCATTGACCGCAGTTGGTGAGCTGGGTTATCCAACGCCCCCCGGTCCTGACACCCCTCTCTCCCTCTCTTGACAGCTCTCCGAAGGGAAGATGATGGAGAGGAGGAAGAAGATTGCCCTAGAGCTTTCGGAGCTGGTGGTCTACTGCCGACCTGTGCCCTTCGATGAAGAGAGTGAGCATCTGCCAGTCTAGTGGCCACTGCAGGCAGTCATCGTGGCATTACAGGCCCCATGGTGTGCCCCGACATGCTGCTTTGGCCAGTTCTCAGCAGAGGGAAGGTGTCCAAAGCAAGTTAGAAGCAGTTTATATTGGAGCTCTGGAAATGTCCTTCCCCAGAAGGTGGAAATTACCTTCCCTCATCCCTCTGTTGCTGGGATCTGTCACCATCCAGAGCAGCTGCTGAGGGCGTGGGGTTGGAGAGCATCGTGCCCGATCCTCAAGAGTGGGTTCAGTGCTTTCAGGCATCAGTGTTGGGCACCCAGCAAACACCTGCCAGGGCAGAGCAGGGTGTGCATGACCTGATGGTGGCTGAGCCAAGGCAGGGGAGGATGGTGTTAGGAAGGGGCCTGGGGTGGTTGAAGTATCTGGAAAGGGACTGTGCTCCTAGCTTAACACTGTGCTGTCGCCTCTCAGAGATCGGCACAGAAAGGGCCTGTTATCGAGATATGTCCTCCTTCCCCGAGACCAAGGCGGAAAAGTACGTCAACAAGATCAAAGGCAAGAAGTTCCTGCAGTACAACCGCCTGCAGCTCTCCCGCATCTACCCCAAGGGCCAGCGCCTCGATTCCTCCAACTACGATCCCCTGCCCATGTGGATCTGCGGCAGCCAGCTGGTAGCACTCAACTTCCAGACCCCAGGTGAGGGCAGCAGGCAGAGAAGGTGGGCAGCCTCCCGGGGTACCCTGTGCGTCCTCCCAGCCCCCTGCTTACAGCCCTGCTGACCCAGTCCTGGCAAATGGGGGGTCTGGGAGAGGCTCTGGGTGTAGAAGGGGCTCTGCAGGGAGCGAGGCCCAGTGTTCATGTCCAAACATGTGGTTGCCACAGCGGGGATGTTCTCTGGAGGCTTGATTGACCTGGGCTGAGAGAGCAGGTTATGGTGCCATGAGGAGAAGATGAAACAGAGAGGAACTTGGGAGTTTCTCCAGAGTCCCTGGCAGCAGGCAGAGCAGGCAGGGGACATACCAAAGGGGACAGTGCAGCTCCAGCCCAGGACGCGGGCTAGTTGCAAGGTCGGAGTCAAGCTCGCTGCTCTGCTCTCCATTCCCCAGCTCCCTCTCCTGCTGGGAAGTCCAGCCTTCCCCTTTTCCTGGCCCTCGACAAACCCTGCTGTGAGCCTGTTCAGCTCACCAACCCACCACAAAACTACCTGCTTTTATTTTCCTGCTGGCTTTCTCATTCCTTTTGTGAATTCAGGCATCTCCTGGGGCAGTTTGGCAAACCTAGAGCCAGCACAAAGAAAGCTGAAAGGAAGGGAGGAGGGAGGAAAAGAAGAGGGTGACCTTTGGAGCGCTGGGTAGCTGGACAGATCGTGCATGAGACAGTCTCTGCCACAGCCCCTGCATGTGCTCAGGCTGCAGTGAGGCCCTGGCGCACGAGGCATTGCCAAGGGTTGGGCCGAGTCTCCTCACAAAGGGCTTCTCACGAGGCACCCATAGCCCAGGTGATCTGGCTTGTGGAAGGAGCACAAGGTAGGTCTCCTCCCTCCACCTCCTGCCTCTGCTCTCCAGACAAGCCCATGCAGATGAACCAGGCCTTGTTCCTGTCCAGCGGCCAGTGTGGGTACGTCCTGCAGCCAGCCAACATGCGAGATGACATCTTTGACCCCTTTGACAAGAGCACGCTGCGGGGGGTTGAGCCACTCTCCATCTCCGTCGAGGTCAGTACCTCATCCCAGCGTGGGAGCAGAGCCAGGCGGTTACACCGAGCTGAGGGTGAGAGAATGGTTGTTCTGAGTTGCTGGCTTCTGCAGCTGCTCCTCACCAAACCCCTCAGCACCTGCCTGAGAGCCTGGCGAGCCCTCGCTGAAGCGGGAGACCCGTGAGTGCTGCTGAGGGAAGCACCACCAACCGCCCTGGGTGCCTGGCGAGGAGGAGCAGGAGCATCCCTGGATGCTCCCCCCGGAACCCCTTCCACCCAGGGCCCAGTGCCGGCAGGTGGCATCCATGAGCTGCAGAGGTGACATCTCTGTCCCCTGAGCTTGGCCAGGATGGCTCTAAATAGGATGACACAAAAGCTGTGCCTTGTCCCCTCCTTGTCCCTGTGTTGCTCCAGCCTCAGCACTGCCAATTTTGCTGTGTCCCCTCCCCTCTTGGGAAAATGCTGGAGGTCGGAGCAGAGTGTTCAGCCCATTTTTGTGTTGCACTGTTGGTGACTGAGGGACACACAAACGATCAAAGGGCTGAAGCCCCTCTGCTGTGAAGAGAGGCTGAGAGAGTTGAGCTCATTCAGCCTGGAGGAGGCACCAGGGAGACCTTATTGCAGCCTTTTGGTACTTAAAGGGGGTCCATAAGAAAGCTGGGGACAGTCTTTTTAGCAGGCCCTGTTGTGACAAGACATGGGGTGATGATTTTAAACTAAAAGAGAGGAGATATAAAATGGAAAGAAATAAGTTTTTTATATGAGGGTGGTAAGACACTGGCCCAGGCTGCCCAGAGAGGTGGTTGATGCCCCATCCCTGGAAGCAGGTGAGGTTGGACGGGGCTCTGAGCAACCTGCTCTAGTTGCAGATGTCCCTGCTCACTGCAGGAGGGTTGGACTAGCTGACCTTTAAAGGTCCCTTCCAACCCAAATCATTCTGTGAGGATAAGAGGACAGGGGGCTGCTGGTGAGGGGTACCAAAGGCTGGACTGTGGTTGCTTGTTGAACCTTTTACTTCCTGGCTGGTGGGACTGGGGCTGAAATGTTTCCATGTCAGCTCAGAGCCACATGGCAGGAGCTCTGCAGGGATATGGGCAGCTCACCAGAGAAAACTCCTGAAGAAGGCCACAGCTGTGCCAAACCAAATGGCTCACAGATTTGGGACTGGTGGCTGTCCCACTAGCCTGTACAGGTATCCCTAGTGGTCTCGAAGCCAAGCTGACCATTTATCTGTGGGTCAGCAGTGTCCTCTGCAAGTCCCTTCATCTCTAGCACACCTTGGAGAGGTGGCAGTGGAGATCTTGCCTGTAGGTGCTCACGGATTTCTGACAACATGAACACACTGCCACACCTCTGAGGCCACCTCTGCCTCGGACTGATGCCACCTCAGAGAGCCACTGCCCTGCTCAGGGAGGACACCCCATTACACCCCATCTGCACCATCAACCCCATATCCACTATCTCCTAAAATATCCCCATTTTCCAAAATCCTCCTGCACCTCGGGATGCAGCTGCAACCAGCAGGTATCAAGAGTGACTGTGCCATAGCCTGTCACCATCTCCTTTAAGAGATGGGCTCAGCCTTTTGTCCTCTGGCGGAACTGCCCGGTGTCCCCACCGAAGTCATCTTTCACGGATGGCGAAGCCGTCTCAAGCCCAGCGTGACTCAAAGCACATGATGCAGCATTGGCAGCGTGTTCTTCCCCTGCAACAGCAGCGTGCCGACAGCACGCTGGAGTCATATATGGCCATGGGCAAGAGGGAGAGGGGATTGCTTTCTCCTGCAAGGAAGCAGGTTGCATTTGGGTTGAGCACAGGCTGTGCTACGAACAGGAGGAAGAACAGCCGTGGAGAGTGGCTCCTTTTTTACCTCAAGCTGAGACAGGAGGGCCGAAAAGTTTCATCAAAGCCGGGGGTGTCCAGCTTAACTCTCCGGGCAGGGGAAGGCGTCTGGGCTTGGCGGCCCAGCTCCGGCTTGGCAGGCTGGGGGAGGGATGTTGTGGTCCCAGGCTGGGCTGGGCAGGCGGCAGATGGGAACTGGGGGCAGTTCAGCTGCACTTTTTTATGGCTTACAAGTCAAATTGGTGATCAGCAACACCAGAGCAGCTTCCAGGGGTGGGAGCTGGTTTTCTCCAAGAGGAAGGCTGGGCTGGCTGTCAGGGTCTCTTCTCTCTCCAGTTAGCAGAGCCAAGGTGATTTATTTGGAAAGAAAAAGTCTTGTTAAGCAAACACGTGTTTTTTCTTTTGCTCCCAATACTTACCAAGTCTCCTGCTCTCTGCTCAGGTCCTGGGAGCCCGGCACCTTCCCAAAAACGGCAGGGGAATCGTTTGTCCTTTCGTGGAGGTGGAAGTGTCTGGCGCCGAGTACGACAACGCCAAGCAGAAAACGGAGATCGTAGGTGAGTGGGTCCATGAAGGAAAGGGAGAGGGACACACCGCTGCTCCTGACTGTGCTGTGAGCCGTGGGCACTGTGGCAAAGCCTGGCCTCAGGGCGGAGGCTGCCCCCGACGCTGCCCAGGAGCTCGGCATCAGCCATGGTGGGCAGCGGGGGGCACGGGGCTCGGCGGGGGCCGCCCATTGACCACAGTGTTTTGTGACTAGCGGACAACGGCCTGAACCCCCTCTGGACCCCGAAGCAGTTCCACTTTCAGGTCAGCAACCCCGACTTTGCCTTTCTCCGCTTTGTGGTGTATGAGGAGGACATGTTCAGCGACGAGAACTTCCTGGCTCAGGCCACCTTCCTAGTGAAAGGCTTGAAGACAGGTAAAGCGCTCAGGGAAGTCGGGAGGGGCTGTCATAGTGGTCCTCACCAGTTTCCTGATTGCATTGTTGGCTAGGGCGATGCTGAGTTTCATTGAATGATGTTGTCAGTCCCCAGGCTGGCTCAGTCCCTCCTGTCCCCATGCCAGGTCACATCTCCAGCCAGGTAAAGGAAGGAAGAAGCCATTTGCTAACACCCCTTGGGGCCGAATTGCCACTTGGGCCAACCTTGGAGGAGGATGGGGAGAATCACAGAATGGTAGGGGTGGGAAGGGAGCTCTGGATATGGTCTTGTCCAAACCCCCTGCAGGGGTCATCCAGAGCAGGTTGCCCAGGATTGTGTCCAGGTGAATTTGAAATCTCTGCAGAGAAGGAGACTCCACAACTTCTCTGGGCAACCTGTGCCAGGGCTATGGCCCCATCAAAGTAGAGAAGTTTTTCCTCATGTTTAGGTGGAACTTTGTGTTCTAGTTTGTGCCCATTGCCCCTTGTCCTATCACAGAAGACATCCCTTGAGTTCTGTGCCAGGGAACCGACACATCAGTGCTTGTGCCACGAGTGACACTGGGGCCGTCTCTACCGTAGGTTTCCGAGCTGTACCCTTGAAGAACAACTACAGCGAGAACCTGGAGCTGGCTTCCCTTCTTGTCAAGATCGATATTTTCCCTAGCAAGGTGAGGCTGGGTCACACAGGAGAAGGTGACTGTGCCATAGCCAGCATCACCTGGCCTGAGTGTGTGCAGGATAGCTGAGCTTCCAGTGCTGCTCTGCAGTGATGTAGCAGGGGCTGATGGGCTGGGAGGACAGTAAGTCAGGGCTTTTCAAGCAGGGTCCTGCAAAGCCTGTGTTCAACTTTCCTGGAAATTCCTTCAGAAGCTGAAGGAGGCAGATGTGCTCCATCCCAATTCCTCTCTGCACTCTGGGGCAGTTACAGCTCAGTATCATGGAGCCTGGCTGGCCTTGGTGGCAAAGCAGAGGGCAGGGATCCTTGAGAGACAGATGTTTCTTTTATGGCTTCATTTAAAATGCTGCTGGCAGGAGCCAGCAATCGTTGTTAAAGACTGAGCAGCTGCTCATTGCTAACCCCATGAGCCCTGGACACCGTCTGTGGCAGCTCGTGGGGCAGCCAGGACCCTGCCCCAGGACTTCCTTGTCTACAAGCTGTACGCTTTTGAACCCCAAGCCCTTTACTACTGTATTTTTTTTTTCTGCTCTAAGCAGGAGAATGGTGAAATAAACCTCTTCAGTGCTTCTGCCCTACGGGAACGAGCAGGGGATGCTTCCAACCAGCTTCTGGTGAGCAGAGGCAGAGAGGGGTCCTTTGAGTCGCGGTACCAGCAGCCCTTTGAGGACTTCCGTGTGTCGCAGGAGCAGCTAGCTGACCACTTTGAGAGCCGGGAGCGAAGGTAGGCCAGTGCTCATTGAGCTCTTCCCAGCACGAGCCCCCACCTAGCATTTAGTCTCCTCGGTGGAGGCAGATAAATGCAGCCTCCCAGTAACCCGGAGTAGAGCTGCATCCTTGTTTGCTGCATGGAAACCCTAAATTTCAGCATGGAGGTTGCACCAGTCCTGAGGGAGATCACTGCTTTGGGGTCCTTGGGAGTAGGATGGGACAAGGAGCTGCCACATCGCAGCCAGTGGCGTTTTCCCCTGTTGTGGGGGACTTTCTGGTCAGCCTGAACCATGCTCCCTCTTTCTGCCCCGCTGCAGGGTACTGCGGAGGACCCGGGTCAACGGGGACAACCGTCTGTAGCCCATCTTGGCGGGCGAAAGCACCTCCAGTGCTTGTGAATCTCACGGCACGCTGTGAACTGGTTTCTATGGAAACGGCACTGCTATGGCCTACTTTCAGGCAGCTTTTCCAGTTTCTCTGCTGAAGTGTGTTCCAGTGGAGAACTAAAAAAAAAATATTGGAAAAAAACCCCACCCACCCCCTGCCCAACCCCAAACACCCACCAACCTTCACCGCCAAGCCCTTAACAAAGCGCACAGGTGCGTACAGCCTGCCAGCCACCGTGGTGAGAGACAAAGCTGTCTATAATCACAAGGAAAGAGACCCAAAAATCCCCCAACCGGCCTCTGCTGTCACTGCTCTGCCTGTGTTCCCGACAATCCCGCTCCTGTGCAGCTGCTGGAGGCCCTTTACGGCCATCCTTGGTGGTACCCACTCCCAGCGCACCGGGCAACGAGGGGAACTGGAGCAACCGAGGCAGCACCTTCCTCTGTCCTGGCGGCATCGCATCGACCTACCTGTATAGCCACTGCCTAGGGGTCCAGTAGTGAAACTCTCCATTTATAAGGCCACTCTAGCTTTAAATGACAATAAAAGTGTCAGTATTACACGTGTGGTGGCTCTGGTGTCTGGCAGTTTGCCCCCCATCGATCCAGCTGGTGGCTGTGAGCTGGGGGGCAGCCCTGACAGGGGTTGCTGCAAATGCTCCCTCTTGGGAGGGAGTTTTTGGCTTTTCAGGGCAGTTTGCAGCTACCAGGGTGAGAGCAGAAATAACCAGGAGCAGCCCAAGGTTTAATGTTGTTCACTTAAAAGGGTAAAATAAGGGTACGTGCTACAGCTGAGCATGGTTTTCTGGCTGGGACTGGGGATGAGCAGTGACCCCCAAGCTGCAGGAGGGCTCCTAGGACAGAGATACGTGTGTTCCAGGCTCACCTCCCAGGTAAGTTGTGCTTTCAAAGTGAACGTGAAGGGTGTGACTGAGCATTCCCTTCTTCTGGATAATCAAACATCCCCATGTGCGGGACAGCTCTCACCCTCCCTAGGCACTGGTTGTCCCCTGGGCACTTCAGCGCTCCGTGTCCCGTAGGCTTCCCCAAAGCACCAAGCAACTCACATCTTGTCTTTTACGCTCTTTATTTAGGAACAACCAAAAATGTCTGGTTTCATTTCAACAAACTGTACAAGCAAGCTCTTCCCCTTGCCCACCCTCACATCCACATATACAAAAGGAAGGGAAACTTGCCATTCACTTCTCAGAAGTGGCATTGTTGCTACAGGGAGTTCTTGCCCTCAGAATAAGAGCAGGTAAAGTCCATAGCAGGTACAAGCTACCCTAGCCCTAGTAGTAGCCACAGCCCACAATCACAGGCAGCTTCACTTTTTTTTTTTTTTTTCTCTTTAAAACCTTTACCAAAAGTAAAAACTAGTTCCTGTCTCACACGATTGCCAAGGTGACCATCTAAAATTGTGGTCTTGAAAAAAAAAAAAACAAAACACAACACAATAATAAACCCCCTGGAACCCCCCACACCTCCCCGGTACAAAGACGGTTTATGTGGCAGAGCCCTCGCTCTGCGCCCTAGCTGCACGGCCACCCTTATGAAAGGTCCCATTGCAGCTACAATTACATTTTCCTTTGGATAAATCCAAGCAAAAATTCCAGGTCATTCAGCACCAGCATGATTTCTAAATAATAATAATTAAAAAAAAAAAAAGAAGAGACCCCATTAGGCTGACTTTGTGGTCTGCTGAGAAACAAAGTGATCAACACGCTGTTCCCAAAGTCTCTCTTTTAGTGCAATGTTAGTATGTGCAAGGGGAAATCACAGCCACGTACCCATAACACCACCACGAGCCAGATGGGGCAGAGAGAAAGTGCAATTGGAGCAAGAAGTTTTCTATGCCATGGATTCCTAGCCCAACCTTCGCTAGCACCAGTAAGCAAGAGTCCTCCTAATATCACCTTCTGTCAGTACAGGGAGAAAGTGGCTTAACTGTGCCATCGTGGCCAACTGTGCCAATACGGCCAACATCAGCCAGCAGAACACTTTTTACTGGAACAGGCAAAATAACAAGAAAATTAAAAAAATAAATCACTGCTTAGGCAACAGAGCTCTGCTTTAAAGTCTCATGATGCCAATCCAGTATTCCTGGCAGGGACCGCTGCCAGTAAAACATACAGCAGAAACTAAAAAAAAGGTACAGCTTTAAAGTGTCTCATTCCCCCCACCTCCGTTTGTAGTGTTGCCTGATCTTACACTGCTGGGTTGTGATCAGCTGAGAAATTACAGCAGAGGTTACTGCAGTGAGCTGAATTGCATCAGGGCACTGACCGATTTGGAAAGAACGAAGCCAAAAATCATCCGGGCTACAGGAGCGAGGTTTACAAGCATTTTGAATACTATCAACTTGACAGGAAGGTGCAGCATCAGGTTAACTTTCCAATTTGTGCCTAAGTGCCAAAAAAATCACCTTTCTCTTCTGATTCCCAGTGACCCAGCTTCCAAACATCACCTTCTGATCAGGTTGCCTCTGTAATGTCTGTAAGAGCGGGGCTGCAGAGAAGGCAGAATACAACACTGCTACCTAACAAATACTGTTGCTTTTCAATTAAAAAAAAAACAACCCTAAAATAAACAAAAATACCCCAAATGGAAAACGAGCCTTCTGCATCCTTCTCCTCTTGAACAGACAGGGGAGGGACACCCAGCAAAAATTAAGCAGGCGGGTATCTCACATCTCCAGCTGCTGTGTGAGCATGGCCCAGGCAGGTGAGGGTTCTGTGTCCAGCTCTGGGCTGACTACAGGGTTGCTCATCACAGCTGATGCTGCTTTTCCTGGTGGCACCTTGTGGTGAACCTCACAAGCCCCCACCAGGGAGGGGACCTGCAGCTGTACAAAATAACCTGCGGCCAGAGCGCAGCGTGCGGTGCGTTGGGGCAAACCCCTGTGCCCGTTCCTCTCACCGTGGCTGCAGGCTCGGTGCGCAGCAAGTGGAAAGAGGACCCTGTAAGTAATAGTTTTCTTAATATTCTGCTAGAAAAATAATAATAAATTAATTAATGCTAATTAAGGAGCTGAAGAATAAGCTACCCAAATAAAACACAGAGGCACGTCAAGAACTCTTGCACGAGGAGAACCAGCAGCCTTTAACATCAGTGAGCCAGGTACGGGGCTTCGGGTTATTAAGCAATTGGTTTGTGCCCTTCATCTAAGCAGCCTCAGAGACATAAGTAGCAAGACTGACACGGATTAAAAATGATGGTTACTATGTGCCTGTCAAGCCCAAGCTCACACACAGTGGATGGAGGTGAAGAATTCAATTTCCCTTCCTTACTGACACTGGTTACGCGACCTTTATCTTGCACCCCTCCTTTCAAGTCAAGATAGTCATCTTTGATTAGATGATGATAAATATTCACACACCGTGTAGAACTGCGGTGACATTTCCTCTTAACACCAGAAGAGCTGCTGCTGGGACTGTAGAGCCACCTCTCAGTTACTCCTTTCTGTTTCAGATGCAAACACATTTCTGATGTCCTGCCCAAAATCTGAGTCTGTCTGGAGATGACACCTGCTCCTCCTCAGCTTCAAAATGATGCAATAGGGAAACAGAGGGCCACACAGCTAAACCCTCAAAAAGCTTATACTTTCACGGAGATTTCAAGTCAACTTAAAAAAAAAAAATGCAGAGATAACAAGGAAGATAGGAGTTAGAAAAGGAACTTGGTGACTCTCTGATTTTTTCCTTTGTCTCTAAATCTTACCCTCCCCATGCAATGGGGTTTGCCAGCCCCGTCGCCGCGTCCAAGGGGAGTCTGCATGGAACCACTTTTTAAAATTCCTCTGACCCAAAAGAAAGCAAGCTCCTGCTGTGCTTGTATGAATGCGTGGATACAAAGCTCAAAAACCTCAGCAGCTTCCAACCCTCAAGGCTGTTTTTTCTGTGTACACCGGGAAATTCTCCCTCCAGCTCACAAGACTTCTCTTTTCAATTTTTCTGGAAAACTGGCCAAATACAATCCAAGTGCAAAACATTTCAGCTAGTGCATGGAAAAATGGTTCGCAGGGATCAGTTCATACCGTAGTCCTTAAGCATTTCTGTAGATGGAGCGGGGATCACTCTTCCGATTAGCCATAGGCCTTTAAGTGTACACCAAAAACTCCCACAGAAAATCACCTTGAATGGGCAAACTACATTTCCAACGTATTTTTATAGCAAGTAGTTAGTAAAAGTGTACATTTTTCATGTACATCTTAACGCAATAAAGAATCAATGGCATATCTGAACTGTATATATGTGTACTTAAATAAACCTGCAGGTACATAGACACTAGAGAGTAAATTGACCTACCTGTATTTGTTCTCTGAAGGTAACACCGTACAGACACTCACACCCTTGGCCCGCACGACTCCCACATCTGCTCCCTCCGGCTCTAGGATCCCCCCAGATCCTCCCATCACCTGTGGCATTTGGGAGTGCACAGGATTGAACCCCCGGGGCTCTGACCGCCTTCACAGCGCAGCCAGCCCTGCTCTCCCGCAGCAGAGTCGTGGAGAGGCCGCCCGGCTGAGCCAGCACGACGCAGAGGTGGGATGGCTTATGGATATGCCTCAGACCTTGTCTGACTGCTAAGGGGTGGTGGCAGCGCATTGCCCCAGCTCTCTTTCAGGTCATCTCCTGCTGCAGCAGATGCTCACGCTTGGCCGTGGGGTTTACACCATGTGCCCGGGGAGCTACGTGAGCTCAGGCACTGGCACCCTCCACGCAGGCACGTACTGCCAGGCAAGAGCAAGCCCTCTCTCTTGCAAAGCACTGAGCAGATAAAAATCCCTTCTAGCAGCTGAGTAAGGTGGCCCCTTAAAGCAGGGACGAAGAAAGAATTCAAAAAGCAAGGGCAGTTGAAGGTAGAAATCAGACACCGTCTTTGGAAGAGGTTCTGAAAGAGCTTTTTTGTTTTTAAACCAGATTTTTTTGCAAATCTCTGGATCCGATCCTTTGGGGCTTGCTACCCACCCTTCTAATAAATATCATTTACCACCAACAATAAAGTCTCCCACATTAAAAAGCTCTCACTAAATAAAAACCTTCTACTGAAAAAGCTTGGCTGAGTTAGCTTGGCAAAAATAAGGATCTATGACTACTCTCCATAAATACATCAGCGGATAAACACCAAAAACTATTTAAGTTAAAGGACAATGTTGGCTCCAAAACAAACCAGGAATGAACCAGCCACGAGTGAATTCAAACTAGGAGTTTAAATAAAGTTTCTAACCCTTCAAAGGCAGTGAAGTTCTGGAATAGCCTTCCAAGAGTAAAAGTGAAGGAAAGACATGGAACCAATTTTGAGCTGGGATTGGATTAGTTTGTGACAGAACGGTCTGACACAGCACTTGGCTGGACAATTCAGCTCAAGAGTTTCCCTTCTAGACTGTGTTTTCTATTAGAAAAGAATATTAAAAAAAAAAAATCTTCAAGTAAGTTGCATCGCACTGCAACCACCCGAGCCAACACGGGCACGTTAAAATTGTACCGGTACCAGGAACCAGGAAGGTTAACTGGGAAATTTATTTTGCTCTTTTGCCAGAACTATTGCAGACAAACAGGAAAAAAAATAATTAATAAAAGGTAAAAAAAAAAAAAAAAGACTGGAGCAAACACTTGAATTTAGCAGCTCTGCTGCAGAAGGATCTGTCACGTAGGGCTGCAAGAGGGAAACATCCTGATTGCAGAAGAGCTGCTGCCTCATCGGTCCCTTGGAGACAACAGTGACTCGAACCACTCACAGCAATGCTGCGTATTCGCTGCGTTTGTTCTCTGAAGAACAGCTTGTTCTCTCTGAACAATGAAAAGGATTCCAGGTCAGGATGGAAAAAATATTATGTGCTAGTTCTCCGTGATTAAAGGGAGACTTGGAGGTTTAATAGCCTGCTGGAGTCAGTCTCCAGGAGCGCAGGGGAGAATATTCTAGCCTGCAAGGAACAAACACCACCAAACTCCCATCTTCTGGGCTGTCTGGGTCGGGGAACCTGCTACGTATTGGAGAGTACACAACGCCACATCTAACCTACAACCATAATCTAACCCTATAACCGTAGGGATGAAAATCTCACTCAACTCCCACTGGACGTCAATGCAGACTGACAGTTTTTTTCTCAGATACCTTTCCTAACACACAGACACACACACTTGTGCGCCTGCAACGTCCTTCACTGCCAGGGCTTAAGGACTAGAAAGGGTACAGAGGGTCTATGCAGCCGTGCCAACCTTTAGAGAACAAACACCTTAATGGACAGATTAAAACAAAAAAACAAAACGGAAAAAGTACTTTGCTGTGATAGTCCATATCTAAGCAATGACCTTGTTTACACAATGTCTGAGATTTGTTATGCTTGTATAGGCAGCTGTAGGCATCGGTATATGAATATGAAATCTGAAAGACTGTCCACGGGAAAGCAAACAAGAGCATCCTGTTTCCCCGGTGCGAGCTGAGCCCCCACCTCCGCCAGCGCTCAGCCATCTCCTCGGCTGGGCCACCAAAAGCTCCGCACTAAGTGCCCAGTTTTTGCACGCACGCTTTCTCGTCTGCTGTGCTCAAAGGTCTCATTTATGGCAGTGCTTTATCACCATGTCCTCCTCCTGAGGTTTGCATCAGGCCGGCCCACGGGTTTTTGAAAGACCAAAAATTTCTTCTCAAGGGTAAGAGCAGATCCTCTGGGGCTGGTTGGTTGAGTTCAGTCTGTTTCTGAAAAAGAACAGAGGTGTCAAAGATGCTCTGGGCTCACTGCAGGGGCCTGCAACCCATGTGGGGTGCTGGGTGGGAAGGAAGGGGTGTGGGAGTGCCTCAGGATGGGCAATACTAGGAACCTTGATGGAGCCAGCTGCAGAGAAAGGCCAGGAAACCCAAAAATCTCATGGGAGCAGATCTGGGCTTTGGCCAGCAGCAGGGCTAAGGCAGGAAAAAACCCACGGTGGTCTAAAGCCCTTGCTGAACACCTCCTGCCTCTGTGTCACCAGGGATGACAGGATTGCCTCACTCTGGGTGGCATAAAGCCATCTCCCTGGCATGGACGCAAAAGCTGGCCCACCACCCTTCCCCAAACCACACCTGTGGCCGCAGCCGCTCCCCAGCAAAACGCATAGGGGGTGCACATCCAGACCTCTCAGGTGCTCAAAGGGCAGGACTCAATCCAAAACCACACTGTCTCCTCTGCATTAGGCAGGGGAGGGAAGCAATGCATTTTAGTGGATTTCACCTTTTCTAAGGCCTGCAGCCATGGTAGAAGTGTATAGGAGGCTCTGAAGTAAAGGCAGCAGGGCTGGAGAAGATCCCAGCTGCCCAGCATGCAGGCAAGGGGCTGAATGCATGGAGCAGGCGAGGGGCTCTGTAGTCCACAGCAGGACAGGTCAAGCGCTCGGCCATCCCCATCTGGTGGGAAGCCCGCCAGGGAGGAAACAGCCCCAGCTGCATTTCTGAAGAGTCCATGGAGGGCTTGGAAGCCACCTCTCTCCTCCTCCATGCACGCACATGCGCACACGAACACACACGCGCCTTGCAAAAGTGAGACTAGGAGGAGGGGTAGAGGGGGCAGCTATGAACACCAGCGCTCCAAGTCCTCGCTGTCCTTGCAGCCTCCAACTTCACCATCCAAGCCTTGCCCCACACCAAAGGAGGCTGCTCATGTCTGGAAATCTGGTGGTGGGTGAGGGAGTGGAGAAGGATATTGCAAGCACAGGCAGGCAGGGGGCATCTGCTGCCCAAGGCCAGGGGAGACATGAAAGGAGCTGGTGGCATGGGACACAGCAGCCAGGCCAGATAGTCATCCCATTCATAAATAAACCCAAGGGCCACCTTCCCCCTGGGCAGGGAACTGGACCAGACACTCTCACTGGTTTTACTGAGGCTTAGAATAAAACAAAGATTTGTCTCTTGAGCAGACTCCCCACCTGGAATACTGTATCCAGTTCTGGGCACCCCAGTTCAAGAAGGACAGGGAACTACTGGAGAGAGTCCAGCGCAGAGCCATTAAGCTTATTGAGGGAGTGGAGCATCTCCCTTATGAGGAGAGGCTGAGGGAGCTGGGGCTCTCTAGCTCAGAGAAGAGGAGACTGAGGGTGACTTCATTAACGTTTATAAATATGTAAAGGGCAAGTGTCAGGAGGACAGAGCCAGGCTCTTCTCGGTGGCACCCAATGACAGGACAAGGGGCAATGGGTGCAAACTGGAGCACAGGATGTTCCGTTTAAATATAAGGAAACTTTTTTTTTTCCCCACAGAGCCAGCACCCAGGGGCAGGCAGGCAGGCAGGGGCGCTCACGGCATCTCATGGGACTCTCCTTCCCTGGCCCCTCTTTCCTAGGGGTTTCCTCACCACTTCCTCAGTTAAATCTCAAATACCAGGACCAGATGCTAAACCCTTTTTCCAAATGGGAAACGCTTCATGCCCCATGCTCACCCAAGCCCCGCTGGGAGCCAGCCCTACCTGGGGCGGGGGCCTTACCAAGCCGTGCGGTGGGTGGTGGGCCGGGGGCATCGGGGGTCCCGACACTACCTTCCTGGCCGCCTGGCTCCCATGACTCGCAGCTCTCCGTCACCTCCATGCCAGCCTCGCACGGCCCTTTCTGGCTTCCCGCCACCTCTCCGGCGCAGGGCTCCTCAGGGCCAGCGCCCCTGCTCTCCTCCTCCGCCTTCATGGCGAACCACACCTTGAGCTGCTGGGCGCTGAGCTGGGAGCTCTCGCAGAGCCTGGGCACGTCCTCCTCTTGCAGCCCCTTATGCTTCTCGTAGTAGTCCTCCAGCACCTCGCGCCCTGCAGGGCTGACCTCCACCAGCCCTGGTGGGAAAACCCCCCGCCTGTAGTTCTCATACCACTTCAGCTGCCCGTTCTTGTAGCCATACCGGCTGTCCCCGAACCAGCGAATGACCTCGGCCCGTGGCAGGCCTGTCTGGGAAACAATGGCATCATACTCCTGGTTCGTGGGCCGCTGAGTCTGCACAAACATCTGCTTCAGAAGGTGCCGTTGCTGGGCCGTTTTTTTAAAGTTCAGTTTGGTTTTTGGAGGGGTGGGCGGCCGGCTGGAGCCACCATCCACTTTCTCACTCACACCAGCCCCTGGTAACTCGCTTTTGCCGTTGGACTCAGTGACTCGCAGATTCTTCAGGTTGATTTTAATGGGACTCACTTTCCGCTCCGCCAAGTTTGGGTTGGCACCGGAGGTGTCGACTGCGCCGTTTTCACTCACGGCCCTCAGCTCATCCAAGGAGTCTTCCCCTTCCCCGCCTCCATTTTCCACCTCCTCCTCCTCCTGCCGAGCCGCGTCCTCCACTTTCTTATTCTCCTCTGCCACCTTCTTCTTCCTCCTCTCCGAGAACCAGCTATCGATCTCCCTCCGAGTCATCTTTGTCTCCCCCCTCAGGCGGTTCACCTCTTCCTCTGCAGGAAGGGGATTTTGGGCAAAACTGCTCTCCAGGGCCTTCAGCTGCTCTGGCGCCCGCTCTTTGTACTTGGTTGGAGTGAAGTCAGGTGCCTGGTGCCAGGACTGCCGCCGCGGTGGCGGGTGAGGGGCTGGAGCAGCTGCTGCCGCCGCGGGGCTCAGCTCGGTCCCTCTGGGCGAGACGTCGAAGGTGATTTCAGGCAAGGAGTCAAGAGTGCTGTCTCCAGGGAAGACTGCTCGGCCGCCTCTCACGTTCCTGTAGTGGTACCTCCGATCACTGAACCATTTTCGAATCTCCTTGGTGGACAGGCCCGTGATTTTTGTCAGCCGTTCGACTTCAGCCTGGCCAGGGAACTGGTTTCTGCAGAAGCTGCCTTTCAAGGCCGAGAGCTGCTCATGGGACTTCTTGTTTTTGTACACGTTGGGATCCAGGAAGGTCTGCGAGGAGATCGTCGGGCAGGCAGTGAGCAGCGACTGGCCGCTGTTGACCACCTTCACCCCTGACACATTGCTGGAGCTCACTGTGCTGTGCTGTGCCGCCGGCTGCGGCTTGGAGACGGAAGTCACTGCCAAGGTGAAGGAGGAGCTGGTGCCCTTCAATCCGTTTGCCATGATGGGCTGTGTGACCAGCAGCCCCCCCGTCCCCTCCGGCTGCCCCACCACGTGGCCTGGTAAAGTTGCCTGAATAAGATGGGGGACGGTCCCAGGATTCGCAACCAGCGGCGTGTTCAAAACTGTAATGGTGGGCTGCGGCACGGACTGAATAACAGTGTTGAACATCTTCTTCCTGGCATCTTCAATCTCCTCTGGTGACCAGCTGATGCCCTGCTTCAATCTCTGGGCAGTGAACCAGATCTTCAGCTGCTCTTCTGGATACTTCGTCACCACAGTCAAGTAGCAGAGCTCAGCCTTTGTGGGGTAAGGGAACTTGTGGAAAGAGTTTTTGAGAAAGCTGTTGGAGTCCATGGCAGCATTGTATGTTGGAATGCTGCTCAGGGGGATCATCACCTTGGGAAGGGACTTGGATGTAGGCAGCTGCTGATGCAATGGAGGTTGCTGCTGCAGTGACACAAGTTGTGCCACACCTGCCTGCAGAACAGGCACATTTCCGATGATGGAGCCATTCACTATATGAGATGATTTTGTCGAAGTTGCAGTGGACTGGCTGACCGGCACGGATCCATTTGGGAATGAATGCTCTCCGTCTTTCATCTCTGACTCACTGCCCAGCTGGCTTGATGCATTTTCCTTCAGCGTGTGGATTTTTTTTGCCTCTGGTTTGCCTTTCATGATCTTCATGATGGGGGTTTTGGTAATGATAATTTCAGACTGGCTGTCCACCCCTTCCTCAGGAACCTCTCCTGGAAGGTCGTGGCTGCTGGTGGCCTCACAGAGACTTTGCTCCACCGTTGTACGATTGTCCTGCTTCGCCAGACTCCAGATGAAGTTTGTTTCACCGGCGTGTGACTCTGCATTGTGGTGCGAGAGACCTTCGTGGCTGTTTGCCAGAAAGTTACATGCCACGCACGCAAACGCAGGGTCTTTGCTAAAGTCTAAGTGCTCAGAGTCCAAGTGCCCAAAGAAGTGATGAACATCTTGAGATCCAAAGTCACAAGGCTTGCAGATATAAGTGTCACCATCAGCAATACCGTGGTGCCCATTAGACAAAGCTCTGTTATTATTGTTACTGGCACCAGCATCACCAGCTGCTGGCTCTTCTGCAGGAGCATCTTGTTGAGTTCCTTCACGATCATCTCCCACAGTGTCCAGTTCAGTCTCCTGAAGCACCAGAGTTTTCACTGGTATCATGCAGGGAGTTGTGGATTTTCTTTTGCTAGCCATCACTGCAATTGATCCAGATGATTATTTTTCTTTCATTTAAATGAAATTCAGATTTTAAAAGCGTTATTGCAAGTGCTCTGTGGTCTAGATTCCAGCAAATTCATGATGTCCCAAGGAGTTCTTGTCAAATGTCGACAAATGTTCATATTTGCCACTAAACCTGAGGACAAATAGAAGGAGGAGTTAGTTCTCTTGGCATTAGGCAAAGCACAACTGTCCTGGTGTTTAACTGTCACTTGATAAATCATTTTCAGCCACTTTCACTGGAAAAATTGAATTTAACCTTGGATTTACTGTATTTTCACACATACAACCTGTGAACTACCTGTTTAAAAACAAACACATAAACACGCCTCTTTTATAGCCCACATCAATTCTCGTTTGAGGAAGAAAAATCACTGAAGCTTTCCCTTGTCCTGCCCTGCCAAAACCCACCACCAGTGTTTCAGTGAGAAGAGCTGAGCCTCGGCTCCCTGCGCACCCGGGCTCCCAGCTCAGCAGCAGGCAGGAGGGAATACCAGGCAGGGGCACCCAGGGAAATCCATCCACTTTTCATCAGAAAAACCTGACCAAAAAAGAAAAAATTTAGAAAAAAAAAAAAAAATAATCAACACCCATTCACCACAGAGTGTTTCAATTTCTTCAAAACTGGCATTTTCCACCCATTCTGTCGGGAAGTTTCTTGCAGCTCAAAGCACCGTGCCTGTGCCAAGGGCCTCTGCCTGCAGAGCTCTGCAGCCAGGGCCACATATTTTAGCTCTCCTCACTCAGCAAGCCCACAAAGTATTTGTGAGGTTCCCTCCCCACCCCACGCACACTGCATTGGTGTTTTAACAGCATCTGCTGAGTCTTAGGCTGGAGTTGCACGAGAAGGCAAAGCCCCAAAACTCAAGGGCAGCATTACACGCACGTTCCCGGCTCCTGCCACCTTTGCAGCTTTTGGCATTCGCACGACTCAGTACACTGGGGGTATTTCCTAAGAAAGTGTCATTTCTCCACAGCACAAGCTCATTTTGTTGGGCTTGGGGTGACCAGAGACCTGCCACGTTTTAAAACAAAAAAAAAAAAATAAATATTGTTTTTTTTCTTTTTTTTTTTTCTCCTAAGCTAAAGCTGTTCCTGATCTGCTCCAGCCTGCAGAATGCCAGGGCTGGCCAAGGCAATAGCCACAACCTCATTCCTGGCCTGCTGTAGCTTTGCCATCTGCACAGCTCCGTGCCGGAGATCACGACCAAGGGCAGCAGAGCTGTCTGCTGGAGCTGGCACCCGGAGCTACTGGTGATGGTCCCGCTGACAGGCAAGGCAGCATATCTAAGGGAGCGACATCTCTGCCTTAACCCTTCCGTCAACCTTTTTTGACAGCAACTATGCTTATTTTTCTTTTCAATGTGAGGATAAAATGGTCTTTTTCCAGACTTCAAGGTCACTTGGAAGCATATGGACTGATTCATATTACAAAGACTCCATGCCGGATTTTCCCAGACTTTACCGTAACACTGACGGAGCTTTATAAAACACTTACAAAAACTTGAACTTAAAAAAAAAACAAACAACCAACTTACCATCCTATCAGCTGACTCACAGAGGTACCTCTTATCAGTTACAGCAGTTGTGCACCAGGAGCTTTCTCCTATCAGATATTCTAAGCTGATCTCGTGCACTGAGAAATGCAGATCAGGCAAATGACTTGGTGGTGCTTATGCAACACCTCTTCTGCTTATTTTTGTCAGCAGCTTTTAGAACAGAAGAATGAAAAGTCCTAATGCAAAAAATTCAAAACGGAGGAAGTATCATTTGACCTCCCTAACTTCACTAGGAAATTTTTTTAGCAAATTCTTCAGAAAGCTGACGTCATTTTTCCCAAAGGGGAGAGCCTGGATGGCCGGCTCTGGCCTCAGCAACTCTCAGGCACCATTTAAAAGACTGATGGGAAAATGTAACTTCCCGTTACTGTGGGCTGATCTGAGATTACAAAACAGTCCTGTAAATAGCATTAGTCATCACTGAACTTGGCACTGGGAAAGACTGCTATGCTAAAGCTTCATGAAAAGCTAGAAATTATAACTTAAAAAAAAAAAAATCATCTATAAATAAAAAAAGTATTAAAGCTGTGATCTAGATTTAGACAGTGAGAATTGCATGCTCTCAATACCTGCTTTGTGTCCCTCTCATCCCACCTTTTCGTGGTTAGTTTTTCTCTCTGCAGAGCTCCAGAAAGTTATTCATTAGCATTAGCAAGCAGAATACTTGGATGCCTATGAATGGGCTTTGCTATTCAGAGGGGAACAGCGTCCATCTGACACCAATCCCAAGCTCCTCATTTTTGATGCTAAGTTAAATATTACACAATCTAGCAGGATACGATGACCTTTCCGAGTCAAGTCAATTAGGAAAAAAAAACAGTTAAGACCAGCCTGAAGGCTACAAAATACAGCTTTAAAGGCTGAAAGGAGTTTCATGTCAGGGAAGCAATGGTAAAAGGGAATTCTTATTTAATTTTATTCTGTAGTTGTAACCTAGGCCAGCGAGAAACTGCTGGGCCCTCTGCAAGCTTTTTCATTTCCAGCAAACTGCTGACAGAGATCCAGTTCCAGAGTCTCCATTACTGAGACAGCTCGAGTCCCAGGCGGACCTTACCTAGTGTTTACAGAGCGGCCAGATATCAAAAAGGTGATTTTTATCTGTCAACAGAGTAAATTTGATACAAAGCAAGGGAGATACACAAAGCCCCCCATTGTGTCGTGTTCACAGAGTGCCTCTCCCAAGCTCGCCGTCGCTATTATTTTGGGTAAATGGGAATGGCCTGACCCACCTACAGAGAACCTAAAAGCTCTGCATTTCTTTCCCAGCACATTTGCATCAAGCTCCGTGCTCTTTCCGACAACTTTCGTTAAAAATGCAATCAAAGCGGCCCCAGCCGCCTCAGCTCTCCTGCTGGGGCTCCAATATTAATGCCACCTGAGAACACAGATTGCAAATTTAGCTGGAAGTGAATCACAGCATCAATTTACTGGGAAAAAAAAAAAAATTAATCAAATGTACTGTTTATCCATTTCATTTCCACAGAACAGTTGCATAAGCGCATGTTCAGTGCATATTTTATTCGCTGCTCACCTTCTGGAATGCACTAATACTTTAATACACCACTAATATATAACAGAACGGATAATTAATTTCTCTGTCATTAAAGTAAGTGAGGCTGCTTTAATGGATAGGATAAATTATCGGCAGAAAATTTAAGCAATTAAAAAACAGCCTTACAACAGAGCTCAATATACCACCATTGTGAAGGGTTCAGACCAATTTGTACAGCCACGTGCGAAGAACTTGATTTCCTATGTAATATTTTATGATGAACTAGAGCAAAGAGACATTAGCTGAGTGAAATAGCTACTTGGCAGCCAGGAAGACAAAGGGACTGTACTTAAATTGATGTTTGCTGTTTAATTTATTACCTGCTAATTTAATAGCCAGGTAGCAGAGCAAACAGCTCATATGACCTGAGCATCAAAGTCTGCCACTGCTGTGGGAAATTCAAGGGAAAACTGACTTAAAGTAGAATCAGATCAGTTCAGTCCCAGTGATGCTCCTGGAGAGACTAATGTTGGAAAGAGAAGCAGCACAAAGGGTCCTTGGGCCTGATCGGATCCCAGCCCAGCCTGTGGCTGGGAGTACACCTGTATCTGAAGTAACAGGAACTGGCCCTGGGTCTGAAGTGCACTTGCACACACAAGAGTGAGACAACGGTGCACACTCTGCTTCTGCAAGAGAGGCCAAGCAGCCCGGCCTTTGCACGAGGCAGGAACAGACCCACGTGAATGGCTTGGGTGGAGTTGTGGCTCCTCATCCTTGATGTACGGCCGTGATTGCTTCTTTGCAGAGCACCCAATTTGAAACAGTTAAAAAAAAAAAAAATCACCACAGGAAAGTTCTGCTCCACTCGTAGATGCAGTTTTACGCTGTTGTCTCCACGTTGTGGCTACAGGGACAGCCAGATAGGTTGGAGTTTCTCAGGGGTTGTGGCTCAGAAATGACAGACCCTGTAGGAGCCAGGGGTGAGGGCAGAACTGCCGGCTGAGCTCGCTTCTGTACTGCCTGGCTCTCCTCCACGGAAGACACCCACAAAGGCCTCACGCCAGTGACCAGCCCCCAGCTTACAAACAAGTAGAAGGAGCACTGTGAGACACGCTAGGTTGTGATTTCAACTAGCTCTAGAGATTCAGAAAAATAATACGAGAAGGCTGATAGAAGCTGTGAAATCTGGGATCCCAGTCTATGAAAACAATGCAGCACTTCTGCTAGAGACAGCCCCAAACCCACAATGGGGCTATGGGCATTGCCCTCTTGCAATGCTCCCCATATCAACCCTTCTTCCTCCCTCGCACAGGAGCCTTCCTGTCCCCATCAGTGGGTCCAGGTACACAGCAGTAACTCTCTGCAGAGCAGTTTTGCCTCCGCTGAGGAAAACAATGCCGAGACGGGTCAAAGTGAGCTGAGCAATTTCAGAAAATTTACTTCTGCAGAGATTAACAAAGGGAGGTTTCGAAATCTGCACTGCTGAGTATGAACTTTCAAGCTTTTTCCAGCTTGGCTGGATATAACTGGTTTGGTTTTAAATGTTTCAGTGAATTAACGAGTTAGGTTGTTAATGCAAAACATTCATTCCCAGCAGTGCCAAGGTCCCCAGTTAGAAGATTAATTTTTGTGACCTTTTGCAAACCTCACCTAGAAACAACAACCAGAAAACCCACCAGGCAACATCACTGGGCAGACAGTGCTCAGCCCAGCACAGCAGCCCTGGTCCCACTTCCCGGGCACGGGGATCATAGGATAGTTGCCCTTCCCTTGCCCCCAGCTCAGCCAGCTCCTGGGTGCCCAATGCTCAGACTGAGGACAAGGCTCCACGCAGACATGTAGGATGGCTAAGAGCTCTCCTGTGGGCTCCAGGGTCTGATGTAGCTCTGCTGAAGAGTGAATGTTCAGTTGAAAAAAAATAAATTTAAAAAAAAAAATCATCACACCAAAATAGAAGTAAAATAACAGTTTTCTCAACACTTTCAGTGCCTGCTAGGCAGGCAGACACAGTCCCCAGGTCAGAGACAAAGTTGATGTTTCTGTCTCATATGAAGCCAAGCACAATATTGGCACTTTAAATAATAGCGGTTTGTTTTTAATCTGAAACTCTCCAGGCAGATAGCAGGGTGTGTGTCTGTGTGTGTCTGTGTGTGTGTATTAGAAAAAAAACATCAAAGGAGGAAAAGAAAGTTGACATTTGAGAGTTTTTGTCTTTCCCCTTCAGGTTCTACCTCCAGCCAGAAACAGAAAACGCACGTCTGTCTTTGGGAAGTCCACAGATGACTTCCCAACTCCCTACCAGTGATTAGCAAGTAAAGATCTGTAAATAATAGATCCCTGTGGCCAGTACCAACGAGTGGGTGCTCTCTGCAGCCAGCACCCGGATCCAAGAGCTGATCTGCCTTCCCCTTCCCACCATCAAGCACCCCAGAGGGGAATGCCACCATGTCTTGCAGCAGGTCCTCCCAGCACGGCAGACACCTCGTTTGCTCTGGGCAGCACTGGGTGCCAGCTCAGTAGCCAGGGGCTGGGTGCATTCACCTGGGTGCTGGGGAGGGGAGGAAAACACAAGGTCCATGCAGCAGGGAGCACAGGCGTACAGGGGGCACAGCCCCATGGCTGCCCCTGCAGCCAGTCACAGCAGTCTGGGGATTCTTTCTCTTCAGTCAGGTAATAACATTTGTTCTGCATTTGGAGTTCATTAATGAGCAGTTATGTAGGAGGTCACCAGCTGAGGTGAGGGCTGGCAGGGGAGAAGAAGGCTGGACTCCTGCATTCTACAGACCCAGGTGAGGAGGAGTAAAGGTGTGTTCCCCAGCCAGAGGCTGCCCCACGCCAGCCCTCACCTTGGTTTCATTGCCACAGACTTGGAATTGCAGGCTTTGGTTACAACAAAGGTGTCATGAAGTGTAGGGAGAGGGGACGCAGCGGCATTACCAACGGGCTTCCAGGACACGGTTCCTTGCTAAGAACAGGGCAGCTATTGCTAATCTATCCCACGGACACACTACATCTATGGGCACACTCAGGCAACTTGGCATGGACCTCTCCAGGCTACTTCCCTGTGGTTCAGTACGGATAAATGCAGTTAGAGGGCACAACCCACCCCTTCAGAGCAAATTCCCGCTTCCCAAGTGCAGACAGGACCTCTTTTTTAGCTGCTGCACCAGCACAGCTCTTTAACAGAGAAGAAAAGGCAAGATTTGGCAGGGCTGAGTTCCTCTGTTCCCAGTCTGTGGCTGTGCATCCCAGCTAACTGGGGTCCAGCATCCTCCCTGGGTAACTTTACAAAGCCTGCAGCTGGAAGGGAAGTCAAACAATGGGACCATCTCCAGCAGCCTAAATACATCAGCAGCGGAGCATCACCCTGGCTCCCGGCAAGCAGTGCACATCTCCACGCCGTACCCTTCTCTAGGGCTGGCAACCATAGTAACATCTGCCACTCAGAGCCTGCTCCATAACCCAGACCAAGGTCATGACACAATTCTTTGGGGTTTGGCCCCACAGGGGACTGTAAGTTCTCCCGAATGAGCACTGAATGAGATTTTCCCCTCCAGAGCTGATTGCTACTGTACTAATGCCTCAGGCACCCAAAATTCAGGTGCTCTCAACAAGAACAAGGAGAGCAACCAGCAATAAAACAACTGCAACCCGAGAGAGGCCACACAGGCAAGAAAAGCCTCTTCCCATCTCATTATTCTGCCTTGCACAAATGGACAAACACACGCACAAATTTCAGCAGTTTCAAGCTTCAAGCAGACCACATAGTCAACATTTGTAGTAAGAAACAATTTCTCTTTATGTCACACTGGTCAGGGTGCTTTGTAGCTTAAGCCTGGCTTTGAAAACGCGGGTACAGTCTAAAGGCAGTGGCAGCCGGTTGACCGAACAATCGTATTCATTCTCCATTACTTGGCAGGCCTCGAGTAGTAAAGTGTCTTTTTCATTTAGGCTCGTTAAACAGAGCTATTCATTAAAATTTCACCCTTCTACCAACTGCTGTACTTCCCCATTTAAAATTCGCCTGTAAGAAAAGACCTCTCTCCTCTGCCCTGCCACGCTCCTCGCCGCTCCATTTCAAGTTGTCGCCCCTCTACGAGCCGTGTTTTCGGATTGCTCTCGTGCTTCTACAACAGCAGCAACTCGCCTTTGCCATCGTTACCTGGGTAGAGGTTGCCTCGCTGCCTTAGCACTCGGGGACTGAAGGGAATTATCTCCACCTTTTTTTTTTTTTTTTTCCTCCACAAGAGCACAAAACTGAGCAAGATGGAAGGCTAGAAAGGGGTGGCTGAAACAGAACGCGATTAGAGTATAAAAATAGGTCACTAGGATAATATAACCTTTAGACTGTTGGCAGTGTGCCCCCCTTAGAAACAAGCCTGCGTGCTATATTTCAGGAGAATGTCAGGAATTAAAAAAAAAAAAACAACAAAACCACCACACACACCAAAACAAAACCACTGATCATCCCTCAGAGCTTTGTGTGCTTCTGTTTGAACATCACTAACATTAATTCATTCACTCATTTTCCTCTGCCCTCATCCATTTGATCAAGCACAAAATAAACGTTACGCAATCATACCATTAACATCTTCCAAAAAAATAATCATCTCTTTTGGCATAGAGGCTTCATTACAGATTTGCTCCGAGTTACACTACCTTAGCAGGGTTCACAGTCCCAGCATCCCAGGGATCCACCTCCACAGCTTCAATCCTCACATTTTGGCCATGTTGCAAAACATTCCTGGTGTTCCCCCAAAGGAAAAGGTCCAGCAGACAGATAATCATCTCTGAGCAGAGCCAGCACCGAGTTTAACACTACCAGCAGAGGACATCAGATAGCATTAATGGAACTTCACAAAGTTCCTCAGCTCACTCATATCTGGGTCTCCCATCACCTCACACTCCGCTGGTGAATAGCAGTGGGGTGGTTGGTGCCTCAACAGAAGAGTATGAGAACATCAGTCATGTTTCTAAAGGCACAGGAGCTCCAATTTCAGCCCCTTGTGCTTTCTCCAGGAGGTTTGCTTTTTGCTTGTTTTGTCAGAGATCTGTTTGTGTCTGCAGCTTGATCACAGGCACCTCCAACAGTCCCACACAGGTTAGGAATATCCTGCCACGCCACGTTCTGACTTGCTACGTGCTTTGGGATCCCGCGCTTAGAGCTTGTTATCAAGCATCACCATTTAGGTAGGGCAAGACCAGTTTTGGCAGACACGGTCCTTTGGAATGCATGTGAAAAGGGTAGGTTACACCTAAAATACACTTTGCATTTTTATTATCTGAAATTGCTGAATGGCTCCAAGCCAAAAAATTACCAGGGAGCTCAGAGTAAAGACTCCTGGTTCCCAAAGCAAAATGAGAACCAGAGGCAGATCTTGGGCCGTGTTAAATTTCTGAGAAGGGTACTCGAGTGTTTTAAATCAGCAGGAACCACTCGGCCAGGCTGGTGAGGACTTCACAGGTATGAGCACCTGACGGCAACGGAGCAGATGAAGCCCACTCTCCTCTCAGTGCTGCTGCAGCCTGCCCAGTCCCAAGGAGTCATCTGGGACTTCCAAGCCCATGTTTCTTAAGTGCTTCTGCTCACAACCCTGCTTCCAGGTTTGCGCATCAACCTCCACACAGGTGACCCTATTTGGGGGCCATCACCCCAAATCCAGAAACGACAGCTATAGATGTTAGTACAACTTTTATTGTTAAAAAAACAAACAGTATCAGCTTTTATATCAGAAACAAAACAATCCCGCTGCAGAACCGCAAACTCAAAAGCCTGCTACAGGATCACACGGTTTTCTCACCGAGCATCCAGGTCCCTTTTGCAGTGAAGAAACACTGGCTGAAGACAAGACGATCACCAGCTACCGAGCGGCCATGTAAGGGACAGACCCACAGCAGTTCTGGTGAAATAAAGAGCGTCCAGAGCTTTAAAAGAATACACAGGTGGGAAGGACTAACCCAAGCTACTAAATAGTACCAGGCGGCAAGCGTAGGGCACTGGATCTGACCATCTGCAGCACAGCCTGAAGACCAGGAGAGAGCTGCAGCCCCTTCCCAGCTGAGTGTTTTTGGATTACTTCATCCAACGTGCCCTTCTGCAATATGCTAGCTCCAAACACTGTGCTACAGGCTGGCTCAGCACCAGCTCCCATTCCCCCACTTCCAGTTGCTATAACCCAAAAGCCAACTGCAAAATACTTCGGCTGCGAGCAAGGAAACGGGGTTCGACAGGTCGCGATCACGGATTTATTTATTTTCTTTCTTCTCCCCCATGGATCCTACTTCAGAGTTGTCCTTTCAGACCTTGAGTGCTGCTGATGGCTTTTGCAGCTTACTGAGTCCGCTGGTTTATGGCAATGTTTTTCTGCTCACTGAACTGGCTCATTCTTTTAGCAGAACAAACTGTTCCACGTTGAGGCAGGAGTTGGCTGTGTTTTAACAAAGGATTTTTCCCTTCTGACAGTGTTTTGCAAAAGACCCAAAAAAAGGAGTTTGGAGCCAAGTTACAAAAGGTCAGGAGAGGCGAGTCAAGCACTGGGTGTAGTTCCTGTATGTCACAGCCAGTCAAGGAAATGGGTGGGGAGAAGAGGAATGGCATTTTGAGCTGCAATAGTATGTATAAAGTGGTATTAACGAGGAATGGGCTTTTGAATGCGGATGGCAAGTAGGCAGGCACTGTAATTTTTGTTTTACAAGAGCAGGCTTGTTAGGTAGGCTAAGGTCTCTGCAATCATTTATCCATTGAAGAATGCATTTGAGAGAGTTCAAGTAGCACTAGCAGCAAGAAAAAGGCAGTTTTCTTTGTTTCATCTCCCCAGGCCGATTTCAAGGAGCTACCCTACTCTACTGTACTCTCCTCTTCCATCAGCCAAATGAATATTCAAGAGGCTTTTGCCAAGTGAGCACCAGTCAATCACCAGCACAAGGCTGGGGGAAATCCTGGGCTGAGACCTGCGTGGGACTGGCGCTTTGTCCCCCGCTGCTCTGCTCCAGTGTCCCAACCACTTTTATGGCGGGGTGCGGTACTGCTGCAGAGGTTTGCTGGGTGCCACGGCCGCTCTGCTGGCTCATTTCCCTGCCACCCAGCAGGACAACAGCACTAGAGTGGAGCTGCTGCAAAGAGGATGAGCATCCATAGCGGGGGTGCTATGGGTGGAAAAGGACCCCGGCACTGTGATCCCAGGAGCACAGCCCTCCCTAGGGAGCTCATGACAGATCTTCCCTCTCCTCTTCTAGAAGCTAGCATCACAAACGTTTTTGGCGTTGGATGAAGAGGTTCCTGGTGAGGCCCCACTCCCTCTTCAGCAGTAGCAGCAGCTGGTAGAGTCAGGGTCATTCTGTGCTATGCATGGTACACAGACAGATCAAGATGGTCAACTCTGGCCTTGCAGATGTTGGAAGGAGGGGAACCAAGAGGATCTGCAACAGTTGACAGTATGTCATGTCTAATACTCAAGCTTTTCCAAGCCTCAGAGGATCCCTGAATAGAAAGAAACCACCCACCACTGGAACACAGCCACTTTTGTGGCTGGAAGGGCCAGATGTTCAACTCCATACAACAATGCAGTACAGCAGTTGAGACTGTAAGTGAAGAATGTTGCATCCTCTTGAAACTGAAGAAGGAAATCAGGGACATCATCTAATTCTAGAACCACCATTTGATCCTGATGCTTACAGCTCACATACCTACTCTGCAAGAGTGGCACAAGGTTTCCTTCCATTGCCTTAAATAGACAATACCCTGGCCTAAACAGTTGAACCACAACAACTTCACAACCTTATGGTCAGACTGGCAAGTGTTCAGCTCCTTCAGCTGGGAGCGCCATTTTCCCAAGAAGTCCAGCTCCTTTTTAGTACCCATATAAGTAACAGACTTCCAGAAGACCCGAAACACCCCAATAGGTCCTGCTGGCATAGAGTAGAGCAGACCATTAAGAGAGTTCAGCATCCTAACAGCCAAAACCCTTTGCTGCCTGATGAGAAGCTGAGCTTCAAACCTGCTCACTACAGTTAACATTATGTCCTCCACCACTCAGAAGAGAGCTCATGGAGAACTACATCATCCCTACTGCCAAACCCCTCATCCACTGACCCCCAAGAGCTCACAGAGAACACCCGTCTCCTTTTCTCTGAAATACTCATCATTTCTTTTAGCATTGATAGTAAGAGAAAAATGGATTTGGGATTTCCTTTGAGATCCCCACGGGCAAGATCCATGAAACCAAATCGCACACCTGCCAGCCAAGCACAATCCTTGTCATCTGCTCTCTGCTTTGAAAACTGCATTTGTTCAAAACCATTTGTCAAGCCACTTTGGAGAGTATTCAGTGATATGGTCCTTACTGAAGAGTCAATTGTTTTTTTAGTTGAAAACTCACCATCCTCTGTAGGTCAGCTGTGAGCTGAAAGCATCCCAATTATTTACTGCTGGAAGCTAAAGGAATTTCCTTACTCTCAGAACATAGACATTTAAAATTAGTTTCAAGTACAGTTGTGATAAACAAATCATGTCCTCCTCCTCTCCCTCTCCTGGCTTTTTGTTTGTTTTTTAAATCATGCCTGCTGGTCTAACCAGCCTTTTTCTTAGCTGCCTTCTACAACTCCTCATTTAAAAATTCATTCACAATGATGCAGGGGAGCTACAGACATCTTCTGAGAAAAAACAGCAAAGCTAGATCCCTGCTTTCAGAGCTCTCCCTTTGACACGCCATTCCCCAGGGACCTCATTTTTCGAACGCCATTAAAAAAAAAGAAAAACAACACAACAATAAACAAACCAACAAGTATTTGCCTTCCCCCCACCCCTTCCTATGAAGAGCAGAAGGCTGGGAGTTGAGTTGACACCTTTCTACAGAGGACAGGGACTTAAGACTTCATGTCTCTGCTGACAGCAAGCCAGTTGGAGTCTCTTGCTGGCTGAAAGACAAGCTCAACAGCCCATTCCACCAACCCTGCTCAGCAGCTGGGGAATGGAAAGAGTTTTCAGCAGACTGAAGAGGAAGACAGACTATCATACTTTTTTAAAACACCTCTTAAGTAAAGGGTTTGGGGTTTTGGACTGAGGTCTCCTGCAAGCCTTTATTCAAAATATTGATGTACTCTAATTTGTGGATCACAAGGCCTGGATACAAGGAGATTCTTTTTTAAAATCCCGTCATGCTGGGAGAATTGCTTTCTCGCCATGTGTTAGTGAGGCTGCCCTTGAACTGCCAGCAATTACTAAGCTTCCACTCTGTATTCAAAGCTCTATACAATGGAGTTTATTATTTTTAAGCCTTTCAGACATCAATGTAGCAAACTTAAGAGAGCTATTTGGAAGATTAAGATACGAACACCACCATATTATTCAATTTAGCTCCAACACTGAACACTTATTTCTGTAAAGAGTCACAGCTAATCCTACATTTCCAACTGCCAACAGAGACAAATACTTACAGCTTTAAGTCACATTGCAGCATGGCCTTAGAACCCAAATTTAGGGAATACGGACAAGGAAATTACTATCATTACCCAAATACTGCCCAATTACTGCCAAGCCAATACTGAACGTATCTTCAGGTCTTGGCCAGAGGCTTCAACTATATCCCCGTAGAAATTACAGCCCAAGGAAATCCCTGCTCTCTGTGCATGCAGCCAGGTGTGAAGGTCCTAGTACATCTCCAACAGCTGTATTACATGAATTTTCTAAATATTTCATATGTTCCTACAAGTGCCAAGAGGTTTGCTACCACCTCCCCACCCCAGCTCATCGCCTGCTTAGTCCAGTCCCACAGAGGAGAGCGGCAGCTCTGGGTTTTGACAGCCACGTGCCAACCCCAAGGGCTCCTGCCACACTTGCGGGAGTCTTGCTCTCATGTTCTCAACCTATGTGGCAGAAACCTCGGTCTCATCCCCACAAGCTCACCTTGAAAGAGCGACACCGTTTGCTTTTCCAAAGAGCTCTGTGCAGCCCCCTTTGCAGAATTAAGGCTGCTGCTGAGCTGCATTGCTGGATTGGCTCCCCAGGGTCCTATCCCAGGGCCTTCATGGGTGCCACCGAAACATGTAATAACTCAAGTTGGGAGGGACTGCTGGAGGACATCTGGGCCAATCTCCTGCTCTCAGCAAAGAATTTCCCTCAATTCTTCACCAGGCAGGCGAAGCTGCCTATCAGTAATGAGCTCCTGCTTCCTAAAACCTTCTGCTGCACGGGTACAGATCAGCTTTCTGGCCACTTGTGCCACTTAAAAAGACCGGTCAGTAATACTTCTTTCAAAAATCCAGATGAATTTTTTAAAACAAAAAACCACAACAAAAACAACACAAACCCAGAGAAAGAAGAAAAACAACCCCTAAATGTAGACAAGTCCCAGAACTTTTTTGCCCTTCCTGTGACAACAGCAAATAGAGTTTACTAACAGCTGCTTTATCTGCCCAAATCAGATATAAAGACAGGCAACATAAAGGGGAAAACAGGGAAAAGATATGTGCCTGTTTTCTGTCATTATGCTGCTTAGAGGAGAGACAACTGGTGCACTTTGCCTTCTTGAAATCATCCCACCCTTCACAAACAATTGTGCGAGTTAGACAAGACTGGGTGCAGGACTAGCAGGATGGGAACAACATCTTTCCAAGGGAAAAAAACAAGGAATGGCATGAAATAAGAATCAAATAAATACAAATCAGTTTGCCTCTTTGAAGGCTGTCATTTCATAAGAGCTGATTTAACTTGAAGTCTTTGGAGAAAAGTCTTTCAGGAATTCAAAATGTCCCAGCCCTTCGATTGAAGATGGAAAAGTTCTCATTGCAAAGTGTATCATCGACAACAGAAACATTCCTGATTTACACCACCAAAAGCCTATGTTATAACCTCAGAGAAACAGAAATCAAGACTTCCTCCTCATTTTTCAGAAGGAATAGAGGGTGGTCCCATTACACCAGTCTAAAACATTCACCATCATCATTAGAGTGAATGGCACCATGTACATTATTAACTCTGTTGAACATTACTAAGAAAACAGGAGGATAAACTAAACTGCAGGAGGAGTCGGCACAGGAGACGATAACGTAACAATAATGTTTATGCTGTGTCAGCAGGGAGCCTGCAAACACAGGAATGGGGGTGACTGGTGGCTTGGGGGCTTGCTAATGGCATAACAGAGCCTTTCACTTCTAGGACAGCAGTCCAGATCCTAGTCTTGTTAGCAGAATGTGGTCTCTCAATGCACCTGCTTTCTTCCTTGGGCTGGGAGAGAGCAGACTTGGAAGCATCTTAACAATAATTGCACCAAAATGACAGTGTGTCATGCTGGATAAAGCTCAGGACAGAAGGAACTCCCTCCATACACAAGCCCATAATCACCTGCTGGCAAAAGATTAAGCGGATAGATGTTGGCAGGGCCAGGGGGAGAAGCATTCGCAGGCTGCAGGACTCATCCCCAGTCAAGTCGGCAGCAGACGAGGTAGCCTCGCAGTGAAAGGCCGCAAGGGTAATGCTCTTAAGATCGATCACACGAATCCTCGTGTCAAGCTGCTTACCCAGGCGGCCGGGATCAGGCAGAGCAGCCAAGTGAGAGGGTTCATTAACTAAACTCTCCCTGGATTAATGCTGTAAAACTGTATATGCCTTCCAGTGACAGCTGGGAAAGCGGTTTGTAGCACTGTCCAAAACACTGAAGAGCAGTGCTGCCACTCTTTTTGAGGTTCTTCTAGACCTTCTGTTTTCATATCAAAAGGATTCAGCAATCGCTTAATAGCAGCACCCAAAATTCCAGGTCAGATGCTCTTTTCTACACCCTTCATACTCTCCTTCTTTCTAAAATCAGGCCCGAGTCTCATCACCACCTGGCAAGTGCTGGTGAGTGGTGAAAAGCTGCTAGTGAAGAAGATACCTTCACCTTTCAGAACACACAAGTTGCCATCTTGGGCAGCTAGGTGCCATGGGACTGCAGCTCCTCACCAGCCAAGCCTTGCTCTGGTTACACTTGCCATCCCCCAGAGCACACAGGTGTCCTGACGCCCTTCAGCACGGACCATCCACGATAGGAAATTGCTGTCAGTCTCCTTTCTATTGCCTGGCATCTCCTCCTCATCCCTCCCTCCCTCTGCCAGCAGTTATTTACACAGCATTTTAGATTCTCCCCAAGAGGTGCTTGCTGAGCCTCTTCTTAGACCATCCCCTTTTAGGAGCCTCCAAGAGACAGCTCTGAAGGCTCTTGGAAGTCACACGTCCACGTGAACTTCCACATGCACACATGCCAGTCTGGAACTCATCTTCCCCAATGCACGAAGTGGCTTGAATGGTTAAAAGAGCCACGACTTAGGGAAAACTCTGCAGCCTTAAATGTGCATTGTCTCAGCGTGAGGATCCCACGAACGATGCAAGAGGAAAAGAAAAAGACAAGATAAGTGCCTAAAGATACCACATCCCTTATATTGACAATTTGATTTCTTTCTTCTTCCCAGTTTACCTACTGGTAATTGTTTTACCGCAGAAGGGTTCTCAGCTACAGGCAGTCTAAGGGAATAATTTGTAGACTCAAGTGAATTCTGAGGTTTCCAACTCCCTGGTCTAGAAGCAGCTCCAGATGGCACATACTGCCAGCTGCCCAGCCTCGCAGCATCCCACCCAGTACATCATTAAATAACTTCAGACACCTTGAAGAGGAAAGGGTTTGGGATTTCGGGAAGGGCGGGATGGAGATGAAAGCAAAGCTTGTGCCCAAAAGGGATGGATTTTCCCAACAGCTGGACTATGACTCTTGCACAGGTGATAAAAATTTCATGCAACATCAAAGAGGAAAGAGCTGACCCCAATTTACAGGCTGCTGCTAAGCTGCTTCGGTGTGTTTCTCGACAGCCTGCACCAGCCACTGAACCAAGCTAGACGACCAGAGGGAAATACAGATACCTGTACTTTCGTTATTTCTGGAGAGTCAGATATTCATTCCCCAGGAATTTTTTTACCCACCCACAAACAACATGAGGCCTGATTTTCTACCATGTCTTAAGGAGAATAATTTCCTTCTATTCAGCCACAGCATCCCAAGCTCAGTTGCTGACACGGAGCGGGGCTCTCAGGCCAGAGGCTCTCTCAGATCCACCCCTGGACCATCAGGCTCTAGCAGAGGGAAGGAGGGCTGCAGGCCATCAGGAAAAAGGAGGTTCGGCATCACTCCCAAAAACACAGGTAGCTGGACACAACTCCTACTGCTGCCTGGATGTGGCTGTCATGTGGAGGCTTCCCACGTGCTTATCCCATGCGAATGGCAGAGTCTTCATGGCGCAAGAAAAGAGCCAGCAAGCCCCCTGCCTCCAGCTGTCTAACTTGCCAACCAGGAGGTTTTGCATGCTTCACAGATGCTGGAAAGTCTCTCTTGACATTTAGGAAGTGGTAAAAGGAGTGATCAGCACTGTCACCCCCCACTGGAAAGGAATACATCAAAGCAGGAGGGGATGAAGCAATCTGCCCAAGATATGTCCGCACGCTGCGGTGGGGAGCAGCACCAGGTGCCAGCATCTTCATTCACAAAGCCGTCACCTCTCCCTAACACTCACCCAAGTTTAAAGCAAAAAGGCAGCACAGGAAAGCTTGGCTCAACAAGCACCCACCTTGCTAGTGTGTGTCTGCAGGTACACAGGGAGCCTCAGGATCTCACAGAGCGTATTCTCTGGGTACACCCACTTAAATGGATCATGCTGCTCTGTTTTCCGCAGGAGAACAGAAGAAAGGCCCATGAAATGGTCATGCTTTCTACTCCATCCAGGTTCTTCACACACCAGCTATGGAAAAGGGTACAGATTGCCTTCCCACTGTCCCAGCTCCTGGCTGGAGGGGAAATGCTGTCACCAGCATCTTAGAGAAAGGGAAATGAAGCACAGAGCAATTTTAAATAACTCACCCAAGGTCACAGGAAGCTTATAGTAAAGCAAGTAATTGAACCTAGGACTTGAGTTCCCAGTCTAGTTTTTTACCAGAGATCATCCTTTGAATGGGTCACCTTTAGTCAGAAACCCTCCCAGTTTGCATAAAAAAGCACTGCCAAAAGATTATGCTGAATTATTACAAGTTTCCTCCCAGCCCAATATGTTCAAAGGGCTGTTTCAGAAATGAAATAAAACTTGCAGCATGTTTGGTGTGCTGGAACAGACAACTCCCTGAACTCTGCAGACAGCTGATCCACCAAAGTGCTTGTAAGGCTCCGGACCAGTCTGAGAGATAAGAAGGTAATTCTCCTCCCCAGTTAATTGCCTTGTTTTGAAGGGTGGTCTTCAGTAAGAGCTCACCCGGTCCTGAATTTCACCTCCGATTTGCATCTTCATTCACAAATACCTCTGGATGGAACAGAATATAGCTCTGAGTCAAACATTCAAAAGCCTTTCCCTTTGCAAAAGGCCTCCTCTTGAACGTACTCTGCCATTAGTTTGCGTTGCTACAAAAACAACCCAAAGCACTTCACCCAAGTTAATCCCAGCCATAAGCACCATTCTTTCCCTTTCTAAAGACAATCTGCCTATAGCACCTCTCAGAATCCATTCAAAGAACTAGAAATGGCCTTTGCTGGAGCCTTCCGTACGCTCTGGGTACCCTCTCCAGGCAGGGTCGGCTGGTGGCATCAAGGCTGGCTGCTCCTGAGAGTCTGGGGGGTGGGGATGGTCACTTTCGGAGCTGCAGCAGCACCCCGATGACACAAATCTCCCCATGTACCCTGATGCCTTCCTGGAGGGTAGCCTGCCTCGCTCACAGAGCCCAAAGGAACAGCAGAGCCCATGCTGCAGCATCACTCCATGCTCCAGACCCCTCTGATCTCCATCCAGCACGGGAAGAAGCTGACACACATGCAAATGAGAACAGCCAAACCCAAATCCTCCCAATAAACAGATGCAATTTTTAATATAGTAGACAATCAAACCACATCCCTGGCTATCTACAGCACTCAGATAATTCTCAGTGGATGACAAACAGTGAAAGTGCTGGACAACAGGTTTGGAAAAGGCTGTGTGGGATGGCATTCACCATTCACACAACACAAGGCAAGCTGCACAGTGGAGAGAGTCAAAATACTTAGTGTGGGTCTAGCTGACAAGTTTATGCAGCATTTAAGCATTCAGTGGCCTCACCTTTTGGTGTACAAGCAGTTTAATTTGTCACACTGATATCAAACCCACCTCCTGAGCAGATAGGTCAATAAGAAATAAGAGTAGGAAGAAATGGATGAGGGGAAAGGATGGAAAGGCGTCAGGAAAACAGCGTCTGAGCTGCAAGGGGGAAACTTTAGTTACACCAACTGACTGGGGAGATATGCAAATGAAAACAGAGGTAGACCATTGCGGTCAGATCCCAGAACAGATTCACAGCTCCATGCTCAGGGCTACAGCCATCTGCTTGGGGAACATGAAGTGTTATTTGGTGCTGACCTGCAACTATCACCTTCCTAGGGAGCAGCAAACTCCATCGGCTGAACAGGAAGCGAGAAGGAAAAGGCAAAAAAAGAGAAGAATTTTCCTCCACTAAGACCGTTACAGAAAATACAACCCCAAGCAGTACCAAATTAAAGGGATGAAGGACATTCTGTTTTGCAAAGCCTTTGAGTGGATAATTCTTTGTGCTCTGCTGCAGATTTGCAGATGAACATTCACTCTCAGGGTTGGAAAATTTAATATATCTTTTCCTCATCCCTTCTTTACTGGCAGAGGCAGCTGTTTGGTGGAATAGCTGATCACAGCCACGTAAGCATGATAGCCCTGCCCCAGCCCTTTCTTTTTGGCTTTAAGGTTACTCACCAGAAGCCCTCACTGTCGCTCCACAACACCCGGTGAGAAGCACGTTCAGTGCAGTAGCTGAGACCAGAGATTTCACACAGAGCACCCAACGCTTTTCACACTATGGGCCTGTCTTCAGTACAACCACACTGTCTCACCAGGATGAGCTCCTCAGCCCTCTGCAAGAACCAGCTCAGCAGAAGCACCTCCAATAAGTTATTAGCAACAGGACCAAACCAGCAGCTCTGGGTCTCCAGATACATGGGCCTTAAACAGAGGGCTGAAGAGGCGTGATATCAACTATGTCAAAAATTTGCTCGCTTTGAAATCCTACTCCTGCTTATTTATGTTAAAGGAGTACCCAGAGGCCTCAGCAGAGCCAACATTTGCCCTACAAAGCTCGGGCTGAAGAAGTACATTTGCATATATAATGGCCACCTCCACGTAGAGCTCCTGCCATGTGGCCAGTCACAAGCAGCTCATAGTTTTGCAGTAAAAATAAATAATAGTCAGGTTTTGAGGAGAGGAGGTGCAGCAGCAGGGTGGGCAGGATGTAGAAGAGCTCCTCCACAAGCCACCGGCCGGACATCACGGACATCAATGTCCCTGAGGTTTTTCCAGCACTCCCACAGAGGAGCTGAGCTCTGCCCTCGCAAGAGTCAAACCACCCTGGTGAAAACACTGTGCATGGAGCAGGACCACGCTCTGCAAATCCCCACAAGGATATGGAAAAGGTTGTTAACCTAAACAGACACGTCTGAGATTGATTCGGAGGAAGGATGAAATCAAGAGGTAAAAATAACGTTTCTAATACAGCAGTGACATACTGAGCCCTTAGTCCAACAGACTATTTACAGGCCAAGAGCATTCCTCGCTGCTCTTACCTTCATCTGTAAGGTCCAAGGCAACAACTGCTTTGGAGGAGCCTGTTTGAAGACAACAGGCAGCCCAGGGAATGGCTGAGCATGAGAATTGGGATTTGCAGGAGAAGTTAAATAACCAAAGGGACAACTAAGCACAGCTGTCCAGATTTCGCTCCACAGTCCAAGCGCCGCAAGTTGGAAACTCAAAACATTTCCTCCCTGAATGCATTAAATTCTCATTTTCCTATTTCAAGGTCTTCTACTTGCTTCAGCATCCAGATATGCACTTCCCAAATGCACTGCTAGAAATAGTGTTGTAAAAAGAGTTTTACAAAAAAGGAAGGTTAACACACAACATATTTTTCCCATTACTTCAATACATCCTGCAAGCTCTGCAAGCTTGGTAAAGAAAGAGTCTATTTAAAAATCTAGGGTGGGGAAGAATTAGCTCACCAAAACCATAAACAGATTTGCTTTGCACTTTCAATCCAAGAGAAAAACAAGACAGGCTATGTGCGTATTGATGCACACAATAGCACAATCATTTTGAAAAAAAATGAAGTGCGAGGGAGAGGAGCCCAGAGGAGGGTGAGGGGAAAAGAGTAGTGGAGAGAAAGGGGCCAAGTTCTAGAGCAGAGATCCTGAGTTTGGTTCTCCAGGCTCCCCAAGATGACACTGGAAAGCGGCTGTGTGGTGACACAGAACCGTGAGGATGCAGGAGGATGGGACACCTCGCTACAATGCCACCATCCGCCTCTGGGTGCAAGCCCTTGAGTAATAAACAACATTATTTTCTGCAGATGTAACACAAAGGGATCCTTCCCACTTACCCAGTGACCTTCCACACAAAGCATCCAAATGCATTATCACTGTCTTTCAAACACCAGGGGATATAAAATTTAATTCCCTTCTCTCTACTCTCCCTCCCAAGAGACCCAGACTCTGTTTACCAAGGCAGAGTGAAGCTACAAAGGCTTTACCCGCTTCCTCCTGCCGAATTCTCCATCTACAATGGTAAGACAACCCAGAGAGCAACAATGCTCGCTGCATTTGCAAGATTACAGCCATAAGGTATTTAAGGACCCACCTAGGATGCCTCAATTAATTGCAGCTTCAAGGAGGACAGCTCTCAGGAGGCTGAGGGAGCACGTCAATCCCAGCACATCTCATGCTACCAAAGGGTCTGTTCGTTTATTCCTACCAGTTTAACAGACTGGATTTAGCCTGCAGAACTGGAAATGTGTCAGGAAAGCTACAGCAAACAGCATCAGTCCAGTTGTTGTATTCCCAACGCTGGTTATTTAAAAAGGCCTAGAAACAAGCAGTCTCCAGGCGTGGCACAAATTGTGTATAAATCAGTCCAGGGTTTGAAAATCCCCATTTCCATGTGGATATTCATTTATTACACAGCCATGAACTGGGTGAATGAATCCCCACGAGTCTGCTCACTAATGCTCAACCATAAAGCTACATTGCTTTAAAATAAAATGGCTTTGCTCTGGTATGAGACCCAACTTCTTCAAAAAATCTGGAACAGTGTAACGGAAAACCAGAGTGTTATTTCCAAGCACACTTCTTCCACGCAGAGAAACCAAGGGGAAAATGCATCGCTCTCCTGACCCCTCATCCACAAGACAGGACAGATGAACATTGATTAAGTTATATGGATTCTCAGAGGTGGGAGGAAAAAAATAAATCAGCAGTTCAGCACAAAGACAGAGGAGCACCAGTCAGGAGAAGAGTACAGCTGCACAGGACATCTGAACTCTGTTTTGTCCAAGGTATGACATCCAGGAGCAAAAAAAACAATTGTCCCCTTCTTAGGGACACCTGAGAGCATACCCCACGACCTGGACTGACCACAGAGCAGAGCAGGGCTCAAACGTTAATGGAACAAACCATTGCAGATCAGTTATTTCAGCCCTAGGGCTAGAGCGTCCTTCAGAGGAGAATCCTGCAATACACTGAAATATGCCACATTTCTCTGTCCAGGCTACAGAAGGGTGCACGGTCCATATGGTGCACAGAGCCCAAGGTGGCAGCGATGACCTACCTGCACGAGGGACCACGACCTTGGCCTGTGGGTCTCCAGTTCCTCCTCCGCTCTCACACGCATCTTTAAAGTGCCTCCAGTCGCTATTTCAGCTGCGCCGGGACTCAGGGCTGGAAGAGAAGATGATACACCAAAGATTACCGCTGCACCTCCGAAGGGCAGCATGGCCATTGGTTAGTGACGGCTGAAAGTAAAAATAAAACCCTGACCTGTTTAAGCTGTCTCCCAGCTCACGGGATCCACCCTGCCGTGCTCCCACGGTACATCCTCACCAAAGCATCCCAAAACACGCCTCCTGAGTGGGGCTTTTTCCCCACTCAATTAGCAAAGGCATCCTTTATCTGAAGTTAACCAGGTTCACTGAGTTAATTGCCAAGCACTCAACCACGCTGCTCTCAACCAGTAAAAGCGGAAAACCTCCCAGGGACGCTGCTGCCCGGCTCTCGGCTGCTGCTCACGGGCTTGGTTTGGTAACAGGACTAGAAACCCCAACGGCCGAGCACATATTTAGAGAAGCAATCACAGCACCCCGACTGACACCACCACAGCCTGCGGCTATATATAACCTCCAGCTTTGCTCATAGCTGTGGGCTTCCTCTCTCCCCTCTGTTTGCCTCTGCTGCCGTCCAGTCGCCGTTCCCTCATCCCCGGAGAAGCGGCAGAGCCAGCCCGATGCATTTCATAATTTCTAAACTTAACCATCTAAAGGGATAACCAGCCAAGTGGATTTCTGGGATTAAGTTCAGGCTGGGGGAGAAAACATCACACTGAAAAACAGAGTCACCGTGGAAAAAGGTGAGCCAGAGCTCGTAGCAAAGATGAAAAATAGGAAAATTATGTTGTGATTCCTGAGTAAAGGAAAATTTAGGTTCGTTTGCTGCTCCGGTGGGAGTGCAGCCAGAGACAGGTTCTCCTCCCCTAGCAACACCTCTCAAGTGTCTCCAGCCAACATGTGTGCTCAGGCTGAAGTCCCCTGCCAAAGCCCTGCTGATCTGCTGCTCAGCTTGGAGCCTGCTGACCATACCACCCTTTGCTCACCACCAGTGAGTTTCTATGATCAAAACAAATAAGTAAATAAGCAGCATGAAGAAATGTAACCAAAATAACCTAATAACCAATGTGCTCGTGCTACACATTGCAACTTGGGAAGGTGCTCCCAAACCCCATCCAAAAGCCTGCGACAAAAAGTTATACTCCGGCTGTAACCGCACAGAATGAACCCCAGCAGGAGTTAAAAAAAAGAAAAGAAAAGAAAAGAAAAAAAAAAACGCAAAGGAATTGGATTAATGTTGAAGAATGTATAAAGGTTTTCCATCACTAAGCTCTCAGGTGTCCCAACACTCCCTGCTTGGACAAAGCTCCCTACAGACCCACCATGCTGTCTGCTGTACGTTTGTTTGTTATTTGCTGTATGTTACTTTCCCAATTTAATTCACGCAGAGCAAGCACAAAACAGAGGGAAAATTAAGCCGCAAGTCTGGCAAATGACAAGAGTTCAGAGAACAAGGAAAAAAATGCTTTAAATGCCTGCTAGATGCCACGGCTTTTTCTTTTTTCCTTGCTTTTCTTTTTTTCCTCTCCTAAAATGAAGGGAAGGCTTATTCTGAACCAACTAGGTTTCAACACGCTTGGAAAGATCCCAGAATTGAATGCCGAGACCTTGACATAACAGGTGACAACCTTTTCTATGCCAGAAAAAGTTTAACATATAATAAGAAACAAATATTAGACTGCTGATGGAGTGCATTTTCATTCCAGCAATTTGTGTAAATGACCTGTAAGGACTTGCACAACGCTGCAGTCTCCCAAATGAAGTGATAACGACATGGCCCCAGTTGTTAACCTGCCATCCCTCCTTCAGTAACACTACAGCTCCGAACTCTATTATATGAGCTCACTGCTACGGGAGGTTTAATATATTCCATGCACTCCTTTAGGGATTCAACATATGCTCAAGACTTTAACAAAGACAATTTCGTGATCCTTGGAGCACCTAAATTAAGAAGGGTGACCTCGATCACGGCAGCCTGAGCAGCTTCACACTTCCTTAAATTCAAGGTGGTTGAAATAGAAACTTAAGCAGGAGGCAGAGAAAAATCTGAGTTTACCAAAACCTTGTTCTGAAATATGGAGCAAAACCCCAGCAAACGTGGCACCGTGAGCCACTATTACCCTAGCAGCTCCTCCTCAAATTGCCTAGAGATACAGCTTCAAGTAAAATCCCATAGGAGAGAGCTGGGACAATGGGGCAGGAGTTGGGATTTCCTCTAATCAGCACTGGCAAACATTTCAGCTGCTTATCACTGAAACTGGAACAGCAAGAAGGACGATCAGGGCAAGCTTTTTTTCCCAGCTTTCTTTCAAATATTAAAATCCCCGTGTCAGATAGCTCGGGTCCTTGCATCTCAGGGATTTCCACTGTCTGCCAGAGCCACTGGTCACCGCAACCATCCCACTGCCATCCTTTCCAAGGCCTACAGTGTCCTCAGGCTTCATTGAGCAGCTCAAAACCTGCAAACAGTTCAAGAATGGAGAATATATTCCTCAAATATCAGACTTAACACAGAGAGTAAGTCATCCTCATATTCCTGAGGTTTTAAAACGGTAATGCCTGACCCAGCTGGGACAGCAGGCTTGTGAAAAGGTGAAGATCACAGAGCCTGGCACAGACCGTCCAGGGAGGCTGTGGAGTCTCCATCTCTGCAGAGATTCCAAATTCACCTGGACATGATCCTGGACGACTTGCTCTGGGTGATCCTACTGGAGCGGGGAGGTTGGACGAGATGATATCCAGAGGTCTCTTCCTACCACTACCATTTCTGATTTTGTGATCAGTTATGATTTAGCAACTCTCATGGACGGTTTTGAAGTTGGTGAAAGATGGTTGTCACATCTAACAAGCAGCTAAAAGCTCACTTATACCCTGAGACCTGAGGTGATTTGTGTGGATCTAATAAAGGAGGTGATGTGCAGTGATGTACAGTTGCAGCCAAGGAAGAACCAATTCTCTTACCTGGCCTGAGATTTTGCACCTTGTTTGCAAGCCAATAGCACAGATCTGCTTCCTGCTCTTGACTATAGAATAGTTCTTCCCTACAGGAAAAAAAAAAAAAAGGGAAGTTGGCATCAGAATGGCATCTTTGATAAGACTCTTGAAGGAAAAAGTGTGCAGAGGACACTGCAGAACATGGTCCTGACCTGCAAAGGATGCACGTGGAAGAAACATCTCAGCCATGTGGGACCTCTCAAGACAACCAAGCAGAGACCGCCCGGTCCTGCTGGCTCCACTGTGTGTGGGACACTGTTTTAAAAAGGTTCCCATTCCCAAGGTACAATTAAAGGACCGACAAGTTACAATTCAGGATCTCTAAAGTGGCTGTTTCTATTTCTCCAGTATTTACACAGAGCTGGGAACTTGTCTTTACTGCTATTTCTTTAAAGAGAAATAGCTCTACTAAAGGCAACATCACTCACGACCCCTCACACCCCCTCTCTGCCTCTGCCAGCTCAAGTGAAGCAGTGTCCTGGAAAGGCTGTATCATCCAGAGAGGCAAGTCATACAATTTAGCATCCATAACATTCAATTTTAGAATCAAAGAGCGTAAAATATTTCTAGCCGACATCTGTTATTGTAGACAGGCATGCAAACTTATATTATCTTCAGTCACTTCAATCTTTTTAAGTGCCTGAAAATTTAAGCCCCAGAACATCATTTGTCATCTCTTGCTTAGTTCAGACTGAGAATGCCTAACCTCACTACTCCACGCCAGCGCTGGAAGAAGGGAGCTCAGGAGAACATCGAGACAACTCCCACTTGCAGGAGAATAAAGTGCGCCTTCAGCTCTCAAGAACCTTCAAGAAGTATTAGAAAGATATTTCCAAGTCATTTTCATCTTTCAACAACTGCTGCTCCACAAGCTCTTCAGACCATCAAATCCATTTGTTACTTTTAGGGAAAGTACTGTCCAATATTTAATGTGAACTTCTTTTTCCTAACAATTTTAGGACCATGACCTCTTGCCCTATCCCCTGTGACAGCAGAAAGCAAACACCACTCTGCCTTTTAGACACCTGAAGCTACATTTCTTTCCTCCCTCTTCTCTTATCTAAAGCCAAGCAACTCCAGTTTGTTCAGAGCAATGGTTTCTAGACCTCCAGTCAATCTCATTACAACTCTCTGGACCTCCTCCAGCCAACCTTTTCTCTCCTGCCAGAACCAGAAGAGAAGACCTTCCCCCCCACCTCCCACTCTGCACCACACCCCTGTCTACTCCAGGATGTTTATCACCTTAAAAAGATATTGTGGACAGTGTAAAAATTGTCATCCTTTTCTGGACAGTATAAAAACTTGTCAGCTAAGGAGAGATGACCTTTATGATCAATCTCGAAGAACTTAAAAGCAGATAGAGACTTGGTCCAATTCACATCTATCTTAGTCATTTTTTCCATCACAAAGAGAAGGAATTACATAATATACTTGTTAAGCTAAAAATTCCTGTTGCAGAGTTTTTAGAATTTTAAGTCCTACTCAGGTTGGATTTTTAAAAAGTATAAGCAGCATCAAGCATTAAAGCAGCTTCTCGCTCCAAGAAAAGGAAGCCACAGAGCAGATTCCTACTCCTTATTTCCATTTCATTGCCCACAAGGATGCTCTGAGGGCTACAGTGGATGCAAGTATCTACATTTTACTATCTATTACTTGAGAGCAGAAATCATCGCTTTGTTACGTGTTTCCTACAAGGCCTAGCGGGGCTCTGATCGTCAGTGGGATTACCCAGTCTGGCTGAAGAAGAGCACTGGTTTCCCTTTCACCCAAACCTCTCAAGCCCGCAGCATCCCGCAGGACATGGGAAGCTACAGCTCCAATCCTGCTCTGCCTGCAGGGTTTGCATCATTAGCTCCAGCTCCCACTGTGAGCTGGGATATTCTGGGATGGGGATCTCTGTTGGTCCCCTGGGATCTACTGTTCATGTTGAACAATGTACCTAAAAGTCAGTAGATTCAGTAACATATCTGAACAGTTCCTCTGCCCTTATCTCCAGCTTCTTCCAGCTGCAGTCACTAGTCTTACAGTTTGTGGGAGCAAGGAGACAACAAAGTAAAAATAAGTTTTGTCCAAAAAAATTTGCCTTTGACCAAGAAGCCTCCTGGGTACACTGGGACAGGCAGTACTGCCCTTAACTCAGGTATAAAAACCCTGGGAGCCAGCAGTGACAATAATATTATGATACAAATGATGAAAATGGGGGACCTCATCACTCTCAGCTTCCACATGCAGCCCGGCAAAAGCCAAAGGATTCTATTTTTTTTTGGTGCAAACTCCACAGTTAACAACGAAAAACCACAGTGACAGTTTTTACGCTGTCCACAATATCTTTTTAAGGTCATTTGTCATTTAAACTGTCAGCTTGAAAGGTAATCATTTTTTAAAAATGAATAAAATATTACGTATTACATTCACAGGCTGCAACCACTGCCAAATTCCTCTGTCAATTTTTACAGGATTATAATCACATTCCTCTTTTAATGTTTTATTCTCTCGCTTCTGTGCCAAAGAGATGGGAAAGAGAGCAAACGACTACTTAAGAACAGCAAATGACAATCCAAACCAAAACTGGAAACGGAGCAAAGTGTTCCTTGGTGAGGGGAGACGCTCAGCAAGGGCATCTTTAGGTGCTGGCAACAGCCAAAATGCTTTCAGATGCCAGTGTAATTTTAAAGCAGGTTTTCCCATGAAAAATCCTCATTTTAAAGGAAAAGCAAAAGCAGCAGGAGTACAAGTTTTATGCTTCTGCCACTGAGAAACACCCGGCTCTTGCAAAGACCAGAAACAGCTCAACTCATCAGTGGATACAAAGGGAAGGTCAGTGGGACCTAGAGCAGGTGGGCACACCACAGGCCCCTCCCAGAGGCTACAGATCCTCCCTTCCTACTCCATTTGCTGCTCAGAAACCCTGCTGCCTTGTCTTCTCCCTAAACTGTCCTTATGCTGAAGCAGGGACAGATGAATGAACCCGTCTTTGATCTTCCTGATTTGCTCTTTCCCACTACACTCAAGCCCTGTCTGAGCAAACTGCCAGTTGAGTCCCAGACCCACCTCCTGCAGGGACCTGGCTGGGGCTCAGCCTAGGGGGAGTGACACAAAACAAGGATTTGGGGATTTCTTAGTAAGAACTTAAATGTCTTTTTTATTCCCAAGTAAAATATGGCCGGAGCACAATAGTGCCCGTTTGTACAAAGAGGACAAACAAAATTGTCTAGAAATGGAGGCAAAAATGTATTCGCCCAAAGTAATGGGCAAATTTTACAACATGAATACAAGAAAAATGTTGGATTTGTTTGGTTTTTTCCCTCCTGCGAGGCACTTTGGTTGTTTGGGTGTTTTTTTTCGCAGGACAGTGTTCCTTTATGAAAGCATTCCTCTGAAAGCACTTCTCCTGTGAAGCTCCCCTTCTAACAGCTACTGTTACAAATCTGTGATAAAAGACTATTCAGCAGGGTTTGGCACAAAAATAGCACCCAAAGTGGTGCTGCCAAAGCCTCACAATTTTATCAGGAGCTCCAAAATGTTTAGAGAAAGAAAAGATGTTCTTGCTTGGAGCACCAGCTAGAAGAAGCTTCAGCTCTTGGGGTCATGAGAACCTCAGGTTTCATCTGAGAAAAAGAAAAAAGACAGATAAGTGTCTAGACATGATTCTGGGGGAAAACTCTCAAACAGGAGTGCAGGAACAATGGCCGAGCAGAAGGAACTTTTGATGGATTATCACAGAATCATAAAATGGCTTGGGTGGGAAGGGACCTTTAAAGCTTATCTAGTTCAACCCCCCTGCAGTGAGCAGGGACATCTGCAACCAGAGCAGGTTGCTCAGAGACCCGACCAACCTGATCTTGATTATCACTCAGTTTGATCCAGCTTCAGTATTCTGCAGAATCTCATTGGTGACTTTGGAGTATTTTTTGGGGAGAACCATGCTATGAACTTCAGCCCTGGCAGCACCATCAGAACAAATGCTTTGCAAGCACCTGGGAGAACGGCTGTCCCCAGTGCTTGCTCAATGGTGTGGGAGCAGCGACGTGGAGGTCCTGCGTGGCTGAAAGCACAGACTTTGGAGCTCAGATGAACATAGATACTTTGCTTTCCTTGACAGGATATGTGTCCGTGATCCAGCCACTTAACCCTGACCAAAAAAAGAAACCAGAAGGTCTTGCCCTACTTTCCATCACCCCCTACATCTCCCTATCCCTTAGCATGTGCCAGAATTCTCCAAGAGCTTCTGCACCAGCAGAAAGCCATCCACCGATATCCTTAGCCATCAGATCATCTGTCTCAAACCTCTAAGGGAAGTATAAATGGAAATGAGCCCCAGCACTGACTCGGTAGTGTGGCGAGGCAGGTCCACTAAAGCCCAGAGGACGTGCAAGTCCTGACAGAGAAGGACAAGTCCCGGTGCACGGACAAAGAGCTTTGCTGTTTCTGTGGCAGAGGGGCTGTGCCCACAACACAACAAGCATGTAACACCTTTGAAAGTCTTTGCAGGGATGTACACACACACACACCCCCCCAACAGCAAGCACAGCTCTTTTGTCCTGCTGCTCATCCTTCTTAACGCCAGAAACAAACCACAGTCAAACCGGACTCAGCATCCACAACACAAGGGAGAAGAAATATCTCAGCAATGAATAGATTTCAACTGGAATCTCCCAGGAGACGGTATTAAAATGAAGTGGGGAAGAAATAAATAAACGAAGGAGAAAAGAATCAACTTGCCTGTATCAGCCATGCCAACTTCTAAAACCGTAACTCAAGCCCCAAGCACCAATGCACCAGACCCCAGTCTGGGATACTGGGAAATAACCAGGCTAATGTAGGGTGGTGAGAAGAGGGCATCTCCCTATCTGTCCCCGCTCAAGAATTCCCCCCCCCCTTTTTTTTTCCCAGCTTTTCTATGTAACTGGGAAGCTCTGGAGGTCTTTTTTCCTTTACAAAACTGAGATTTTCACTGAAGTCCCTGGTTCTGAGCACTGGGAGTTAATCCAAGTGTCAGACATCAGGAGATAGCGAAGGGCTGCAGGAGCTGGCCACCAGCCGAATCCTTTTCCAACCAGCTCAGCTGGGGTCTGGATTCAGGAATCCATACCGATGCATTCAGGAAGTATTTCCCGAAACGCAGCGTTTAATTCCCAAAATGTACCACGCAGCAGCAAGCAGAGCTCTAAAATACTCTGTAAATAATCACTATGCACCACACTCACCAGGTCCAGCTCTAAATCTGGTTCACCCATCAGTGGCAGAAAATATAAATATTCTCCCTGGGTTTTGGTGCAATATTCCCAAGCTGATCCAGAGAACCTATGGAGTCACTAAGCTATAATTAGAGGTTTATTATAAAAGCTGTTTGGGATGCCTGTCAGCACTGAAGAGGACTCTGTATTTAAGGTACCCTTAACACACATAGCAGCAGTGGGTTGGTTTTTCTGCCTTTCATTAAAAAAAAAAAAAAAGAGCCAACTTGTTTACTCACCTCAACTGACTTTTCTTGGTCTCTGCTTTGCGAGAGTATTTACAGCCTCTAACTTGATTAATGGCATTTTAAAAAGGCAAAAAGAACAAGCCGTGAGTGAGGTGGTTTGAAAGATATATTTTTATCCCTATCTCATAGGATGATTACCAGCTAAATCTTGCTTTTCACCAAAAAAAATAATCAAATTAATCGAGTGCAGGACGTGCACGTTCACTCATTCGTTATTGTAGGATTGTTGACACTAGCTTTTATTTTTAGAAAAACATGAAGTGTGGAAGGGAAATGAAACAAGGTGATACTTCGAGACCATCTCTACCATGAGGAAAATATGCAAAGAAAATACCGTAGTGACCCGCTCACATACCTTCCCACCGAGCACCGGGCTCTGATTGAGACAATAAATACTCTTTCAAAGCACTTGGATCACCCTGAGTTTTGGTTTTTTTCTTTAATTTTTAAAGAACTTCCGGCAACGTCACCATATCCTGAGCCTTTAGGAGGAAGAAGACCTGAGGGCTACACACCAGAAACATTCGTTGGCACCTGGTCAAACCCTGGCTGTCACACCATGGGCAGGTCTCATTCCCCACACCAAAACCAGGGAGCACACCAGATCACCAGTTTGATGCCATACTGGAGATTTCACATCATAGGCACCTCCAATTGCCCTAATCCCACAAATGCCTTAATTAAAAGGTTGCTCTATCAAACACACCAGAATTTCTCACTTCTTGGTGTACTCATAGCACAGGCCATTCCCTGCGCTTCTAAATAAAATATATTTAGGCCTACAAGCATCAAGCTGTATCACAACTTGACAAATGTGGCTAAAATTAAGCGTAAACTGGAAAGAAGCAGCTTCTCTAAAGCAATGCTCTGGTTCCACACCTGGTAGCAGCATCACCTGTGCTCTGCTCTTGGAAGGTAAGTCCTGAGGGTGAGGTGGCCATGGGCAGAAGATAACCAAGGCTGCTCTAGAAGGGGAAAAACATCTCTGATGGAGATAAAAAACATCTCTGCTAATACTGAAGGTGAATTCAGGTGCGTAATTACACCAGCTGCCAGGTACAGCTCTGCAGAGGTGACCTTCTCTGGTGCTTCCCGGACGTAACACTGTGGAGGTATCAGGCAGACGTGATTTCTACGACCACACCTTTGGGGCAGAACTGGCGAAAAAAAAAAAAAAAAGCAGTAGAGGAAGGCAGGGCCAAAACCAACCACAGATCCCTGTGGTAAGAGGGTGCCCAGCTTCTGGATGCTCCAAAATTGCCCCTTGCCAAACGCTGATTTCCACCCATTCCTTCAAAGCACAACAAGAAGATGTTTGGGAGCTGGATGGACACGCAGTAAACACAGAAACAAATTTCACTATTAATGGCCTCCAGTAGACTTAGGTTTGCATCTGCAACAAAGCATCACTGCAAGGGAATGTTTTCTTCTTCCAGTAGACAATTTATTGTCACATACCCACATAACATTATGGATATTTGACTTGCAATTTTTATTTCCCCCCTCCGAAAAAAAAAACAAACAACTGAAATTGAGCTTCTCAGTTGCAAAATTAGCAGAACTTTGTATCTGCAATTCAGTTTCAAGAACCTCCTTTATCTCTTCTTTTATAATCACAGGGAGAACAGCTACGCTGCACATATAATTTTTTCGCTACATTGAGCTTGAGGAAAATTCAAGACTTCCTCCCTGCCCTGCCTTCTTTTTAATGGGAGATGTGATTATTAAAAGTAATTCAGAAAATAGTCAGCATTCACCAATCAGCTCAGCAGTTTGGGTTTTGTTCATCTGCTGGTTACATGCTAATTATTGTACTGGTGGGATTATTTCCCATTCACATTTGGAATTTACAACATAGTGGGGAATTCATTAAATTAGAAGAAAAATACAAAAAAAAAAAAAATCAATGACATTTTAAATTCAACTTTCTTTTTTTCATTTTCTTCTGAGTCTCATGCCTACAAGGACCTGACAAACTCAACCCTAGAAGAACAGATGCACAAAGTAGCACTTCCAAGTGGCAAAGCAGTAACAACATCTCCAGAGCAGACAATCTGGGAAGATGACGCAACCCTTCCACATTCATCTGTACTTTGGTGGTTCATTCCATCCTCCACTGCCTCACACCAACCGTATCCTGTTCCCCTTGGCCAACATTCATAATGAAGAAGGAAAAGCTCCCCGCACGTGTGGGAAATCAGTCCTCACCTCCAAGGCCAGTCCTCCAGCAACACTGAAACACTCACGCTGATGTTGGAACTGGGGTTTGCCTGAGCAGGGAGCAGAGCTGGCAATGGCAGACACGTCCCATGATGGCCCCTGCACCGTCAGCAGCTCTAATCGGTTTGGGTGGCTTTGTCCTCACCCCAGAAGAGTCACAGGGACAGAGCAACACATGTCCACAACACCCACCAGCAATGATCAGGTTCTCCAGCTAAGAGCAGGTCTCTGACAAAGACCCTCTTTTGCAGGTACCCATTAGAGATATCCCTAATTTTTCCATGTGAATCTCAAATACTATTTACCACCTCATTTTACCTGGGCAGGCACATATGCCAGGATTGTCAACAGCAGGGCTTTGAGCACATAAGGGACTTCGTGTTTGCCTCGCAGCACTGTTTATTGGGGGGTTGGTTACCCCTGAAAGCAAGGGCTCCTTCTCACCCCACCCTCTCAGCTCCAATCATCATGTTGTAAACTAAAAAAACATAAAATAAAAACAAAAATCCCAAAAACCTATCCTAGGTGCCGGAGAATATCAAAGTAGGAGCATGAAAGCTTTAAAGTTCTGTAAAGCAACCCAGTCTCCTGCTCCCACCAGCTGCAGGGCACCTATAAGCTGCTCTAAGGCCTCCACAGAAGGTGGCAAGACAAGCAACAGCCCTGCAAAGCTGAATGGCATCAACAGCACCATGGAAAGCATGCAGGTGTCCCCAGAGCAGAAAATACAATTGAAAAGTCACATCTAAAGAACAGGTCTGAGGAAGCATCAGCATAGACTGGCAGGGCACCAGTGTCATCCATAGTGCAGTTCATTTTGCCATCATCAGAGGCACCTCCCTTATGCCGAGGGGACCCCCAGAGCCTCTGCTCAGCCCAGGTCCCCATGGGTGGCACGCAGAGATGTGGGCATCCGTCTGGGAAAACCGCCAACCTCCTAAGGGCTTGGGTGTGGTAGAGCCAGCATCCCTAAATGAAGGCAGAGGGGCATTGGGGGGTTGCTGTGATCCAAACCAGCAAGCAGAGGGTGCCAGCAAAAGTAGAGCGTGCGTAGGAAATGGAGCTCAAGATAGGGTTAGGTCCAGGTAGACACAGCAGTGACTATTCACCCAAGAGGGGTTTTGTACCATTAACCCCCAGCACCCTGGCTCCAAAGGTACCTCCTTCAGAGCACCGTAATTTCACATGCTTTTACAGGCGCTACCATGTTAGCCAGGGCCAAATCTCCATCCACCAGAAACGGTGCCAGCACATGGCAGAGCAAACATGGCTCAGCACCACCAACCCAGGCGGGGCCAGCAGGCCAACATCACACCATGGAGACATACACCAATTGCGGAGGCAAAAAAGCTAAAACCCAAGGGCCTGTTCATCCACAGCACCCACTCCACCACCATCAGTCTCGGTTTTTCCTGCCTGTAAAGCAGCGTGAAGATGCCAGATGCTGGCGCAGGAAGCACACGTGGCTATTTCCCACATCCACCGCGCTTCACCGTACACGCACAACTGGAAGACTAGGGCCTAACAGGTGGATTATGGCCTTAATGAAATATTGACGTTCATCTGCTTGCTCCGAGTCCAGACCACAAGTCTGCTTCCCCTCTGCTAGTGCAGCTGAGGAGGACTTTGCCCACATTTTTGGTTTTGAATTAGTTCTGCCTCTGAACAGAAACACTTCCCTTGTCTTAAATATTTTCCGACATGGGAATGATTCCTAGCAAAGAGAGAAAGAGGAGGATACGTTTCAGAAAAGGAGTCTGCATTTACATCCCGCTTAACAAACCAAAGCCCAACACAACAGGCTCGTGTAACTTCCTGCACATACTTCAGGACGGCTTGTCTTTAACGACCACCCTACAACTAGGAACACATGTAAGAGCCAATTAACTTTAATGCAAAGAGTAAACACACCCATCTCCCCAGGGCTGCAAAAAGACACACATCAAGAAGCCCCGCTGGTGTGACATCGAACCCATCATGGTCTCCAAAGCCACGGACCACCTTGCTTGTGGTACTGGTTTAGAGGCGACCACCTCTACAAGGTTGACCAGAGGCAAAAGGCACAACGCAGGCTGCAAGAGAAAAGTTGGCACATCAGCTGGCATCAAAGGATGAAATGGTTCTTGTGCTACCAGCGCCCCAAGGCAGGACCTGGAGCCACCAGGAAGGTCTCCAGACACTGAAGCTTGCCCTGCGCACAAGCCCAAGGAGTCAGCAATATGGTTGGATTCTTAACGCAGGGACCCAAAACATCAGTTCATTAAATATGCTACATATCAAAAAGCCTCCAAGACAACCTCATCTCAAAACATCCTCTCACACACAGTATATTACAAGTACTCTGGTATGCTACAGCAGAGACTGCACTGAGGAGACTGGAAATGAAGATCAAGTATCCAAGAGCTCAAAAAGAGCTCAAAACTAATTTCTGCCCTCCTAAATGAAACTCTTTATTCTTATCATTTTAATAGCAGACAAGAATTTTCAGTCCCTCTTTGAAGACAAGCAGATACTAAATGATTCCTGACTATTTAAGGAAGACAGAAGAACAGGCTCCAGAAGACAGCAGGGCACAAGCTTTTAGGAGTAACCACACTACCTGTGGGACAACCCAACTGTTGGACTTGCTTTCCATAGGGATACCAGCAACACCACAGCTGGGGCTACAGGACAGGAAAGTGAACCACCAGTATGACCATTTTGTTAATATTTGCTGAATTCTAGGAGTTTGTGGGTTTAAACCGATTTAGGCAGCTGACCCCACCACTGACCTAACTCCTCTGAGGAATTAAAAATACCCCCCACCCTTCTATAAGCACTCGGATATAGAGAAGAAAGTATCACAGCTTCCCATTTACAGCACTGCAATTGTAGAGCACGAGTCCATAGGAGATGCTCAGACTTCCAGACAGAAAGAGAGATGGACAGGACTGATTACATACAATTATTAATGTGTGTCTCTCCACACCACTGGAAAAGCAATTAATATGCTTAAAAAGAAACAAAGCAGGGAACAACAAAACGACTACCCATTCAAGTATTTGTGCAATACTGGCATGACACTTCAGGGAAATAAACATTTGCTTGACATATTTCCAAAAGAGAAGTTTTCATAAGTTTCATGAAAACCTCTTTATTTACCGAAGCACGAGAGCAGAGTACGCATGAGTATCCTGCGCACCATGCTGGGCTCTGGGAGAGCCTCACTCCCTTCTTATTCTCATGGGAGCAAACTGATGCCCTTCGTACCCGTAGGACAAAAAAAACCCTCAGCCTGAAAACAACCTCAAGACACCTATTCAGGAGAAGATGAGTTAAAAGATAACACTATAAGTAGTAGACAGCCACCTCACCTTTCTACTCCTTCGCTCCTTTCAACTGATTTATCAGCTTCTTCCATCAATGATTTTTTTTTAAGTGTTCCCTATTCAAGCCTGGCCCACCCAGGCTCGTCATTAAGGACACTCCAGCCAAATTCCAGGGCTCATTCCCCACCCTATTTTCCTGACATGGCGCTCTCAAGCATCTCTCTATTGAAGGGCAACACCCCAAAAGCTCTTCCCCTTGAGCAGCCCAGCAGGCAGGGAAGCCCTATCACCCAGACTGAATTTTCTGAGCATTAGTGGGCAGGAGCACTTGGGTGGAGCTAGAATGGAAACTTCTGCAACCTTAACACCATGCTATTTTATTTCATTTTTTTCCCCCCGAGCAAGTGCTAAAACACTTGGGAGGGGCCTGGCCAGAGAAGCAAGGGTAGCGCTCACCTTCAGTAGGAGAAATGTTACAAAAGTCATCACTGCAATTGAACCCAGGTTAGAAAGCTTGTTCTCTAGTTTTTCTATTTCTAAATGTAAAAATAAAGTAGGAACAAGGAGTGAAAAAGCACACCAATAAAAAGGGAGTTCAGTCAAACATCACCCTATCATGCATATAGAAGAAGAAGAAAGCATCCTCACACAGCGTCCCTCTGAAAGCGGAGAGGAAGGAGAAGCCACAAAGCCTTTGAAACACATGACAACATTCTCCACACAGAGACGAGCCACGGCTGCAAGGGCTGCGACTGCCTCTGGTGACAACCCAACCGCTTCGGCTCTGCTCTTGTGCCATGTGTCATCACCAGCTCCTCTAACTCCACCGCAGTCCTCACCCAACCAGGGCTTCTTGAGTGACTTCACTTCATGCAAACTCACTCCATTTGCGTTTTAAGCATTGTTATTTAGAACATTTGTCAAAAAAAAAACCAAAAAAACAGAGAGAGAGAAAACACAAACAAACAAAGAAGGGGAGAAGTACAAGACTTTTTTTTTCCTCTCTAATTAGAAACATCACCCCTCTCCTGCTCCACAAAGCAGAAAAGCCATCACAGCTGCAAGAGGAAAGATGCTGCAGACCTTCACCACAAAGACCAGCACAAGCAGGATCTTCTTCAAATTAGCTTCTGTAACAGGACTTGACTCACTCTACCTGGAACAGGTGCCTAAGTTACAAACATCATCATACTGGATTCTTAGTTAGCTAATGCAAAGACAGAGGCACCTCCAAGTGATTCAGAGTCTGCACAGGGTGAATCCTCCTTAGGATGAGCAGGGTGAGGAGAACCTGGACTTGGCTCTGGGCTTCTGCTCTCTGAAGCAAATCCCCCTACTTCAGCGCCATGCCAGCTTCCAAGAGTGTCAATAACTTACATTAACTGTGAGCAAACCAAGGACCTCTCCACCGGCTGAATCTCCCTCGTGCTTTTTTACATGGAAATTGGATGGAAAAGAAACAGGAGGAAAAAAAACCAAAACAGAGAATCAGGACATGGGAAGCAATGGATCCACTGTAGCAAAGCAGAAAGCAACAAGCCAGTCCTCGCAGGATTGCTTGTGGTGTCGAGAGGAGATGTCTGCTCCCATCTTCTGACTTTTGTTTGCTGAGATTTCCCCAGATCCTCAATGATTTGCATCCACTCCCAAAAGTTCTCCCAGGGAGCTAAGGCCCTGCCCTGTGCTGGGCAGAGAGCAGGCAGTCCGGGCCCTGGAGGCCATGAACATCAGTGGGGCTTCCAGGATATGGCAAACAGTAAGAGACGCACCTACAGAACAGCCTCGCACGGAGCAGTGGCTCCTCGTGCCCCAACAATGCAGCCACCGGATCCATCCCGCTGCACAAACAGAGAAAGGCTTGACGAGGGACGGACGCAGACCCACAGCCCTTGGTTGGACTGTAAACCCAAATTGTGGATAATTCCAGGAGCTACCAGATGAGCTGCTTTTACATAGTAACACCATAGTAACCAAGGCAGATGAGAAAGCTGGCATGCACTAGGGCATCACGGTTTTGGAGAGGAGGAAGAGGAGATCTAATTGGAAGGAAAACCTTCCCGTGGGACAAGGGGACACATTTGTATGAAGGAGAACCAGAGCCATGCCGCTGTTTAAATCTCTCCCACTGACAACCCAGATGGCTCTTGCCACCAGCCGGGCTCACCTGCTCCAGGCTTCCCTGCTCCACGCTGCCAGCACCGCCAGCATCACTCCTCACGCTTCCCCAACAAAAAGCAGCAGCCTCCCCGGGGCTGTTTTGATCTGGCTTTGCAACAAGGGTTTTATTGATAGAGAGGTGCTCCCACAAGCAACTTTGGGGCTTCAAGTTACTACGGCTTTCTTAACGGCAGCAAGAAATGCGGAGGCTGAGCCCTGTCAGAAAAACCTATGTTAAAAGCCCGACCCATCTATAAAATAATTAACGCAAGCTACAGATTAGGCTGTTATCTGAAGGAAAACTCAGTCCAACAGCCTCCTCTTTCCCACCCCCAAAGGTGGGTCAGAGCTCCAAAACTGTGTGGGCATCTGTGTGCTGCAAGTTACTGGGATGAACTCAGAGGGAACAATAAACAGACTGGAACAGTCTGCTCCCTCTTCTCAGTTACGTACCCTGAGCTGTAAAATATATCAAGGTCATGTACCCAACCTAGTTAAGTTAATAGAAGTTATCATTCAATTGCTGTTTTCTCCTGCAGTAAATAAAATGCTTCTGATCTTCTGGGTGCTGTTTTTTTTTTTCTCCTCCTCCTCATCTCTTAATGAGAAATTAGTTTAGAATAAGCTGTTACAGATAATGAAGTAAACTTCTGGCTTCCTATCCGTGGAGAATTGTTCCTCAAGACAGCACAGTCCTCATTTGGGGACGGCAGCCAGAGGAGGTGGTCAGGGAGAAGAGCAGTGAGACTCCCTGCCCAGCCAGAGCCACCCTCCCGAGACACAGCTGGGCAGAATCCGTGCCTTCAGGGGAGCACAAATGGGAAAACACAGTTCAAGAAGCACTTGAATACGTTTTTTCCCCAGGTACATCAGTCAGCATTAACGAGACACATCATCTCCACTACTCACCTCTCCCCGAGAAGTTTCCCATCTCATATCCAGAACAGAAGAGGACCTCTTGAAAAAACCCTCTTGCCAGAGTTTTGAGGGCACAGACTAAGCGTGCCCTGAACCAGCGGACAGCTTAAAGCACCCATAAGCTGTGCAGTCACTTCTCAGACACACCAGCCTACCAAGCAGACACGATGCCT